>CM019160.1:17196297-17688935 GCA_009733165.1 Naja naja
TAGGCATGATAGAAAGGTCAAGGATGAAACAGAAAATTAAAAGAGAGAGAGGATTTAAACTGGATAGAAGGGGATGCGGGATAAAGAGGAAGAAGAACAAAACAAGACTCAAAAAAAAAGATAGAGAACACAGAATTACATAATAAAAAAGGAACTTGTTTGCATAGAGACAATGGTTACGTATTTAAAGGGGGTTCTGCATGAAGAAATGGTAATAGAATATATTGTAATTATAAAAGTGTAAAACAATAGGGGTTACTGACAATTTTACTGGTAAAAGGTCACATTTTTCATTTCTTATTCACAAAAGAAAGCTAAATGATGATTAGATGAATTGAATTAATTGAAATGATCTTAGAAAATGCCTAAAAATGAGATTTGTCAATAACCAAGATTAGCTATTTTATTATTATTTTGGAACTATAAATTAATCTTAGGGATATGTGTTGCAGAACCCGACCGATTAGAGATATATTGTAAGGGAGCTTTTCTCCTTTTCTTTTTTTCTTTTTCTCTATCTTCGTTTTAAAGAGAATGATTATGATTATGCTACTATATTAACCACTGAGGTGTCACTTTCAAAGTAGTAAAAGGGGGCAAGTCTAGGTTTTTTTTTTCATTCTTTTTAGTGTTAACATTGAGTGCGGTTTAGAATTATGGAGAGAATATGTATGTGATGAAAGGGCAAATCTGACGGATAAAAATTCTGTAAATGATAAAAAGTATTAACAATGTGAAGACAATTAAGGATAGATATGGATGAACTTTATTTTTAATATGATGGGCAAATATATTGTTATTTGTAAGATTTATACATGAAGTTTTTAAAATATATATGTATATTTGCAATTAACTTGAAATGAACTGGGGGGCTATACAGATTGAGATTAAGATTTGAGATTAGGATTAATTTCTTTCACCCTTTGTCGCTAAAATGGAATAGAAGTGAAGTCAAATGTTTAAAATGAATATAGATCTACTGTCATATTTGCATGTAAAAGTGATGACCCGGGAACATGCTGTCTACTGAAAAGAGTTGTTTTAAAAAATTGTTAAAAATTGAATAAAATTTGTTTAAAAAAATAAATAAATAAATAAATAAATAAATAAATAAATAAATAAATAAATTTTAAAAAAAATTGCCAGGTAAGGAGTGAATAGGCGGGGAGGGTTCCTGTGGGCCATGTGGGTGACGCAGCCTTGTGTTTCTGTGCAGCCTGGATTAATTGCTTTAGGGGGGTGCTCTGGGGATGAGATTTCTCTGTGGACCACCAAAATTTTCTTCTTGATCCACACCGTTGGTTTGGCGACCACTGTTACAAGTCAACCCCTGCACAAGCAGGAGACCCTATAGCATTCTGGTCAAATGGCTGTCCAATCTCTTCTTAAAAACCTCCACTGATGGTGTCCACCTACAATTTCTGAAGGCAAGCTACTCCACTGGTTAATTGTTCTCACCTTTAGGAAGTTTCTCCTTGGTTCTAGGTTGGATCACTCTAAGTTTCCGTCCATTACTTCTTGTTCTGCCTTCAGGTGCTTTGGAGAATAAAGGGACCGCTTTTTTTCTGTGACAGCCCTTCCAATATTAGAAGGCTGCTATCATGTCAGCCCTAATGCTAGGATTTGTGGATTAGGTGTATGCTCGGAAGCCCACTGCACAAATGCACTAGGAACAGAAGTCATAGAGATAAGGTTGAGCCAATGAGGTAGGAATGGCTTTTCTCAAAAAACTGATCCAGCCATGTAAGAATGGCAAGGGCCTTAGTTGCAGACTGGACATCATCAGCCACATCTCCCCTTGGATTTCAGCTGTCTTTCCTAATTAAAGTTCATGAATCTTAGAAAGTGCACAATTACTCTGTAAAAAAAATCTACAGTTGAACTAAAACATGGTTCTCTACACGTTAAATGATGAGCAGCTACACACACATACATACACACACTAGCCATGGACTGTTGGTGATAACTCAAAGTATTTGGGATAACCCTGGGCGGCATTGAATTAAATTTTTAACATGTCAGAAAGAAAATCTTCCACCAGTTACATTTAAGACATTTTCATTATATTTGTATTGCAGTTACGTCGAACCAAATTTGGACTCTTGTCTTCATCAACCTGAAGCCACCAACTTGCTTAAAGATGATCCCAGGCCTCACTCCAGGATCAGGCACAACCCTCAGCCTGAAAACAGATCCTTTCCTCCTTCCTCCCCCAAACCTAGATCCAACCAAACTGGGTTAATCACTACTCTGAGTTTCTATATCCCGATGTACACTACAATGTAATATAATACAGTCTTCTGGGAGACTATCTTAATCCTTCTGCTGAAGCACTTCACTAAGGAGATTTCATTTTCTTGGTTATAATTTAATTGTTTTTAAATGATAGTTTTACATAACTTGGTTTTGCATCTTTATTGGCAGACACCCAAAGCACAATTTTTGGCAGGAGGATGAGGTATAAATCCCAATCAATAAATACTACAGTTGTGTCACCAACTTGCCTGCTTTGTGCATCTAACCACAGCTGATTTTTGACAGGGGGAGAATTTTCACTTCTGTGGTTGCTGAAACTTGACACAAGTGCTCCCTTCAGTAGCTTGCTAAGCAGAGAGCTCCAAAAGCCACATTTTGGTGACTCCAAACAATGGGTGAACGGCACACCTGCATGGGAGAAAGTTGCTTTAAATGACACACCTGATGGGGGCACCCAGCAGCTAACAGGTGTGAATTGGTAGCTGCACACTTGCTTTTCCGACCCCCGTGATATAGCCCTTTCTTTGGTTCCTGCTGCTCCCTGGACTCGTGCCTGGCTGCCTGACAAATCAATCTTCCTTTTGCTAGTAAAAAAAAAGTGAAAGCATTCTTGGTGTCTCCTAACTCCCATGCAACATCCCCTGTTTTTAGCACAGGAGGAGAAAGAGGAATTGTCACTGTGTTCCTGCATCCTTATTGATGCCTGCAATCATGGAACTTGTTTGTCTGAGGCATGGGTCAAACTCGCGGTATCATGTTGCCGTCACAGGACATTTCACGATGTTTTTTCCACTTTGTGGAGCTGGTATGGACATCAGAGGTGGTATTCAGCAGGTTCTGACCAGTTCTGGAGAACCGGTAGCAGAAATTTTGAGTCGTTCGGGGAACCGGCAAATACTACCTCTGACTGGCCCTGCCCCCATCTCTTCTCTGCCTTCCGAGTCCCAGATGATTGGCTGGGTCTTCTTTGGTTGCCCTGCACAGGAGAACGGAGCTGCAAAGCAGGTTAGTGGGGTGGGGAGGGCATGGGGATTTTGCAGTAACCTTCCCCAGGAGTGGGGAGGGAATGGAGATTTTGCAGTATCTTTCCCCTGCCATGCCCACCAAGCCACGCCCACAAAACCAGTAGTAAAAAAATTGAATCCCACCACTGGTGGGCATGGCCTGTGTGTGACACATCTGGCCTGCAGTCCACCCATTTGACACCCCTGGTCTAAGGGATGAATGATGGACATTCATGGGCCATGTGAGATCTGCCTTTCCCCCCAGTTTCCCAATCCATGCTGCTTCCTCTAACCCAGGGGTCTCCAAACTTGGCAACTTTAAGACTGGTGGACTTCAACTCCCAGAATTCTGCAGTCTGGGGAATTCTGGGAGTTGAAGTCCGCACATCTTAAAGTTGTCAAGTTTGGAGAGTCTTGCTCTAACCTTATATTTTTGTTCCCCGCTTTCAACACTGTTGTCTCTCTTCCTCCTTTGACTTCCATTTGTTTGTGCACTCTATAGATACCAATTTTTCCAACTTCCTCCAAAGTGGCCAGCAGAGCAGTGACCATTCTGGAGCTCCCTACTTCTTAGCTCCAATGAAACAATTGCCTCAGGAAGAAGACCAGGAGAACCAAGGAGGAAAGCTCATTCATTCACCATGCCATCTCTCAAAATGTGGCAGATGCAGGATTCAGGTGCCTCGTGCCAGACTCCACAGTTCATTTGTGTGATTCAGAGGTTATGGGTATTCTTTGTGCTCAAAGAACAGCATTTTAAACCACTTTTATCCTTTCAAAGTTGAGTTATAGAAGTTGTATTTTAGCCTAAAGATTAAGAGAACAGTTGGAAGGGATCTTGAAGATCTTCTAATCTACTCCAACCCCCTCTTCAAACAGGAAACCCTACATCACCTCAGGCAAATGGTTGTCCAATCTCTCATTTAAATTTTCCAGTGTTGGAGGATTCACAACCTCTGGAGGGAAGTTGTTCCACTGATGAATTGTTCTAACTGTCAGGAAATTTCTCCTTAATTCTGCATTGCTTCTCTCCTTGATTATTTTCCATCCATTGCCTCTTGTTCTGCCTTCCGGTGCTTTGTAGATAGGGTATCCCCTCTCTTCTTTCTGGCAGCCCCTGAGATATTGGAACACTGTTATCATGTTGCCCCCAGTCAACTATAAACTACATAAATATACGTAGCTTCTACATTGATTATTTGTTTTTCCATATCCCCTTTTTTGTTTTCCTACACACTAAGCAACTTACTTTGCACTTTAATAAGCACTATTATTTTCATTAATTTCACACCGTCAGGAATTAGATTACTAGAGGCTAGATCCCTCCAAGTTTACGGTTTAATACAATAACCGGAGCAGCCTTTCTGGTGTTGAAATACCATCCACCAGTATCATGGCTGGGACTTCAGTGAATTAATCCATGCATCTGCAGGATGTGCAGATTTGCAAAGGTTAAATAAGAGGGGCCTTCTTCTTGTCATTTCCAGCATCTAAAACTTTGACATGGAATATCTATTTACCAGCATTTATTTAGATGGTTGGAAAAGTCGGTTCCTGAAACAGGTATACAAAATCCGAGAGAGGAATCACAACAGGAAATACATTTCCCTCCATCACACAACTAACTGGTCAGAGGAAATCCCAATGCAACTCCTTGGGATTTGCTGGGCCATAGAAATCTGGATGTGTATGACATTCTGTAGCTCATACAAATTCATACCCAATTGCCTGTCACCATAGACACAAGAACAATGGGATAAAATATGTCCTTCAGCACGGACAAAGATGGATTTGGACAATGTCACACTACTTGGATCTGACTCAGGAAACTAAATTCTCCCCTCCTCTGTGTACCTTGAATTCCCACCAAATTGGGACCTGCCAGTTTTGCTTCTAGCATGCATGCTGTCCTTTCTGCTAAATTCTGAGAATGAATTCCTTGGCCAGGTATAGCCCACTGCCTTTTCTCCCTTCCTCTCATTTTGATCAGCAGCTTTCTGAAAGAGTAGAGGAGGATGGAGAATAGAGAATAGAGGGTAAAGGGTAGAGAGCAAGGGTGGGCTTCAAAATTTTTAGCAAAGGTTTACCTGGTTGCTGGGTGGGCATGGCCATGGTGGGCGTGGCCTAGTCGGTGTTCAGCAGAGTGATGGCACAAGGGAAAAAACTGTCCCTGTGTCTAGTTGTTTGGGCATGCAATGCCCTGTAATGGTGTCTTGAAGGGAGGAGTTGAAACAATTTTTGTCTAGGAAGCGAGGGATCTGCAGATATCTTCTCAGCCTCTTTCTGACCCACATGATATACAGATCTTTTATAGAAGTCCAGCTGGTTATAATTGTGTTTTTTCCCCCTGCAGTCCTAGCTACCCATTGGAGTCTGTACCTGTCCTGTTTAGTTGCTGTACCAAACCAGACAGTTATAGACGCCCAAATGACAGATTCAATGTGACAAGGTTGAGCAATGCAAGACACACAAAAATGATGGGATGCCAGCTTATGACAGGTTGTAAGCACCCCTCAGTGCGCATTAACTTGCCAAGATGCTCCCAATATGGCACATCTCCTTCTTCGTTAGCAAACATTGCTCCTTCTGTCCCTCACCCTACCCCCCACCCCCATCTCCTGTTGTCTCACGATGATAGGCAGCCTAGTGTTCTTGCTATAAAGTGAAAGACTGAGAGCATGCACTATACCAGGCAGAACGTTAGAAGTACCAAATTATAAGGAAGAAGCCTTTGAAGTTAAAATTCATTATGCAAGTTTCTAAACATTGTTCAGGACTTTCATCTATCCACCTCCTTAATACAGAGAGGAGGCAGAGAGTCAAGCATCATTCACTCATTCTGTGCTAGCAATAAGCTTCCTTGTTGTCAAATGCTTCTTTCCACCTTCCAGATATGAATGTCTCTGCACCTATACAGGTAGTCCTTGACTTACAACTATCTATTAGTGACTGCTCAAAGTTACAACAATAATGACAAAAGTGACTTGTGACCAATTTTTGCAGAATAGAATAGAACAGAACAGAACAGAACAGAACAGAACAGAACAGAATAGAATAGAATAGAATAGAATCAGAGGTAGTATTCAGCAGGTTCTGACCAGTTCTGGAGAACTGGTAGCGGAAACTTTGAGTAGTTCGGAGAACTGGCAAATCCCACCTCTGACTGGCCCCGCCCCCATCTATTCTCCACCTCCTGAGTCCCAGCTGATTGGCTGGGTTTTCTTTTGTTGCCCTACACAGGAGAACGGAGTTGGAAAGCAGGTTAGTTGGGTGGGGAGGGAATGGGATTTTGCAGTAACCTTCCCCCAGGAGTGGGGTGGGAATGGAGATTTTGCAGCATCCTTCCCCTGCCATGCCCACCAAACCATGTCCATCAAGCCACACCACACCCACCACACCACGCCCACAGAACCAGTAGTAAAAAAAAAATTGAATCCCACCACTGAATAGAATGGAATGGAATGGAATGGAATAGAATAGAATAGAATAGAATAGAATAGAATAGAATTCTTTATTGGCCAAGTGTGACTGGACACACAAGGAATTTGTCTTTGCTGCATTTGCTCTCAGTGTACATTAAAAAATGCATTCATCAAGAATCATAAGATACAACACTTAGTGATAGTCGTAGGATACTAAATAAGCAATCAATCATACTAGGAGACTAAATAAAACAATATAAATCATAAAGATACAAGCAACAAGGTTAGAGCCATAAGTGGGAGGAGATAGATAATAGGAAAGATGAAAAGAAGAATAGTAGTATGGTCTTAGTAAATAGTTGGACAGTGTTGAGGGAATTATTTGTTTAGCAGAGTGATGGCGTTCGGGGGAAAAACTGTCCTTGTGTCTAGTTGTTCTGGTGTACAGTGCTCTATAGCGTTGTTTTGAGGGTAGGAGTTGAAACAGTTTGTGTCCAGGATGTGAGGGGTCTGTAGATATTTTCACAACCCTCTTTTTGACTCGTGCAGTATACAGGTCCTCGATGGAAGGCAGGTTGGTAGCCATTGTTTTTTCTGCAGTCCTAATTATCTGTTGGAGTCTGTGTCTGTCTTGTTTGGTTACAGAGCCAAACCAGACATTTATGACTGTTGCAGCATCCCCATGGTCACTGTTAAGTTTGCATGAAGAGACAGACGCGGAGTGCTTCAAGCTCTTTAGTTTATTAGTGACTACAGCTCAGAACGGACCCCCTTTGGCTGGGCTGTGGCTGCTACTTATAGCCAGCAGCCGCAGTTGCCAGCCAATCAGGATGCAGGGTTTTTCCCACACTTTTAAACCAATCATTTCTAACACTTTACAAGAACAGTTCAAACTAAACCAATGACTTCAAACCTACATACATAACACTAGGTTCAGTCCCCACTAGGTTCAACCCCACTAGGTTAAGTCCATACTCAAACCCCATCTATCTAATGTATTCTTTTAAATAGGTGGGGCTCTTATGTGTACATTGAGACCTACATGGTTCAGATGTTTTAAGGTTCTCACCCAGTGAGAGAGGAAATGTGTTTGTTGACATTTCCATACTTGGACTTCTAGTAATAGTAGAACCTGTTTGGTTACTACAACCTGGTCTCTCCTCCCAATCCGTCTCCAACCCAATGTCAGCACCTAAGTCAGGTAGTGATGTACAGTCTTCCACTTGTAAGAATGGATTTTGGCATTGTGACAGGTTTTGGGATGGTTCCTGTCGTGTTGGCTCGTTACACATGGGGTTGATTCTTGTTTCCTGATTATACTCATGATCCTCCCCTTCCCCCCTAGAAGAGGTACTAGGTATGGGAACCAGAGAGGAGCAATTGCGATGTTCCTGAGGTAATCTGGATCTAAGCTGATCAATGTGCCTGCTCCAGAGGACACCATCCTCTGTTTGTACCCTGTAAGATCGAGGGCCTGTGATCTGGGTTATCTCAGCAGGAATCCATAAAGGTTCACCCATAAGGTTCTTAGCATAAACAGAATCACCCACAGTGAATGTGCGAACTTTGCTAGTGGAATCAAGTGGTGCGTTGGGTGCGTAAGAGGGATGAAGGCGGTCAAGGGGAGATCTAAGTTTCCTACCCATCAACAACTCTGCTGGGGATAAGTTAGTTGATGGGTTAGGAGTGATATGCTGGACACTGAGAAGTTTTTCAACTCTCTCAGTGAAGTCCCCAGGACCCAATTGCTGAAGTTTTTCCTTGGCAAATCGTACCACACGTTCAACCCGGCCGTTAGCTGAAGGATGCCCAGGGGCGGTCAGGGCATGTCTGATACCCTGTTGTGCTAGATATGATTCAAAAAGGTTGGATGTAAATTGAGGACCATTGTCAGAAACGAGTACATCAGGTAACCCGTGAGTTACAAAAAGCTTTTTAAGCTGTTTGATGACAGCATCAGTTCTGGTGGATGCCATAGGGATAGCCTCTAGCCATTTGGAATATGCATCTACTATAATAAGAAAGGTGTGCCCTCTGGTAGGGCCAGCAAAATCAATGTGAATCCTGGACCATGGGCTCCTAGGACATTCCCATTCCTGTGGGGGGGCGAGAGGTGGGGCAGGACTGACTACCTGACAGTTGGGACAAGATGCAACCCAGTTTTCAACCATTTTGTCAATACCTGGCCACCATACATAACTCCTGGCCAATCCCTTCATTCTGACAATTTCCGGATAACCCTCATGTAACATTTCCAAAACCTCTTTTTGTAGTTTTGCAGGAATAACCACCCTGTTACCCCACAAAATACATCCTCTTAATACAGATAATTCAGTTTGCCTGGATTTAAAAGGTTGGGCGAGTTGAGGTAAATCTTGAAGTGGCCAACCTTTCTTAATCCAGCCTATAACAGGAGCCAATAAAGTGTCTTTGGCAGTCTCTCTGGCAATTTCAGCAGCATGTATTGGAAGCTTGGCAACAGTTTCCAGGAAAAAGGTGTAAATCTCAGGAGCAAAGTCCTCAGTGTGAGAAGGAAGTGGGCAGCGACTCAAAGCATCTGCATGCCCAATGTCTTTACCAGGTCTGTGGATCAGTTTGTATGAATAAGCAGCAAGAAATTCAGTCCACCTCAGCATTCTTGGTGACAGGATCGTGGGCATTGGTTTGTCCCCTGCCACAATGCCTAACAGAGGTTTGTGATCTGTGACAATAGTAAATGTTCTCCCATGGAATTTCTTGACAGCTGCAACAATTGCCAAGGCTTCCTTGTCCAGTTGGCTGTAATTTCTCTCTGCTTTAGTCAAAGTGCGAGAGTAAAATGCAATAAGGGCTTCCCTCCCGCTGGGAAGCCTGTGGCTCAACACACACACCCCACTCCAAAAGGGGATGCATCACAAGTCAGTACAACAGGCAAATTCTCAGAGAACTGTATCAGTACAGCATCAGACGTGATTAGTCTTTTAATTTTGTTAAATGCAGATTGTTCTTTTCTGCCCCAGACCCACGCAGACTTTGTGCAGTGGTTCTGCAATGGTTGCCTTCTGAGGTAGGAACATGTGATAAAAGTTAATGAGTCCAAGAAAGGCTTGCAAATCTGTTTTACATTTTGGTATAGGGGCTTCTTTGATTGCCTGAACCTTGGCCTCTGTGGGGTGGATACCATGCTTGTCAATCATATAGCCCAAGAAATCAATCTTGTCAGTTCTAAGAGTGCATTTTTCTTCCTTGACTTTTAACCCCGCTTTCCTGAATCTGGTAAGGACTTCTCTGAGTCTCCCTTGTAACTGAGTGTCATTTTCAGCAGAGATTAACACATCATCAAAGTAAGGTACTACCCCTGGCAGTCCTTGGAGCATCCTTTCCATAAGGCTTTGGAAGATGCCTGGTGCCACGCTTACTCCAAACTGTAACCTTTTACATTTGAAGCACCTCTATGAGTCACAATGGTTTGGGCCTCTGCAGTGGCATCATCAACTGTTAATTGTTGATATGCCTGGGCCAGATCCAATTTGGCAAAGACTGTACCCCTGCCAAGTGAATGTAGTAAATGATGCACTACTGGAACTGGATATGCGCTCTGCTGCAGCGCATGGTTCAATGTCCCCTTGTAGTCTCCACAGATTCTCACAGACCCATCAGCCTTGACTGGTGTGACTATGGGTGTCTCCCACCTGGAGTGATCAGTGGGCTCTAAAACCCCTTGGGCTATTAGTTTATCTAATTGTGCATCAATTTTTTCCTTTAAGGCAAATGGGACCCTTCTGGGTTTTAAACGGATTGGTTGTACCTTGGGATCTAGGTTAAATGTGATGGGGGTCCCCAAGTACTTGCCTAATCCGTCGCTGAAGACCTCTGGAAACTCAGACTTCAAGGCCTCTTCCCACTCAGTGTTGCTCACATGATTGATGCCAGTCACCTCGATGCCCAACAGGTTGAACCACTCAAGGCCCAGCAGACTTGGGCGGTCCTTGTCCACGATGGTCAGTGGTAGGCGTTTGGTGTGGCCCTTGAATTTCACGTTGAATTCTCTTGTTCCAACTACTGGAATCTTGTTCCCTTGGTAGTCTTTAAGAGTCAATGCTTGCTTCTTGAAGTGCTTCTTCTGGTTGTTGGGAAGAAGTCTGTGAATAGTGTCCCATGACACCATAGATAGGTATGAGCCTGAGTCCACTTCCATTTGGCAAGGCCTTCCTTCAATAAGTACCTTGACATGCACTTTTCTGCTTCTTAAAGGTGATGAATGACCAATAGTTACTGTTTGATGAGTTTCATTCTTCCCCTTTGCTTCTGTGCTGCGCTCCATTTTCTCACTGCAATTGTTGGGCTTGAATTCTTTGTCAGGAAACTTCCTTCTGTTGGGTGGAGTTCTGGATGATTTGCAGACTCTTGGTAGATGTCCTCTTTTTTCACAACGGAGGCAGATGGTATCTAGGAACTTGCATTCAGTGCGGGGGTGGCTTCCCCCACAACCTCTGCAGTAGAAATCTTGCCTCTTTCTTCCCAGGTCTTTCTTTTTCCGCTCCATTCTGAGTCTGTAAATTCCTTCCTCCACCTCACTACAGTCTGACTCAGAATCTATTTGCTCACAATGAGTTGTTGTGGACTTTTCCACATCAGGATGGCTTGTGGCCTTGTTGATTTTCTTCATGGCTGCTGCTGAGGACTTGGTAGCTTCTGCTGAAGAGGCCTCTTCTATTGCTTCCTTCAGCGTGATCTTAGGTTTCAGGAATAACTTGCTCTGTAGCACCTTGTCTTTAAGGCCCAGAACAAATCGATCACGCATGGCCTCTTCCAAATTGTTAAATTCGCATGCACCCCCAATGTCTCTTAAACTTGACACGAAGTCGTTTACGTTTTCGCTTTCCCCTTGATCACGACGGTAAAACTCATGTCTCTTAATGAGGCACAATACTTGTGGCGCGTAATGGGCTCTTAACAGTTTTTCTAAATCAGGCCAGTCCATTACCTTCACGTCTGCAGCTCCCGCCAATGCCTTCGCCATCTTGAAAACTGCCGGACCGCAGTGCGTGAGAAAGACCGCCCTCTTCTGCTTCTCGGAAATGTCAGCAAGATCGTTTCCCTCCAGATACATTTGGAAATGATCTGCATACGACTCCCAGTCTTCTGCCGTCGGATCGAACGGGGCTGGGGGGGTGTTCAGTGCAGCCATCTCGCTCTCCTTCTGTTCCGCGTTGCCGTCTTCTTCAGGGGAATCCCACCTTCGTCGCCAGTGTTAAGTTTGCATGAAGAGACAGACGCGGAGTGCTTCAAGCTCTTTAGTTTATTAGTGACTACAGCTCAGAACGGACCCCCTTTGGCTGGGCTGTGGCTGCTACTTATAGCCAGCAGCCGCAGTTGCCAGCCAATCAGGATGCAGGGTTTTTCCCACACTTTTAAACCAATCATTTCTAACACTTTACAAGAACAGTTCAAACTAAACCAATGACTTCAAACCTACATACATAACATTCCCAACAGTGTGAGTTTTGCCGTGCCTTCACATCTGGAATTCTTGCTCCTGCCCTGCCAAACTAATTACCTCAGTTTGGCTTGATTGGACTTACAGTTACAGTTTTTTTTTACCATGTTTTGGACTTCATTCTCTGCAGTTAAAGGCTGTTCCTGGGAGAGTTTTTCTCCAGCCCAGAAGGTAACCTGGACATTGGGGGCAAAGTTGGAGCTATTTGGGTCATCACACCATCATTCGGAAATCGTCTCCACAGCCAGAGAGAAAAGCACCAGAAGGAAAAGGAAGGACACAGGGGTGCTTTCTTCTGCCTCTGAGCAAGTCGGGGTTCAAGTTACTTTCAGGGGGAGCCGCTCACACGCAGCCAGGCGACTTCTCACCCTGTGGCGTCTCTGGGATGCAGTGCTGCTCATAAATAAAAGGGGTGGGGGTGGGGGGCTGAAGGGGAAGAGTTCTTAATCTTCATTCAAAAGCTCACGGTATCACAATGCTGCCTCACAAAAACCATCTTATTAGCCCCAAGTGCAAAATGCTGCCTTTTCTTGCAGAAGCTCATTAATTGCAGGTCACCATTCAACAAGAAAGATGAGGCACTTGAGTTCTTCAGGCCCTCATTAGCCACAGAGCTGAACAGTATGTGTGAAATTAACAGTCACCTGAGTACCTCTATAATTTCATAATTATTAGGCCTAATGGGTTAGTCTCTGCCAAATAGCTTTAACTCCTCCTTGGCTGGTTCGAAAAACTTGTACTTGCTTACGAGGGGAGCCCTGTTGAACAGAGCGTTATTTCTCCTTGCCTTTTAAATGTTATTTTATTCATTTACTTTACTTTATTTTGCTAGAAAACTCAATAATTGTGCAAGCCTGCCACTGGTACCATATACTGTTTGTAATTTTAACATATGTTGAGTTTTTAATTATTTATACCCCAAGTGCCAAAGAAACAGATACCCTTCCATCCCAGGGAATGTGGGTGAAAGAGCTTTTTGCAAAGGGAATTTAATTGGCTTGAAAATGTGCTTGCACTCTGCATGTGTGCCTACATTTATATTTGTGTGCATTTGGGCATGTGTGAGTGTGTGCACAAGTTGTGCTTTTGATTTATCCAGGGGCTGATTACATTACATTATTCCGGATGCCCTAGTTTTTATCTTGCCTTATCTAAAATGCAAGCAGTAAATTAATCAGGGTGGGTTTTGACTTTTTGACAGCAATAGATCTTTAAACTAGACTTGGTTTGAATTGAACATGAAAATAGATTTAAAATAAATTGCGGAGTAGGTTACTATGTATGAGAAACCAGACAGAATAGTGGTTCTACAGAGAGGATACTGGCAACTTAAGGCTTCAAGTAACCTCCTAACCTCTTTCTCGCAATCATTAAAGCTTTGTCTGATAACAATTGCTGGCTTTCCAACTTTTTGGGATAGTGACATGCCACATAACATTGACAGCTGCTTCATAACAAAAATATTTCTTTCAAACAAGACTTTCAGACAGCCTTCCTTAATAAGATGTATTGAGATGAAAGGGGTAGGGTTACTTGCATCTCAGCAACTGAGCTATTTCCAATTTACAGCCAATTTACCCCTCCAAGATGTTCGAGTGGAGACTCCATTATCAGTGAAAAGAACTGTCTTCTTGTCAATTCAAAGGAAAGCCACTAGAAAGAAGTCAAGAAGACTGTGGGTCATTGGTTACAAACCCATCTCCTGAATCCTTCCTTGTGAACTGATCGTTGCAAATAAAATAAAAATGGAAACAAAAATATTAATATAACATAGTAACAGTTTTAAAAGTGGGAGTGCCTTGCACCACCTCCCCCCATATACCAGAGGTGATATTCAGCCAGTTCTGACAGGTTCTGGAGAACCGGTAGTGGAAATTTTGAGTAGTTTGGAGAATCGGTAAACACCACCTCTGACTGGCCCCGCCCCCATCTCTTCTCTGCCTCCCGAGTCCCAGCTGATTGGCTGATTGGTTGCCCTGTACAGGAGAACGGAGCTGCAAAGCAGGTTAGAGGGGTGGGGAGGGAATGGGGATTTTGCGGTATCCTTCCCCTGCCACGCCCACAAAGCTACACCACACCACACCCACCAAGCCACACCCACTGAACCGGTAGCAAAATAAAATTGAACACCACCACTGCAATATACCCTCAGACATTTTGCATAAGCACCCATCCTTGGTGGACCTTGCTATCCACAACAATTGCCCTTCTCCGCTTTAAACTCCAACTCTGAAACTGGTAAACTATTTGCAACCCGGGAACCTTATATAGCCATCAATCTAATTTGACCTTGCCCTACACAATAGATCATTTTAGACCTATCTAATCATCTATGCAGCTTTCTGGAGAAGAGAAGACGAATGAAGCCTGTTAAGTTTGCATGAAGAGACAGACGCGGAGTGGTTCAAGCTCTTTGTTTATTAGTGACTACAGCTCAGAACGAACCCACTTTGGCTGGGCTGCAGCTGCTACTTATAGCCAGCAGCCGCAGTTGCCAGCCAATCAGAGTGCAGGGTTTTCCTGCACTTTTTAAACCAATCATTTCTTACATTTTACAAGAACAGTTCAAACTAAACCAATGACTTTAAACCTGCATACATAACAAAACCCTCATCCCATATCTTTATCTCTGATCAAACAAGAGGAGAGTCCTTATGTGTGCTTGAGGAAACTCAGATGGATCTCTCATTCCAACTTGCAGTTCAACCTGACAAATGTTGGGTTGAGGAAGTAGCTAGGATTTCACAGAAGGAAGTCAGAGTGCTCTTCTAATTCCTACTAAATAATTTATTTGTGGTCCTCCTTATGGCTAATAACCCCCAAATAATTATAGAATAGAATTCTTTATTGGCCAAGTGTGATTGGACACACAAGGAATTTGTCTTGGTGCTCTCAGTGTACATAAAGGAAAAGATACATTCATCAAGAATCAAGAATCATAAGGTACAACACTTAATAATAGTCATAGAGTACAATAAGTGATCAAATCATACTAGGAAACAGCCAATAAAAATCATAAGGATACAAGCGACAAAGTTACAGTCATACAGTCACAAGTGGGAGGGGACAGGTGATAAGGAGTGATGAGAAGATTAATAGTAATACCGTGTTTCCCCGAAAATAAGACCTACCCCGAAAATAAGACCTAGTGTGTTTTTGGGAGCCAAAAAAAATATAAGACAGTGTCTTATTTTCAGGGAAACACGGTAGTAATACAGACTAAGTAAATAGTTGAACAGTGTTGAGGGAATTATTTGTTTAGAAGAGTGATGGCATTTGGGAAAAAACTGTCCTTGTGTCTAGTTGTTCTGGTGTGCAGTGCTCTGTAGTGTCATTTTAAGGGTAGGAGCTGAAACAGTTTATGTCTGGGATGTGAGGGGTCTGTAAATATTTTCACAGCCCTCTTTTTGATTCGTGCAGCATACAGGTCCTTGATTGAAGGCAGGTTATTTTATTCAAATAAAATAATCCTATTTTCAGCCTAGTTTCAAAAATGCTAGTAAGCCACCCATTCATGTCTCTAGAAAAGCTGGCCAGGTCTTCCCAGCTGCCTACTAGAGAGAAAGGGAGTGAAATAGACCAAAAAAGTAAAAAAAGAGTAGTCACAAAAATAGATGGTACATGGGGACAAGATGCCTGTTCAAGGTAACTTCTGGTGGACTCAAGAGACAGTCCTCACTTCAACACTGAGGTTGTGAAAAAAGTGACTGCAACAGTGAAATGTTTACCATACTCTAATATAGCCCGTAACCATTAGTTAACTATCCTAAATACTAGGAGTGAAGCAGCAGCGATGCTCAAGATGTAGAAGTCGAGAGGGGGGCCCTAAAAGCATCATTCAAAGCCAAGTACCTGCATGTTCACCCCCCAAAAATATGAAAAAGTAAACATTTTAGCGAGTACATAAAATGGTATGCATTCAATTATCCAACACATTATATTTCTTTTTTTTAAAGCAGAGCATTAAGGCGGTGGTTGAGAGGGCTGTATTTTAAACACTTAACTACCCATCTTCATTATTCCTGACTGAAGAGCAACTTATGCAAGACTCGTTTTCAAGAGGTTCAAGATAGACTAAAGGAACTGTTTTTAAAACCAGGGCAGAGTTCACTTGTAGCAGCAGAACGTGGGAAAAAATAGCTTTGATTTGCAGCAGCTAGATCTATCCTCCACTGGCTTCAACACATGCACACAACACATGATAGAATAAACATTTGAGGAAAGCCCAAGAAGAACCCAGTTTTCAGAAGGTGAAAATAGGACATACCTGATCGAGTAAATCGAAGTCCAAGAATGAAACAGATAAAGCAAACCTTCACAGTTAAGAGCATAGCACTGAAGTCCTTGAGGCTACATTTTGGGGCCCTACCCAAGGCCCAGCTGCAGCTCATGAAGTATCTGATTAGAGTTCTTCTTTGTGAGAAAAAGTATATCCAGGAATGGACCTTTAGTCAGGAACTTTTCTTCCCTTGTCCCTTTCTCACTTAACTAATATCTGAACTCTTCTATTCTCAAAGACTTTCTGTTCAGCCAGTTTAATGACAACACAAAGTGTGCCTACAAAAATTGCTTCTGTCCACACAGAATTTAGTGTGCATTTAGTAATGTTCCACTTCAACTACCTTAAATTCTAATTTGGTGTCCCATATTTGGTTTCCTCCAGCATTTCAGGGCCTCTTTATGTGACATCCCTTCCAGTAAACCAGGATTTATAAAATTGGTTGAGCATGTCATAATGGCTTCATTCACACATGGCAATAGAGGTAGTCTTCAACTTATGGCCACAACTGAGCCCAAAATTTTTGTTGCTAATGAGACATTTCTTAACTGAGTTTTGCCCCATTTTGCAACCTGTCTTGCCATAGTTGTTAAATGAATGACTTGTTAATACACTTGTTAATAACATGGTGGTTAAGTGAATCTGAGTTCCCCATTGACTTCGCTGGTCAGAAAGTTGCAAAAGGAGATCACATGACCCCAGGGACACTACAACCGTCATGAACATGAGTCAGTTGCCAAGCATCTGAATTTTGAACATGTGACTATAAGGATGCTGCATCAGTCATACGTCTGAAAAATGGCCATATGTTACTGTTTTCAGTGCCCTTGTAACATTGAACTGTCCCTATACGAACTGTTGCAGATCGAGGATTACCTGTAAATCAATGATCACCAACCAGTGGGCTGAGGACCACTGGTGGGCCGTGAGAAAATTTTGGTGGATCACAGAGAAATGTCCTCCCCAAAGCACTCCTCCCAGGATGCATGGGAACACAAGGCTGTGCCACCCACATGGCCCGCCCATCCGCTGGCCCCTACCCTTCAGCCAAGCGCAAACCTTACCTTGAGTAGAGCTACGAGAGATGGAACTGGAAGGTAAGACCAATGGTAGGGGAGGGAAATCCCAGGGTGGCTTGCTGATGTTGGTAGGGAAGTTGGTCCCATATTCCAGAGCTGCAGTAGTCATAGGACTGGCCCTTTGGTCATCCCGGAGCAGCTCCTCCAGTCCATGGCAGGCCAGTGCACCCAGGTGGAGCAGCAGCTGCTCCGGGATGACCAAAGGGCCAGTCCTGTGACTACTGCAGCTCTGGAATATGGGACCGACTTTCCCATCAATGTCAGCAAGCCATTGTCAGTCAAAATTCATATTAGTGGTCTGTGGGATTTAAAATTATGAGTTTGGTGGTCCCTGAGGTCCAAAAGGTTGGCGAACCCTGCTGTAAATCATATTTCACAAACCATAATGGCTGGGTGTTCATACAACAGGGGTGCGATTCTACTGGTTCGGCCCAGTTCAGCTGAACTGGTTCGCTCCAAGGATCAGCTGCTGGGCCCACCCACCAGCCCTGTCTCCATACTGACCTTTATTTCCTGCTTTTGATGCTCAGCTGCATCGCACAGCACAGCGGATTGCTACGCATCAGCTGTTGAAGAGACAGGGAGAGTGCAGGAGTGCAGGAGAAGGTCAGTAGGAAAGACTCTGCACCCGCGCAAAGCACACCAACCAAGCCACGCCCACCGAACCGGTGGTAAACCAATTTGAATCCCACCGCTGCCACACAATATCCTACTACCAAACAATCTGCCTCCGGGCTTTATTCCCATGGTGAACTCAAACTGTGTGAAATTCTGCCACAAGTTGGATGAAGACGTGTGTCAAATGACAATAAGGCCTTTCTGAACAACTTTATTTTTTTTCCTCAGTTCCCTGCATGGAAGAGACCGAGATAAAGAGGAAGTGTCCTCTCACCCCACTTAGGGGCCTGTGAAGCAGCTCTGTGAGTGATATTTCACCTTACCTCTCCTTGCCACATCTGTCAACTTCTGCTAATTAACCGAGCTTCCTATCACCTTCCATGCTGATATGAAGGAGAGCATAAACCACCACCATCCTCCCTCCCCATACAAAATAAAATGAGAAGCTGAGGGGAGAGAGGGAAAGAAAGAGAGAGGTGAAGAGATTCTACAATTATAAATGATGTCAGGCAGACTTCGGTACCATAGAATGCATTATAAGCACTTAAAAAGCTAACCATTCTGTCTTCTTTCTTTGGTATAAATAATGGCCTTTTTATGAATAAATCATTCAACAAAATCTTTGAAAATAGCAGAGATTTGAAACACATTGTCTCCAGCTAGTGTGTCTATGTGTCTTTGGGTGTGTTTACTAGCACAGAAGAAAACTCAATCCAACTGCTTCATTGCCTCTGGTACACCTCTGTCACTTGAAACCACAAGTAATCCACCAAAGAGGAGAAGTTGGGGTTTGCAAGGAGGGAAGGCAGTGCACTCCCATCCGGCAAAGCTGTGAATGCACCACAGTTCCAAATGAGGCATAACTTCCTCTCAGGAATGGAGAAAGAATTATTTTGGATTTTCCCCTCTCCTTTGTTCTGCAAACAAAGCAAAGTTTCTAAATTAGAGGTGGGGAACAATGGCCCCTGTGTGGCTCATGGACTTCAATTCCCAGAATTCCTGAGCCACCAGTGTGGCTGGCTGGCTCAGGAATTCTGGGGAAGTCCACAAGTCATGCATAAAAGACCATTATCCCCCACCCCTGTTCTAAATCAAGGTGCAACTACTAACAAAGTTTGAATGCTCTGTTTGCATTGGTGCCATTTTACTTTTCAGGAGGGCCCTTCGAGTCAGTGGGTTTTTGAAGCCCACAGGCACCAGGGAACATGCCCCAAGGCTATTGCCCAGCAGATGTGATTTGGGGATGTAGAATTATAGAATAACAAGAGTTGGAAGGGATGTTGGAGGCCTTCTAGTCCAACCCCCTGCTCAGGCAGGAAACCCTAGAATTATTTCACGCTTTGTTTCCAGCACTGGGCCATGTGCAGTTTGTCCTTTTAAACAGTCCTCACAGCTTCAGCCCATGAAGGGGATCAGGACCCTTTCCTCCCCATAGACCACACAATTAACATTTTTCCCTTCTCCGTTCCTCCCTGCGTGCCCTAGGATGAAGAGGGGATGGGCCTGGGTTTTCTTCTGAATGCCCAGCCGGCCTGTGCCCTTCCCCAGTTTCCTCCGGAGCCACACTCCCACTCCCTGTCGGCTGTTCCTCCTCTCCTTCTGAGTCAGATTCTAACAGGGACATGACAGTTAGCAACCTAAATTTTGGACTCGTTTTGGTCATAAGTCGAGGACTAGCTTTCTATAAACCCATGTTTACAGACTCAATACATTGTGTGAACTCAAACAGTCGTGGTTCATTCAATATAACTTGATTAAATCCACCGTGATTTTGGATAACTCTGCAGATCTAGGCAGACAGAAGACACAAGGGAGAGAAGCCAAAATAGCCATGAAGGGATCAAGAAAGTGACTTGAAGTTTTTCCCTCGGTTTTCCAGAGAAAGATTGAATGAAGCATTTCATTTGTTTCACCAGGTTTTGTGGCTCCTAAAGTTGTGTTATTTTTATCAGTTTGCCATCTGGAATTGAAATTCCAACTGCTGCAAAGAAGGAAAAATAAAGAGCAGGGGATCCCTGGCAAATTCTAGAGAGAAATTACTCGGGGAAGATTGTTGAATAATGATGTTAAAATATGGTTTCTTGTATAGGTGAGGATTGGTGAACCCCCAACTGATTATCTACAAGCTATGATTCCCAAGGCCAGAAACACTGGCCCACTTTTCTAAAGTCTTGAAAGCCCTCAGGCAGAATTTTAAAAACAATCCTTTTCTCGCCTCCTCGTGGATTATCTTCAGTTTAGTATATTTTTTATGATTATCTTTTAGGCTGTACCTTTTTTATATATATATTTCCAAATGATGACAGATTTGTTATTTTAACATACCCCGAGTCTGGGACAGAATTGAACAAGCAATGGGAAAATGCAAATGCAAATGTCCAGCCTTTTTGCTAAGGACTACATATCCATATTTGCAGGGGTGGGATGCTACTGGATCTGCCCGATTCTAAAGAACCAGTAGCTCTGAAGAGCCGCAGACACCAAATCAGCTCTGTGTTTGCTGCTGTTTGGCCCACCCGCCCACCTGGGCTCTTACCTGTCCTTTATTTCCTGCTTTTTCAACCTCAGCTGCTTTGCACGGCACAGCGGAGGTTGAAACAGCAGGAAAAAGGAGGCTTTTCAAACGCTGTGCACCTGCGCACAGTGCTTTTCAGCTGTTCGGGTGGCATATCTTAAGGTCTTTTTATACGCACATGCAGCGCAAAACATAGTCACCGAACCGGTAGTAAAACTGGTTGAATCCCACCCCTGCATATTTGCAACCCAATGTAGGTTCACACAGGCTATGAAGCCACATTTTGAGTAAGTCACAACAGTTGGATTCACAATACCTGTTCAGCAAAGCTAAAGGGGACGCCTTGCACCTGACTGTAAGATGGCCAACTACTGCCCTGATGTGACACATAGTTCTTAACAACTCCTAAATGTGCAATCACCAAACCGGTTGTTAAACCTGGAGAATCCCACCCCAGATCACAAGACCCCAGGACACTGCAACCGTCATAAATATGAGTCGGTTACCAAGCACCTGAATTTTGATCATGTGGCCATGGGAATACTGCAATGGTTGCAAGTGTGGAAAATGGTCATAAGTCACTGTTTTCGGTGCTAACTTCAAACCGTCACTAAAAGAACCATTGTAAGTCAAGGACTACAATACTACCATCAGCTGGGTTCAGAATAGGCTACCCCAAATATTTTGGCAAGGTACCAGCCAATCCAGCATGAGCCAAAAAGAGGGCTGTGAAAATATCTACAGACCCCTCACATCCCGGACATAAACTGTTTCAACTCCTACCCTCAAAATGATGCTATAGAGCACTGCACACCAGAACAACTAGACACAAGGACTACTACTATTATTACTATTATTACTATTATTGTTAATTTTCTCATCACTCCTTATCACCCTGCCCCTCCCACTTGCTTATTGTATCCTATGATTCAGAGGTGGTATTCAGCAGGTTCTGACCAGTTCTGGAGAACCAGTAGTGGAAATTTTGAGTAGTTTGGAGAATCAGCAAATATCACTTCTGACTGGAGATTTTACAGTATCATTCCCCTGCCACAACCATCAAGCCATGCCCACAGAACTGGTAGTAAAAAAAATTTGAATCCCACCACTGATATGACTATTATTAAGTGCTGTACCTGATGATTCTTGACTCTTGACAAATGTATCTTTTCTTTTATGTACACTGAGAGCATTTGCACCAAGACAAATTCCTTGTGTATCCAATCATACTTGGCCAATAAAGTATTCTATCCTATCCTATCCTATCCTATCCTATCCTATCCTTAGGTCCGCATCCACTTTATAAAAATGCTTTCACTTATAAAATGATCATCTGCTATGGGTCAACATTTCTAGGAAAGTTTAGAAAACTGTCTCTTGCCTTCAGCCATCAGGCAAACTCACTGCAGAAGTGAGAGTCAAAGGAGAGCTGCTTGATTCATAAGAGACTCATTAAAATCCATCAGAAGAATGCTTGAGGAAGATCAAGAAAGAAAAAAACTACGGAGAGGTTCAGTAAGGGGTGTTTTATGCTAGCTTGGAGGTAAATCTGAGAACTTGGAAACTGTAAAAAGAATTTCCCAGCCTTATTTACGGTGAGTTTATTTAGGTGGGTTTTTTTTTAATGGTTTGAAATATTGTTTCCCAGTTTTCTTGTCATGTGGGCTGAGATGCCACATAAGCTGCCCTGTAGAAGGAATTGGGAATGGCCTTGAGGAACAGAAGGAAGAACTACTACCAAGGCCATGGTCAGATAAGAGGGGCTGGAGCCTGGACCAAAAATTTGAGAAATCATGTCAGACAAGCCCCTCCATAGTTCACAATAAGTGTGGAAACGGGAAACACATTCAGACTTGAAAGGTTCTTTTCCTGTAGCTGTAAATTTAGATGCTTTGCTTAGTTAATGGTCAATATAGAAAAGAGGTGGTTCACCTATTCTCCAAAGCATCTGAGGGCAGGGATTACCAAGAGAGATCCAAACTGGAATTAAGGAGAAATTTCCTGAGAATGAGAACAACGAATCAATGGAATGGTTTGCCTCCAGAAGTTGTGGGTGCTCCAATGCTGGAGGTTTTAAAGGGGAAATTGGATAGCTGTATGTCTGAAATGGTATAGGGAGTCCTGCTTGAGCAAAAGGTTGGACTAGAAGACTCCAAAGTCCCTTCCATTCTGTTATTCTATGACTTCTTTGTTGTGTGAATCCAGATAAAAGCATGATTCAATACACTATGCAAAATAAGAACATGAATCCCTTTCAGTGGTGTGCTTACATAGAGTGACATTTGTTTGCATAATCCAGGGGTGTCAAACTCAATTTCATTGAGAGCTGCACCAGGGTGACCTTGGGGGGTGTGTGGGGCATGGTCAGGGTGGGCATGGCCAGCTTGATGCCACTTGTGTTGGGGGCTCCCAAGCTCTGTTTTTGGCTGAGATGGCCTCCTGCAACCCTCTGCCAGTGAAAATGGAGCTTGGGAGGGCCATGTCCTTTGCTATTTCCAGAGCGGCCCTGAGGGCCAGGTCTAAGCACCCCATGGGCTGGATCGGGCCCCCAGGCCTTGTGTTTGACACCCTGGAATAACTGAATGGGAGATAATGTCCATGTAGTCACCTAACCCACCAGGTGAATTTTCAAATAAGGCATCCATTTGCAATCCTATAGTGATTGCAAAATGAAGATGGAAGAGAAACCACACAAAGAGTCAACAAAGCATGCTACTCTGTGATGGGATATAATCTGTAGCAAAAGACAGTGAAGTTTGGATCGTTTGTGTGGGAGAAAGAGATGCATGTCCCCTAATAGTTCTCAGAGTATGTGTTTAATAGTGCAAGCCGTCTGCCTTCATTCGGCAATATTTCTGTCTATAGGTGAGGAACAATAAAGGAGAAAATGCTTAGGAGAACCTCAATGTGTCTTTCTTGGTCAAGCCCGACACAGTCTCCGCTCACTGGGAAGAAAATATATACATTGGTTCCTTCTATCTTTTTCTGGCTATGAGTCTACTCAATTGCAAGAAGTGATGAACTTCAGTCAACTCTTTGAGAGTCAGGCAACTGCCTCCAGATGCATAAATCAAAGGGACAAGGGAGATGGACCACAACATTTGCGACAGCCCTGGGAGTAAATGTGTTAAGAAACTCTTCGCCAAATTGTGGGTGGAGGAAGCTGGCTGTCAGGGCATGTTCCAAGTAACTCAGAGGACCTTAAGGGGGCATGTTTCTGTCATAAAACATTTCATTTGCAGGAATCTTGGATGCCTTTGAAAGAGTTTCTCCTCGCTGTTATTAATTAAAGCAAAAGAATGCCCATATGGAAAGAGAAATAGTCAAGTTATATTTTTGCTAAATACGCAGTACCATATGGTAACATACAGAAAATTGGCCACATTGGCAGCTTTGGCTATATTGGACCATATGGTCTACTTGCTTCGTAATTTCTTTGTGTGTGTTTTTCTCTCTCCCAAAGAGGGCAGTGTCTTATGGGGTTGAAAGGGAGCAGCCAAACCAACAAGGCCCGTCATGCTCTTTCAATCCAGGATGGGCATGGATCCAGCTCTGCAAAGGGAAAGTGCCAAGCACGCAGACGGTTTTCTTCAAAGCCAGCAAAATGTGGGGTGACAGGGAAGGGTGGGGTAAGTAGACCTAGGTCTCAGTTTCCACGGCAGAAGTCAACTCCCCTGGGAAAGAGGATGAGAAGCAGATGCAAAGCACGAAGTGATGCATGCTTTGGAAACATTGAGACTTTACTTTCAAAATGGAATGTGAGCCTCTTTCCCAATGAACCATCAGCTACTTCCAGAACAGCTTTCACCAGTCCATTAACTCGCCCTTGTGGGAGTCTCCAGAACATTTATGCTGGTGGGGCACATCAGGACTGGTTGGAGCATGTTATATAGGCACACTCATGCAACAAAGCCCAAATACAGAACCCCTGAAATGTTTAACTCTGCTTGATATAGAAAGAGTTTGGATAAGGAAAAATCTGTGTTAGATTTGCATGAAGAGTCAGACGCGGAGTGCTTCAGTGAAGAGTTTATTAGTGACTACAGCTCATAACAGACCCGATTTGGCTGGTCTGCGCTGCTACTTATAGCCAGCAGCCGCAGTTGCCAGCCAATCAGAGTGCAGGATTTCCCGCACTTTTTAAACCAATCATTTCTGACATTTTACAAGAACAGTTCAAACTTAACCAATGACATTCAAACCTGCATACATAACAACCCTCCCCACTAGGTTCACTCCATACTCAAACCCCAACCTACCTAATGTATTCTTTTAAATAGGTGGGGCTCTTACGTGTACGTTGAGACCTTCGTGGTTCAGAAGTTTTAACGTTCTCACCCAGTGAGAGGGGAAATGTGTCTGTTGACATTTCCCTAGTTGGACTTCCTGTGAAAGAAGACCCTGTTTGATTGTGAGAATCTGGTCTCTCCTCCCAACCCATCTCCAGCCCAATGTCAGCACCCAAGTCAGGTAGTGATGTGCAATCTTCCACTTGTAAGGATGGATTTTGGCATTGTGACAGGTTTTGGGATGGTTCCTGTCATAATGGCTCGTTACACATGGGGTTGATTCTTGTTTGCTGATTATCCTCATGTTCCTCCCCTCCCCCTAGAAAAAGCATTAGGTATGGGAACTAGAGAGGAACAATTGCGATGTTCCTGAGGTAACCTGGATCTAAGCTGATCAATGTGCCTGCTCCAGAGGACTCCATCCTCTGTTTGTACCCTGTAAGAGCGAGGGCCTGTGATTTGAGTTATTTCAGCAGGAATCCATGAAGGCTCACCCATAAGGTTCTTAGCATAAACAGAATCACCCACACTGACACAACCTGCGAACTTTGCTAGTGGAATCTAGTGGTGCGTTGGGTGCGTAAGTGGGATGAAGGCGGTCAAGGGGAGATCTAAGTTTCCTACCCATCAACAACTCTGCTGGGGATAAGTTAGTTGATGGGTTAGGAGTGATGTGCTGAACACTAAGAAGTTTTTCAAATTTCTCAGTGATGTCCCCAGGACCCAATTGCTGAAGCTTTTCCTTGGTAAAAAGTTACCATTCGTTCAGCCGAGGCGTTAGCCGAAGGGTGCCAGGGGTGTCAGGGCATGTCTGATACCCAGTTGTGCTAGATAGGATTCAAAAGGGTTGGATGTAAATTGAGGGCCATTGTCAGAGACAAGAACATCAGGTAACCCGTGAGTTACAAAAAGCTTTTTAAGCTGCTTGATGACAGCATCAGTTGTGGTGGATGCCATAGGGATTACCTCTAGCCATTTGGAATATGCATCTACTATAATAAGGAAGGTGTGCCCTCTGGTAGGGCCAGCGAAATCAATGTGAATCCTAGACCAGGGGCCCCTAGGACATTCCCATTCCTGTTTGGGGCGAGAGGTGGGGCAGGCCTGACTACCTGACAGTTGGGACAAGATGCAACCCAGTTTTCAACCATTTTGTCAATACCTGGCCACCATACATAACTCCTGGCCAATCCCTTCATCCTTACAATACCAGGATGACCCTCATGTAGCATTTCCAAAACCTCCCTTTGCAGTTTTGCAGGAATAACCACCCTGTTACCCCACAAAATACATCCTCTTAATACAGATAATTCAGTTTGCCTGGACTTAAAAGGTTGGGCAAGGTGAGGTAGATCTTGAAGAAGAGGCCAACCTTTCTTAATCCAGCCTATAATAGGAGCCAATAAAGTGTCTTTGGCAGTCTCTCTGGCAATTTCAGCAGCGTGTACTGGAAGCTTGGCAACAGTTTCTAGGAAAAATGTGTGTGCCTCAGGTTCAAAGTCCCACTGTGACAAGGAAGTGGGCAATGACAAAGCACATCAGCATGTCCAATGTCCTGCCAGGCTTTGGATAATTTTGTATGAATAAGCTGCAAGAAATTCAGTCCACCTCAGCATTCTTGGTGACAGGATAATGGGTGTAGATTTGTCTCCTGCCACAATGCCTAACAAAGGTTTGTGATCTGTGACAATGGTAAATGTTCTCCCATATAAATACTCATGAAATTTCTTGATAGCTGCAACAATTGCCAATGCTTCCTTGTCCAATTGGCTGTAATTCCTCTCTGCTTTGGTCAAGGTGCGAGGGTAAAATGCAATAGGGGCTTCCCTCCCGCTGGGAAGCCTGTGGCTCAACAACCCCCCCCACAAAGGGGGATGCATCACAAGTCAGTACAACAGGTAAATTCTCAGAGAACTGTATGAGTACAGCATCAGGCGTGATTAGTCTTTTAATACTGTTAAATGCTGATTGTTCTTTCCTGCCCCAGACCCAAACAGACCTTTTGTCAAGCAATCTGTGTAATGGTTCTGCAATGGTTGCCTTTTGAGGTAGGAACATGTGGTAAAGTTAATAAATCCAAGGAAGGCTTGCAAATCTGTTTTGCATTTTGGTCTAGGGGCTTCTTTGATTGCTTGAACTTTGGCATCTGTAGGGTGGATGCCATGCTTGTCAATCATATAGCCCAAGAACTCAACCTTGTCAGTTCTAAGAGTGCATTTTTCTTCTTCCTTGACTTTAACCCCGCTTTCTTGAATCTGGTAAGGACTTCTCTGAGTCTCTCTTGTAATTGAGTGTCATTTTCAGCAGAGATTAACACATCATCAAAGTAAAGCACTACCCTGGCAGTCCTTGGAGCATCCTTTCCATAAGGCTTTGGAAGATGCCTGGTGCCAGCTACCAAACTGCAACCTTTACATTTGAAGGCACCTCTATGAGTTACAATGGTTTGGGCCTCTGCAGTGGCATCATCAACTGTTAGTTGTTGATATGCCTGGGCCAGATCCAATTTGGCAAAGACTGTACCCTGCCAAGTGAATGTAATAAATGATGCAGCACTGGAACTGGATATGTGCTCTGTTGAAGTGCATGGTTCAATGTCCCCTTATAGTCCCCACAGATTCTCACTGACCCATCAGTCTTGACTGGTGTGACTAGGGGTGTCTCCCATCTGGAGTGGTCAGTGGGCTCTAAAACTCCTTGAGCTATTAGTTTATCTAATTGTGCATCAATTTTTCCTTTAAGGCAAATGGGACCCTTCTGGGCTTTAGGCGAATTGGGGGCACTTTGGGATCTAGGTTGAAAGTGATAGGGGTCCCCATATACTTGCCCAATCCTTTGCTGAAGACCTCTGGAAACTCAGACTTCAGGGCCTCCTCCCATTCAGAGTTGCTCACGTGATTGATGCCAGTCACCTCGATGCCTAGTGGATTGAACCACTCAAGTCCCAGCAAGCTTGGGCGGTCCTTGTCCACGATGGTCAGGGGCAAATGTTTGGTGTGGCCTTTAAACTTCACGTTGAATTCTCTTGTTCCAACTACTGGAATCTTGTTCCCTTGGTAGTCTTTAAGAGTCAGTGCTTGCTTCTGGAAATGTTTCTTCTGAATGTTGGGAAGCAGCCTGTGAATAGTGTCCCATGACACCATAGATAAATAGGAGCCTGAGTCCACTTCCATTTCAATTAGTACCTTCACATGTACTTTTCTGCTTCTTAAGGGTGAAGAATGACCAATGGTGACTGATGAGTTTCATTCTTCCCCTTTGCTTCTGTGTTGTGCCCCATTTTCTCATTGAAGTTGTTAGGCTTGAAATCTTTGTCAGGAAACTTCTTTCTGCTTGATGGAGTTCTGGATGATTTGCAGACTCTTGCTAGGTGACCTCTTTTTTCACAACGGAGACAGATGGTATCAAAAAACTTCCATTCAGTGCGGGGGTGGCCCCCCCCCCACAACCTTTGCAATAAAAGTCTTGCCTCTTTCTTCTCCATTCTGAGCCTATAAATTCCTTCCTCCACCTCGCTACAGTCTGAATCAGAATCTATTTGCTCGCAATGGGTTGTTGTGGATTTTTCCACATCAGGATGGCTTGCGGTCTTGTTAATTTTCTTCATGGCTGCTGCTGAGGACTTGGTAGCTTCTGCTGAAGAAGCTTCTTCTATGGTCTCCTTAAACGTGATCTTAGGTTTCATTAATAATTTGCTCTGCAAAACCTTGTCTTTTAGGCCTAGAACAAATAGATCGCGCATGGCCTCTTCTAAGTTGATAAATTCAGATGCACCCCCAATGTTTCTTAAACTTGCCATGAAGTCATTAACGTTTTCGCTTTCCCCTTGATCCCGATGGTAGAATTCGTGTCTCTTAATGAGGCACGATACTTGTGAGGCATAATGGGCTCTTAACAGGTTTTCCAAGTCAGGCCAGTCCATTACCTTCACGTCTGCAGCTCCCGCCAATGCCTTCGCCATCTTGAAAACGGCTGGACAGCAGTGGGTGAGAAAGACCTCCTCTTCCGCCTCGAAATGTCGATGAGATCGTTTCCCTCCAAATACATTTGGAAACGATCTGTACACGAGTCCCAGTCTTCTGCCGTCGGATCGAACGGGGCTGGGGGGTGTTCAGCACAGCCATCTCTCTCGGCTTCTTCTCCGCATTGTCTTCTCTTCGGGAAGGATCCCACCTTCATCACCAGTGTTAGATTTGCATGAAGAGTCAGATGCGGAGTGCTTCAGTGCAGAGTTTATTAGTGACTACAGCTCATAACAGACCCGATTTGGCTGGTCTGCGCTACTACTTATAGCCAGCAGCCGCAGTTGCCAGCCAATCAGAGTGCAGGGTTTTCCCGCACTTTTTAAACCAATCATTTCTGACATTTTACAAGAACAGTTCAAACTTAACCAATGACATTCAAACCTGCATACATAACAGTCTGCAAAAAAACAACCATGTTCAGAGAACATTGAGGACCCTGATACAAAAAGAACACAGCATGAACTTTTATCATGATGAGCCATGGTGGCGAAGTGGTTAGAATGTAGTGCCACAGGCTACTTCTGCTGCCTGCCTGCAATTTGGCAGTTTGAATCTCACCAGGCTCAAGGTTGACTCAGCCTTCCATCCTTCCGAGGTGGGTAAAATGAGGACCCAGATTGTTGGGGACAATAGGCTGACTCTATAAACTGCTGAAAAGCACTGTGAAGTGGTATATAAGTCTAAGTGCTATTACTATTGCTATCACAGATGCAAACAATTAACCAGTTAACCCAACATCAGAATGGTGGGAAACACCAGCAAGTTTACTTTGCTAGGGTAAAAGATTTTGGCATGTTTTCCCATATAGCCAGTTATGCCATAATGGTAAATGCATAAATGCATTTTAATGTCTAAAGTTGCCTCCCACTCATACATACACATTTGTGTTTTTTCATTAATAGTATGGAGGGAAAACAGTGCCTAAGGCAATTGAGCTCAAGACAGCCTAGTTTTATAAAAATCAGGGCACTGCATAAAAGTTTTGGTAGACATGGAACTATCTGAGTATATCTCATTGGAAGAAAAGTGTTATGTATGTAGGTTTAAATGTTATTGGTTTATTTTGAACTGTTCTTGTAAAATGTCAAATGGGATTGGTTTAAATAGTGCGGGAAAAACCCTGCACTCCGATTGGCTGGCAACTGTGGCTGCTGGCTATAAGAAGCAGCCATAGCCCAGCCAAGTCGGGTCCATTCGAGCTGTAGTCACTTAATAAACTCTTCACTGAAACTCTTCACGTCTGACTCTTCATGCAAACTTAACACTGGCGACGAAGGTGGGATTGCCCTGAAGAAGAGACGACGCGGAAGACAAGCAGAAGAGCGAGATGGCTGCGATGAACACCCCCCAGCCCCGTTCGATCTGGCGGCGGAAGACTGGGAATCGTATGCGGATCGCTTCCAGATGTACTTGGAAGGAAACGACCTCGCCGATATCCCCGAGAAGTGGAAGAGGACGGTATTTCTCATGCACTGTGGTCCGGCAGTCTTCAAGATGGCGAAGGCGTTGGCGGGAGCTGCAGACTTGAAGGTAATGGAATGGCCTGATTTGGAAAAGCTTTTAAGAGCCCATTACGCCCCACAAGTATCGTGCCTCATTAAGAGACACGAATTTTACCGTCGAGATCAAGGGGAAAGTGAAAATGTTAACGACTTCGTGGCAACTTTAAGAGACATTGGGGGTGCTTGTGAGTTTACCAACTTAGAAGAGGCCATGCGTGATCGGTTTGTTCTAGGCCTTAAAGATAAGGTCTTACAGAGCAAACTACTAATGAAACCTAAGATCACCTTTAAGGAGGCCATAGAGGAAGTTGTTTCAGTGGAAGCCACCAAGTTCTCAGCAGCAGCCATGAAAAAGATTAACAAGGCCTCAAGCCATGCTGATGTGGAAAAATCCACAACAACCCATTGCGAACAAATAGACTCTGATTCAGATTGTAGTGAGGTGGAGGAAGGAATTTATAGACTCAGAATGGAGAAGAAAAGGAAGGACCCTGGAAAAAAGAGGCAAGAATTTTATTGCAGAGGCTGTGTGGGGGGCCACCCCCGCACTGAATGCAAGTTTTTAGACCATCTGCCTACGTTGTGAGAAAAGGTCACCTAGCAAGAGTCTGCAAATCATCCAGAACTCCACCTAGTTGGAAGAAATACCCTGAGAAGGAATTCAAGCCCAACAATTTCATTGAAAAGATGGGGCACAACTCAGAAGCAAATGGAAAGAATGAAACTCATCAAACAATCACTATTGGTCATTCTTCACCCTTGAAAAGCAGAAAAGTACATGTGAAGGTATTCATTGAAGGAAGGCCTTGCCAAATGGAGGTGGACTCGGGCTCTTATTTATCTATGGTGTCATGGGACACTATTCACAGGCTACTTCCCAACATTCAGAAGAAGCATTTCCAGAAGCAAGCACTGACTCTTAAAGACTACCAAGGGAACAAGATTCCAGTAGTTGGAACAAGAGAATTCAACGTGAAGTTTAAAGGCCACACCAAACATTTGCCCCTGACCATCGTGGACAAGGACCGCCCAAGCTTGCTGGGACTTGAGTGGTTCAATCCACTAGGCATCGAGGTGACTGGCATCAATCACGTGAGCAACTCTGAATGGGAGGAGGCCTTGAAGTCTGAGTTTCCAGAGGTCTTCAGCGAAGGATTGGGGAAGATATGGGACCCTATCACTTTCAACCTAGATCCCAAGGTGCCCCCAATTCGTTTAAAGCCCAGGAGGGTTCCATTTGCTTTAAAGGAAAAAATTGATGCACAATTAGGCAAGTTAATAGCTCAAGGGGTTTTAGAGCCCACTGACCACTCCAGATGGGAGACACCCATAGTCACACCAGTCAAAGCTGATGGGTCAGTAAGAATTTGTGGATACTATAAGGGGACACTGAACCATGCGCTACAGCAGAGCGCATATCCAGTTCCAGTAGTGCATCATCTGTTACATTCACTTGGCAGGAGTACAGTCTTTGCCAAATTGGATTTGGCCCAGGCATATCAACAACTAACAGTTGATGATGCCACTGCAGAGGCCCAAACCATTGTGACTCATAGAGGTGCCTTCAAATGTAAAAGGTTACAATTTGGAGTAAGCGTGGCACCAGGCATCTTTTATGGAAAGAATGCTCCAAGGACTGCCAGGGGTAGTGCCTTACTTTGATGATGTGTTAATCTCTGCTGAAAATGACACTCAGCTACAAGAAAGACTCAGAGAAGTCCTTACCAGATTCAGGAAAGCGGGGTTAAAAGTCAAGGAAGAAAAATGCACTCTTAGAACTGACAGGGTTGAGTTCCTGGGCTACATGATTGACAAGCATGGCATCCATCCTACAGATGCCAAAGTTAAAGCAATCAAAGAGGCTCCTAGACCTAAATGCAAAACAGATTTGCAAGCTTTCCTTGGACTTATTAACTTTACCACATGTTCCTACCTCAAAAGGCAACCATTGCTGAACCATTGCACAAATTACTTGATAAGAAGTCTGTTTGGGTCTGGGGCAGGAAGGAACAGTGTTTAACAGTATTAAAAGACTAATCACGTCTGATGGTGTACTCATACAGTTCTCTGAGAATTTGCCTGTTGTCCTGACTTGTGATGCATCCCCTTTTGGAGTGGGCGGGGGTTTTGAGCCACAGGCTTCCCAGTGGGAGAGAAGCCCCTATTGCATTTTACTCTCACACTTTGACCAAAGCAGAGAGGAATTACAGCCAATTGGACAAAAAGGCATTGGCAGTTGTTGCAGCTGTTAAGAAATTTCATGAATATCTGTATGGCAGAACATTTACCATTGTTACAGATCACAAACCTCTGTTAGGCATTGTGGCAGGAGACAAACCTACACCTACTATCCTGTCACCAAGAATGCTGAGGTGGACTGAATTTCTTGCAGCTTATTCATACAAAATTATCCACAAGCCTGGCAAGGACATTGGACATGCTGATGCACTAAGTCGTTGCCCACTTCTTTGCCACAAGGAGGACCTTGAACCTGACACACACACCTTTTTCATAGAATCTGTTGCCAAGCCTCCAGTTCATGCTGCTGAAATTGCCAGACAGACTGCCAAAGACACTGTGTTGGCTCCTGTTATAGGCTGGATTAAGAAAGTTTGGCCTCTTCAAGATCCACCTCACCTTGCCCAACCTTTTAAGTCCAGGCAAACTGAATTATCTGTATTAAGAGGATGTATTTTGTGGGGTAACAGGGTAGTTATTCCTGCAAAACTGCAAAGAGAGGTTTTGGAAATGTTACATGAGGGTCATCCTGGTATTGTAAGGATGAAGGGATTGGCCAGGAGTTATGTATGGTGGCCAGGTATTGACAAAATGGTTGAAAACTGGGTTGCAACTTGTCCCAACTGTCAGGTAGTCAGGCCTGCCCCATCTCACACCCCCACACAGGAATGGGAATGTCCTAGGGGCCCATGGTCTAGGATTCACATTGATTTCGCAGGCCCTACCAGAGGGCACACCTTCCTTATTATAGTAGATGCATATTCCAAATGGCTAGAGGTGTTTCCCATGGCATCCACCACAACTGATGCTGTCATCAAGCAGCTCAGAAAACTGTTTGTAACCCATGGGTTACCTGATGTTCTTGTCTCTGACAATGGCCCTCAATTTACATCCAACCTTTTTGAATCATATCTAGCACAGCAGGGTGTCAGACATGCCCTGACAGCCCCTGAGCACCCTTCGGCTAACGGCCGGGCTGAACGAATGGTACGTTTTACCAAAGAGAAGCTTCAGCAACTCGGTCCTGGGGACATCACTGAGAAAGTTGAAAAACTTCTTAGTGTTCAGCACATCACTCCTAACCCATCTAATAACTTATCCCCAGCAGAGTTGTTGATGGGTAGGAAACTTAGGTCTTCCCTTGATCGCCTTCATCCCACTTACGCACCCAACGCACCACTGGATTCCACTTCCAAAGTTCGTACATTCCGTGTGGGTGATTCTGTTTATGCTAAGAACCTCATAGGTGAACCTTTGTAGGTTCCTGCTGAGATAACTCAGATCACAGGACCTCATTCTTACAGGGTACAAACAGAGGATGGACTCCTCTGGAGCAGGCACATTGATCAACTTAGATCCAGGTTCCCTCAGGACCATCGCCCTTGTCTCTCTCTAGTTCCCTCACCTGATGTCAATTCTAGGGGGGAAGGGGAGGAACAGGAGGAAAATCAGCAAGCAAGAATCAACCCCATGTGTAACGAGCCATTACGACAGGAACCATCCCAAAACCTGTCACAATGCCAAAATCCATCCTTAGAAGTGGAAGATTGCACATCAGTACCTGACTTAGGTGCTGACATTGGGATGGAGATGGGTTGGGAGGAGAGAGCAGATTCTAACAGTCAAACAGGGTCTTCTTTCACAGGAAGTCCCAATGGGGAAATGTCAGCAGACACATTTCCTCTCTCACTGGGTGAGAATGTAAAAACTTCTGAACCACGAAGGTCTCAACGTACACACAAGAGCCCCACCTATTTAAAAGAATACATCAGATAGGTTGGGGTTTGGTATGGACTGAACCTAGTGGGGAGGGGTGTTATGTTTAAATGTTATTGGTTTATTTTGAAGTGTTCTTGTAAAATGTCAAATGGGATTGGTTTAAATAGTGCGGGAAAAACCCTGCACTCCGATTGGCTGGCAACTGTGGCTGCTGGCTATAAGAAGCAGCCATAGCCCAGCCAAGTCGGGTCCATTCGAGCTGTAGTCACTTAATAAACTCTTCACTGAAACTCTTCGCGTCTGACTCTTCATGCAAACTTAACAAAAAGGACCTCCAAAAACAGTACTAAGGCACCACAAAGGGTTTTGAGGTACATATTTATTTATTTATTTTATTTATCAATTTGACTTGTATGCTGCCCCTCTCCCGAACGGACTCGGGGCGGCTCACAATTAAAACCAACACAATAAATAATTACCTAAAATAGAATTAAACCCAACAAGCCAAATTACTAAAACAAATTATAAAACACCCCCCCCCAAGAGGAGTCAGCACAGAGCAGCATGCTCAAAAAGCCAAGTTTTCAGGTCGTGGTGGAAGGTGCGAAGGTCATATCATAATAGACCATTCATTTGGAACCCAAAGTCATCTAGACTGGCCAGATGCTTATCCTGGTAGTCCACTTTTCTAACACAGTAGTATTATCTACTGAAAAGAGCTTCAATGTTATGGAAGCAACTCTATTTAACACACAAAAATACACACAAGTTTACAGATGCCATGTTGATGCAAAAGTTGTAGATAGTTCTAAATTCAATTAGATATCTAATTATATTTAAATATTTGTTTGGCTTATCTTTCATATTTTTGAGAGTTTTTCGTTTTTATTCTTTAACTGTGAGGAGCTGAATGTGTATACTACATATGTACTTTTGCCTGTGTTCTCTCTTGCCTTTTTTTCCCCAATCTGTAATCATTAACTTTGGCTTTCCTGCGTTAATTTGCCTATAAATAGAATTTTATTTGGTCTATTTTGATTTCCCTTTTCATTGCTATTCCTCTGTGGAATTCTTCAGGTAGAGATAGCTAAATTAATGATCAACCATATTGCTCAGCTTTCCCTTCCCTTCCCTTTTGGTTACTTACATCTTTCAGGTCAGGTGGGGGAAGGAAGAAAAGGCCAGGAACCCCTTCCTGACTCTTGATGTTTTCTTATATCAATTCAACACTCTCTGAGTAATTGCTATGTACATAGCTTGACCAAGTACACAGTTGATCAAATGTTTGCAGCCTAAGCATGTTGCCTTCTGGAACATTTAAAAAGCTGAGAGGTTCTTGGTGGTCAATTTTCTCTAGGGCAGTGATGGCTTAACCTTTTCATCATCATGTGCTGAAAGTGCCTGCATGCACGCATGCCTGTATCCATAATGCAATGCGTGCATGACACCCTCTACCCCATGTGTGTGCGCCCCCCCATGCATGCATGGCAGATACCCAACAATCAGGAGGCACATGCGCATACTCAGTGAATCAGTTCCGGGCAACAGCTCGCGTACCGGCAGAAATGGCTCTGCGTGCCGCTTCTGGCATGTGTGCCATAGGTTCGCCATCACGGCTCTAAGGAGTTCCAAGATGCAGGATACTTTGGTGGAACAGCCATACTTGGCTGGCTCTTTTTTTTCTCTTCCCAAGGTGTCAATAATACAGCAGAAGGCAGCACCTGAGATGTGATCTTGAAAAGCTAAGCAGGGTCAGAATTCTTGAATTGGATACCAGGAAAACCCAGGAAGATCAATTCTGAAAAATTCCTGTAAGAAGGCAAAGGTGCCGTAAATAAAACTATTACAGATACATTGTTTTAGGTACAATAGAAGTCAGGTTCAAGTATTGGGTTAGGATTGGGGAGCACCAAGTTTTAGGACCCCTTCAGTCATAGAAACTCTCTGGGGCACTCTAAGCTAGTCCCTCACTCTCAACCCAAGAGTCAAGGTAGGGTAACAGGAAAGGGGCTGATCTAGAAATGGGGACCATCAGGTTCAGAATTGGATTCTAAAATCAGATCGCCTTAATCAGGGCCGCAATTAACGGGGCAGACTTCCGTGAGGTGACTGGGGAAGGGGAGGAGTTGCCATGTCTCAGGGATCGCTGCCCATGTTTGTGAGGGGACATACAGTTGGGCTGCTTCTTGTGCTGGCCACACGCAACCCTTCACTAGGCTTATTTTTGGGGTAGGTCGTATTTTAAGGAAAACGCAGTAGAATCGTATGGTCAGAATCTAGAACCTGACTTTCAGGTGATCAAAACCTGGTTCCAGAATGGGGTTCTCAACCATGGAAACTCCTTGAATTGGATATAGGGCCAGTGACTCATTCAGGACAACTTACCTCACAGGGCTGTTAAAATGGAAAGTGGGAGCAAACATACATTGCTTGACTTCTTGTATATGAGTCAGAATATAAATCTAAATACTGTGGGAAAATGGTCTGGATCTAGTAAGGCCAGTTGGTTCCTCTGCTACCAATAAAACTGGCACTACTACTAGATGATTAAAGAGTTGCTTGATAGTGAGATGGGCAGCATATAAGTGCAATGAATAAATAAATTGTATTTCTGGAGCAAAAGCCTATGTGGTACCTTCCTTCCAGATCCTACGCATGATTAAATAGAACTCCAACATTGGCAACAGCCAAACATTTATCAACCTTCAATAGGTTATGGCTTTTCAGGCCCCTGCATCCCACATCACATAACACGTTCCTCCTCATCATATTTAAAACAAATTTTATTCATGAAAATATGCTGTACAATGCACTATACACAGTTCTTTACATTGCCACATACACAAAAACTAGAATAGCACAATCAAGGTTACATTGCATACAATATATGTGTGGTGAGAGATAACAGCCTGTTGAAAACCCCCTAAGCCCACCCCCGCCCCGGCATCTGTACAGTTATAAATACGAGGAGGAGAAAGACACATTTTTCTTTTTAAATTTTAGTGGAGGGGGAAAAAAACCTTGGTTTGGGCCAACCTTCTTTGCAAAACATCGGGACATCCCCTCCAATGAGGGTCTGGGATTTCACACACCCCGTTGCTTTTGTGTTCCCTGAAGCAGCCTTGCATTTCGTGCTTCTATATCTCTCCTGCCCCGTGGAGTTATGAAGCTGATGCCAGCTATAAGGCCAAGTGGAGATGGCCATGCTGGTCTGCTATGGTTGCACTTTGTCCAGAGGTCTAATACAGGCAACACATGAACCACATGGCTCAAACAGATGAGTCTTGCAGAGTCACCACTGCCAGATGAGTCTTGCAGAGTCACCACTGCCAGCACCACTGCCAACACCACTGCCAACCAAGCCTTGGGTTTCTTTACAAACAGGCCATGTTCACAGAACACCTCTAACCTAGAGATTGGATGAATCCATTTTCCAGTTTGTACAACACATTGAACCATAAACTAACCAAATGGCCTGGGTTTACACAACACACTAAGCCACAGAAATACTAACCAAGGTTAACACTAGTCAAGCTTAGCATGTTGTGCATTGGTAGCCACTGACTGCATTAATTGGGTTAAGTCTTTTGGGTGAACATAGCCATAACATCTCAAAATAGGTGTGTCAGCTTTTGGGAGACTTGCTATACCTGTTATATTTTGTTTCAGCAGTGACCTTAGAACCTCCCAACTTCCTGAAAAAAATAGGCTAAATATTTTGGCCCCCAATCTTTACATTTATGTCAGTCTCTTATGACCTTGAAACATAGCACCTATACCAATCTTGATGTAATAAACAAGGCAACTTTGTCCAAGAAGAGCCAGCCACACAATCTAATCAGAAGCCACACAGTAATCTATGGGACGCAAAGACTACATTTGCACTTGATTTATTTAAATTTGTTTTATTGAATAAACCATAGATGGTTAAGCTTGCCCAAAAAACTAAGCCAAAACATTACCCACTTTATAGCTCAGGACATTGCTTATCACCAATCTGAGCTGCAGAACACTAGTGTGGCTGCTCTTGACCTCATATAGAAGATATTACAGAGTAGTAGAATACAGAAGATTGATTTTTTAAAGTTTGATTCCCCCCCCCCAACATCTAGAAATTATTTGCCATGAAATGTATCTTTTGGTTTGGAGGATCTGCCCTGATTTCTTTTGTGCTGGTAAGAAAAAGAAATGGAGCACATTTTGAGCATCTTTTTCATTTCTTGTTATGTGAGTGCTGCCTTGGTTGTGTGTACAGGTTGAGTGGTTGAGGAACTTGGTCTATTCACCAGGTAGGGATGTCCACAGGGTATGGTCAAAAAGCCAGCATGAGAGCCACAATGATGCAATCAAAGCCCCGCCCCTTTTGGATGAGCAGAAGCAATCGTGCACCCAAAGCTCCGCCTCCTTTACATGGGCACATATAAGAACCTGGGGAGCTTCAATGGAACCATTGTGGCTGCCATCTTGGGTTTATGTTTATCATACCTTGCAATCATTCCTGTTCCTGTGGCATTTTCAGGAAGTTGTGGGAAAGAGGGGAAAGAAAGGAACAATAGGCCCTGTGAAAATCAGTACCGAGCAATTGCCTCCAGTTATGATTACAGAATCATTCCTTCAACCGTAGAGATATTGGCTTTTTTAGAGAAAATGTTTGTCTATAAGCATCAGATTGCTGACATGATGTTTAAGTCTGTCTAGTGAGACAAATAATAATTCCTCTACTTGAGAAGAAATTTCCACCATGCCTCCAAACATGTGAATTAAACTGAAGCCTGGATTTTAAAAAAATGGAAAAGAAACTGTCCTAAATTCAGGCATGACAAAATAATGTGGGGTTGGGTTTTTTTTGAGATGTGTGGGGGGAGAAACTATCCTAATTTTGCACTCAGAAAGGAACCATTCACCTGGATCAGAAAAACAGACAATATTGCATTTTCTTGGCACGGTCATCTCCTTACTGGTCCTGGCCACACCAGCCGTGCTGTCCACTAGGTATGGTCTAAAATGCTATAGAGGCACCCATGATAGTATGATCGAAAGTCCCATTTATACATAAAAAAGTCATCCTGACTTTTTGAACCATACCCTGTGGACTTCAGAGACAGTGGGCCACACACCAATGTGCCTCAATGCTCTCACTAGAGGTTAGTTTGCTCAACATGGTTTCACTGAACTCATCAAAAGTATGAAGATGAGATTGGGCTTGGAAATGTCTATGGCAGCCTTTCCCCACTTATTTTCTTCCCTTTAAGTTGGACATCAAACTTCATCATCCCTCAGGGCCATGCTGGCTGAAGAATTCTGGAGCCTATACATCCAAACACATCTGGAAGGTATTAAGTTAGAAGAAGTGGTTTAAATTACAGAAGTGAAAATCCAGCACGACTGGAGGCCACCAGCTTGGAGAAAATGAGATCAAAGTCATTAGGTTAATGACTTAGGGCAAGAGGCAGTTCATCTCACCACCCCACACACACACACTTGGGGTGATATGTAAAAACCAAGTCAAGTCAATAATAATTGAGATGATCAAGGCTGCATCTGTTAGCCAGCTTTACTGTTGACACTCAATTTGGCCCTAGAGGATGGTTGACCACAAAGGGATCCAGCAGAAAATTAATCATCACATCCATTTCTAAGGCAACAACTGATCCTCACCTCCCTGAAATAGTGCCAGGCAAAATGTTCTTCATAAATTTCCATCAAACCTCTGGGCAGAGCAATTAGGAAGACCAGGGAAAAGCAAAATTTGTGATGACAGTATTATCATTACTGAAAATACTTTATGGGAAGTGTTTCTATCTAATGTTTTCCGTTAAATTTAATGGAAGTACAGGGAGCCAGAGGACTACAGAGAGCTGGAAAAAAGATTGGTCAACAAAATACACGTTCTTCTCTCACACACACACACACACACACACACACACACTTACTTCTTGGCCATCTTTTAACTACACAAGTGCAAGAATGCTAGCTTCGAGAATTGCACCTAAATTCTCTTCTCCCCTGAACTATTTTCTAAGATAAATTGTCTTCTGTTTGATTGAAGGAGCCCTGATCAGGAGAAAAAAAAATTGCACCCTGCCCAGGCCTTCTCTTTGCCGAAGCATCCAGTTAGATGATGGACAAGTCAAATATTGCTGTTTTTAAACACACAGCCATCCCACAGATTCTCAGCACTGCATTGCACATCCAGAAAAAGTGATAAATATCACACCAGGCAAATATGCTGCTAATGCACACCTGAAGGACCCCCCTGACATGTCAGCTAGATGACTGAGTAAAGGGACCCTCTCTGGAGGTGGAAATCCGATGTGGATGGCACCCCAACATCCCAAATGAATTATGCTCTGTCTGCCTGTACAAAGGACTGAGGGAGGAAACGTCACTGGAACAGGAGTTCCAGTTTCTTATTCTTTTCTTTCCATCTGTGTTCACCTTGCAGGATATTATTATGTCATCCTGTAATAGTCTGCTTAGTCACAAATCTCATTGGTTTTAATTTAAAAGTGGCTGCACATTTCCTAGTATACATGGTGATAGTTAGATTCGCACTCTCTATCTATTCCTCTCCTCAGATTCAGAAAGTTCTAGAAATGGCCACTGAGTTTACAGTTTCATATTTCATTACATACATTTGGGGAAAATGAGGCTGAACATACAAAATAAACTCGTGAGCTGGATCACAATTGTATCAGTAGTAGTAGGATGCAGTAGTAACAGTGGTAATTACAAAAACAGCAGAAAGCAAGCAGAAAGAGAGCCATAGAGAGAGAGAGAAAGATTCCTGTGGAATCAAAATATAGTAAATTCAGTGTAATAATCTGGAAGAAACCCGCTGAAGGAAAAGATTAAAGCCTGGCACTAATGTAGGCCCAAAGCAAAGAGTAATATGGGCTGTTTGGAGTCTTAGCCTGCTAATTTCCTGGGCAAAAGTAAGTTATCCAATATGTAAGCCAACATTTCCTTAATATGGTTTACTGAATAGACTACAATTGACTGACTTCATATAACACACTAAATCATAAACCCTGGTTTACAAATCACACTGGCTCAAGTCATACAGCACACTAAACCACAAGCAAGTAAATCATATTTTGCCTTAGCATGTTGTGTGAACTCTACCAATGATAAACTCAGCTGATTACAAGTAAACTATGCCTCCCTATTGCAGATGGGCCCTGGACACAAAGTTCAGGGAAGAATCACAATAGGGCTGGTAGAAACCCCTGAAACAGCAACGCAAACATGAAGGAGGGGAAATCAGGAGACCATCCCATAGTCTTTCTCTTCGTTGTTCATAAATGTTGACCCTGCCTTGTACATAATGCCAGTAGTTGGAGTCTTTCCAACTACTCTTTCTGTGCACTACAATATCTTGCATCACTATTATCTTGATTTTGCCCTGAATACCACCCTGTTCCACACTGAATGGACACATAAGCTATCAGTTCTCAGAATTTTAACCAACAGCCATGCTAGCTGGACACACATCTAGACCTTGGAGGTACCTGATAGGAAGAAGAAGGCTGACCGAGGATGAATTTGCCTTGTTGAACTAAAAGTCCAGGGAGGTGATGGGAAAATGTGGAAGATGGGAGTGGGGAAAGAGATCTTTCTTGCTTAAGGCTCATGATGAGGCTCTTCCACTCTCCAGACTTCCAATTGGTGTAGGAGTGTAGTGTTGATTAAACAAAAAAGATTTCTCATAGATGCCTTTGAATCAGGCTATAAAGAATTGGCATTTAAAAAAAAAACCACAAATATACCATGTCATGCTATTTGTAGGCATTTGTTTCAATGGTAGAGTGGTCAGAATCTAAGAAGAGCACTCTGGTTCCATAGGACCAGAGATATTATTACTCTATAGACCAGGGGTCCCCAAGACTTGTGGACTTCAACTCCCAGAGATCTCAAGTTTGGAAACCTCTGCTATAGATTGAAAGGCCTGGGAATTTAAACAGTTCTGAAAGGTACTTGGAAGATGCCACGATTTAGTTGATCCCTTTATCTGGGGAGGGGCGAGAATTAGCCTCAGATGGGCTCTACTGATCTTGCATGAGTTTTTCTCCATGAAAACAGGGGCAAATCTGTCCTTCTAGTTAAAAATATTTCCAGCAATTGTTTTGAATGCTTCCAGCTTGCACTAAAGTGCTAAACTTTTTTTTTTTAATGGACCTGTATATTGGGTTGTGTTGAGCACCTGCCTGGATCTGGGGTTTAAAATGGGTTAGGTAGCCTGCAGTAATGATAATTCCAACTGTGTTCTCATTTCAGATATGCGTGGACTTGAGAGCATGAATGTACATGAGAAAGGGACATCATGAACGTTCTGCTGAAAGACTCTGTGGAGCTTGTTACCCTTCTTCTAGGACAGGGGTCTTCAAACTTGACAGCTTTAAGACTTGTGGACTTCAACTCCCAGAATTCCTCCTCCAGTCATGTTAGCTCAGGAATTCTGGGAGTTGAAGTCCACAAGTCTTAAACTTGCCAAGTTTGAAGACCCTTGTTCTAGGACTTCACACTTCAAATTAAGAAGCTTTTGCTTATTATTGTAAGATGAACATTTCAAGAAACCGAATGTCCATGTTGGGTCTCAATGTAGCAAAGAACACTCAGGAATGAGACAGACAGAAGCTGAGAGAAGACTAATAATACCAATGAAATCTTAGACAAGTCCCAGATATTTAGCCTTTTCTCACATTGACCCTTGCATCTATCCATCATCTATCATGCCATGTCTGGATAGAACTCTAATTTTCTCTCATCACCTTGTGGTTTGGGTTCTCTGTGTCCCTAATCTAATAAAGCCAATGCTTTTTCAGGTATTGTTCTTTCTTTCATCCCATTCAACTCTGGACCTTCAGTTTTCTTTGCATGGAAGAAAAGATGTTAACTATTTCCAAAATTTATTATTGGGGATATTATATTAGCTACTTGTTAGGTTCAGCCATTACTGGAGGTGCAAACACTGAAAATAAACTGCCACCAGTCCTTCCCATTCCTCCTTCCTACTTAACCTGCCCATCCCAGCAGCATAATGCCAAATGCCATGTGTAAGTGCAAACTGCACATATTTGTATGCTGGAGCAAATGGTATCAGGGCACATTCTCCCACATGGCCATGTGCGTGCGCATTTCATCCTGTGAGCTTTTTTCTGTTGCAAACCCAGATGGCATGAAAATGAACACAAAAATGAGCAAACAAGTTCAGTTCCTGTTACACCCCCACGTCTATGGGGCAAGGCAGAGTCAGGGGCTAGATTTATAGCAATCAAACACTTGTTGCTTTCTTTCTGCACCAGCCATGCCACAAATACCTCAGATCTATTTTTCCTACCTGTTGAGCAAATCCTCAGCAATTCGGCTAAAAGGATGGAGCTATAATGGAGCTATTGCACGATAAACCTAGGTTTCACATGAGAAGTTAGTTCTTCCCCATTGCTGTTGGCAGCTGCATAAAATGGGGGCCATATATGGGCAAGGAATGAGCGGAGAGAAGAAGAAATCAAATTAGAATTTAGGTAGTTAGGAAAAGTGGAAAGCCAGTGGAAAATTTGTTCTACAACTTTTTCATGGAAGCCGTCTAAGTCAGTGGCCCCCAACTTTTTGGGCACCAGGGACCAGTTCCATGGAAAGAGGTTTTTCCATGGACCAGAGAGGGTGTGGTTTCATGTGCTGCCTGCATCCCACGGATGGGGCTTCACTTGTTTGTGTGGCCCAGTTTCTGGCATGCCACAGCCCAATGCCGGTCCACAGACTGGGAATTTGGGGACCCCTGATCAGAGTTAGCGTGGATGCTTGGCAATAGCTCTAGACTGTTCTTCAGGTCACAGATCCCCTGTTCCCACTTTCTGTGCAATAGTGCAAATGCCCAGGGAGGGAGAGAGGGAGGATTGGGGGGGGAGGGGAAGCGACTTTGCAATGCCATGGCTAAGTTGTGCCTATTGCACACATCAAAGACAGATCCGACTTACTGCACAATACACCTGGCACAAGGCGGGAAGCCGCCGGTACCTGTCAAAACATTTTACCCTACATTGTGTGTGTTTATGTGTGTGTGTGTATTTGTGTGAGTGCGTGCGTGCGTGCGTGTATAGTATAGTGTCGTTGTCAAGTTTCAACAGATGGCTCTAGCCTGGCTGAAGAAATGAAGGCAAAGAAAAGAAGAAGAAGAAGAAGAAGAAGAAGAAGAAGAAGAAGAAGAAGAAGAAGAAGAAGAAGAAGAAGAAGAAGAAGAAGAAGAAGAAGAGGAGCAGGGCTGAATGGTAGGGGAAAGAGTTCTGGTTCCCCTCTTTGCCCCCACTCACTGCTGGGCCTGAGCAGCCTGAACGGGCCTCATCCAGGTACCCAGCTTTGATTGTTGGGCTGTGGGGCACTGGGCAAAGGGGCCACATTGAGACCGTTCTGTGGCGGAAGAGCCGAATCAAAGTTGAAGTCCATCTCGTCGCTGTCCATGAAGTCATTGAGGATGATGGACTCCACATCGCATTCCAAGCTCCCGTTGAACATGTCCAAGTCTAGGTCGGCGGGGAATCTGTCCTGACTCAAAACAGGGGTGTGCATGGCTTCTGGGTAAGGTCCCTGCAAGGAATCTAGCAAGCTCATGTGCGCCCCCTGATTGCTGACATAGGAATGGAGATGCCCGTGATGAGGCATGCTCACCATGCTGCAAGGGTCACTGGGCAGGCTCATAAGGCTGATTGGAGAGGGTAAGGCACTGTTGTTAAGAGGAGGGTGATGGCCAGCTGGTGATGGGTGGTGGTACAACGTGTTGCTCTTCATGAGAGACGACGCGTGGGGAGGGTAGGGGACCAAGCCTATCTCGCTGCCTCCACCCGCACCGCTACACACCAGGGCGTTTTGTCTGTGGCCACGAGGCAGGCCCATGCTGTTGGCTGGCGGGAGGTGTGGCTCCCCTTCCTTGTGAGCGTAGGAAATGGAGGAGAGCAGGTCCTGCAACGAGGCATTGCGGTAGGAATTCACGGGGACAAAAGTGGCCTGCTTGTTCTCTTGGATGGTCTGCATGGGCAGGCGGCGCATAATGCTCATGGCGGGCTGGCTATAAATAGTCCCAGAGTAGGTATTACTGCCTCCTCCCCCTCCCCCACTGCCTGCACCCACGGAGGAGCATTTGGAGCTGAAGCCGAAGTTGGAGGTCCTGGGCCGAAGTCCTCCAGCAGAAAGTGGCTGGGCTGGGCTCATGCTGTAGTTGTCCTGCAGGTCCTCGAGAAGGCTCTCTCCCAGGCTCTCGTTCAGGTTGATGGTGCCGGTGAGATCGGTCAGCCTGGGCATCTCCACAGAGCAGCGGGCGTTCAGGGAGGGGGACAGGGTGCTCGAAGGGCTGGGGTACATCAGCGGGGAGGACGGGGTCCCGTCGTCCTCCTCCAGCTCATCCGGCTCGTGGTTGGCCATGATGGGGGAGAGGCGACCACTCAGCGTGCTGGCCGAGGAGCTGGCCCGTGTCCGGAAGTCAGCCCAAGCATCGTATTCCTCGCCGGCATGGGAGGTGGGACTCTCGGACCATTTGGCCTGCTGGCTAGCTGCGCTTTCCTCTCCTCGTTCCTGAGCAGCCTGGCTCTGCTTCTTCCGACTGGCTTTGCCCTTGATGCGCAGGAACTTGCTGTTGTTGTCCATGGAGACGCTCGGCGGGCGTCTTCCTGTTTTGCTCTTCGGGTTCAGCATCCACCAGGAACTTTTGCCGGTGCCTTCATTTTGCACACGGATGAAGCGGGTGTGCAAAGACAGGTTGTGCCGGATTGAGTTCTGCAAGCAAAACAAGACCAAAAGAGGAGACAGAGTGGGGGAGAGAGAGAGAGGGAAGGAGGGAGGAAGGGAGAGGGGGAGAGAGAGGGAGAAAGAGGGGGGAGGGAGGGAGAGAGAGGGAGGGAGGGGGAGAGAGAGGGAGAGAGGGGGAGAGGGAAAGAGAAAAAGAGGGGGAGAGGGGGAGAGAGGGGGAGAGAGAGAGGGAGGGAGAGGGAGGCAGGGAGAGAGAGGGGGAGAGAGGGGGGAGGGAAAGGGAGAGGGAGAGAGAAAGAATCTATTACTGTTGGCCAGAAGCAATCCTCACATCTCTCACCTGGCATTCTTTCTGATTTCTACCGTCCCCTCCCCCCCAAAGCCGCCCATCACCTGGATTTACAGCTGACACTCAACAAACGTTTTCAGCTCTGCTTTGGGGTTAGCAGAGTGCCCCACTTTTCTCAAGTCGAGAGACACATCTGGGATTTAAAACAGCCACCAGCTCAAAATGGGGAGCACCAAAACAAAGACCGGGAATGGCCAAGGATAAAAACAAATAAATAAATAAATAAATCAGACACAAACTTAATTAGTCCCTAATTAACTAAATTAAATATTCGGTTAACATGATTATAGTCCAATCTCCTTGAAGCCAAACTCCAGTCCTGGGGGCTTCCTTGAGTGTGTCCTTGAGTCGTATTCTTGGAAACAGAAGTGAACAGAATGGCCAATGTTCTTTTCCTGCAACATCATTAGGTCGTACAGGCAGTCCTCGACCTACAGTTCATTTAGTGACCGTTCAAAGTTGCAACGACACTGAAAAAAGTGACTTATGACCAGTTTTTCACACTTATAACTGTTGCAGCCTCCCCCGGGTCACGTGATCAAAATTCAGACACTTGGCAAGTGACTCCTATTTATGATGGTTGCAGCATCCTGGAGTCACAAGCAAAGTCAAAGGGGGGGTGGGGCAGATTCACTTAGCAACCATGTCACTAACAGTTGGAATGATTCACTTAACAACTGTACCAAGAAAGGTCGTAAAATGGGGCGAAATACACTTCACAAAATGTTTCACTTAGCAACAGAACTGTCGGGCTCGATTGTGGTCGTAAGTGGAGGAATACCTGTACAATAGGCAATAATTTTTCACTTCTGCTGCATCGAAAAATAGAGTTGAGCGACAACTTTTGGAAGGTCTCCAAGGGTGTTGGAGCCTTAGCCAGTTGAAAGAAAGAGGAAACGAGAGCCAATTTGGTTCAGTAGTTAAAACACCAGGCTAGAAACCAGGAGACTGAGAGTTCTAGTCCTACCTTAGGAATGAAAGCCGGGTGGGTGACTTTGGGCCAATCCCCAGGAGACTGAGAATTCTAGTCCCGCCTTATACATGAAAGCTGGCTGGGTGACTTTGGGCCAATCCCCAAGAGACTGAGAGTTCTAGTCCCACCTTAGACATGAAAGCTGGCTGGGTGACTTTGGGCCAATCCCCAGGAGATTGAGAGTTCTAGTCCTGCCTTAGACATGAAAGCCGGGTGGGTGACTTTCAACCAATCCCCAGGAGACTGAGAGTTATAGTCACGCCTTAGGCATGAAAGCTGACTGGGTGACTTTCAGCCAATCCCCAGGAGACTGAGAGTTTTAGTCCCGCCTTAGGCATGAAAGCTGGCTGGGTGATTTTCAGCCAATCCCCAGGAGACTAGTCCTACCTTAGGCATGAAACCCAACTGGGTGACTTTGACTCAATCATTCTTTTCTCACCCCAACTCACTCACAGGGCTGTTATTGTGGGAAAATAAATAAATCAAATAAGGGGCGTGCATAAGCGCACAATTGTGCCTGTTCTATTGTCCCCAATTATTAGTTCCTATTTCTTATATTTAAACTTATGTTTATTCTTATTTCAATTGTATTGTAAGCTTTTGACTAAATAAATAAATAAATAAAATAATAAATAAATAAGCAAACACCAGTGGAGCAAGGAAGACAACCAATATGTGAGCTACACCAGATATGTACTAACGTTCTTTGTGCAACTCCACTTGCTTGAAAAGAGAAGACTTCGTGTCAACTGATTTTGAGTGTTTGGGAAGTTAAGCTGGCTATGGAAGGATAACCGTTTTTAAGATCTTTCCCCAGGGTTAAAAATATGGAGAGAGCCAGTTCCGTTTCTCAACTTCAGTTGCCATGCTAGGTTGCTTGGTGAACAGAATAAATTAAAATAAAATTGCCATTAATTTGGCATGCTGAGCTTTTTTTAAAAAAAAATTAAGGAAGGGTAGAATATAAATAAAATCACTGACCCAAACCTCTCCTTGAGGGAGAGAGGTGGTCTGGAAATATGAAGTATAAAAAGGAAAAGAGAAGGAAAGGAAATTGAATATAAATTTCTCAAGAGTCTTTACGATGAATCCTTCACTTCACTTCATCCCACAGTTTCCTCCATTTCGTTAGGGGAATATTTAATGAGAAATTTTTTAAAAAGGATCAAACTATTGCAGTGATAAGAGATTATGAAATTCTGGACTTCCACAAAGATCTATCTGCTGCTGTTTTTGCAGAAAATTTTTGTGGCCCAAATCCTGATCCATCATATCCTGCCCAGAGGTGGTATTCAGCAGGTTCTGACCAGTTCAGGAGAACCAGTCGTGGAAATTTTGAGTAGTTCAGAGAACCGGAAAATCCCACCTCTGACTGGTCCCGCCCCCATCTATTCTCTACCTGCCGAGTCCCAGCTGATTGGCTGGGTCTCCTTTGGTTGCCCTGCACAGGAGAATGGAGCTGGAAAGCAGGTTAGTGGGGTGGGGAGGGAATGGGGATTTTGCAGTAACCTTCCCCCAGGAGTGGGGAGGGAATGGAGATTTTACAAGTATCTTTCCCCTGCCACCCCCACCAAGGCACGCCCACCAAGCCATGACATGCCCACCAAGCCACGCCCACAGAACCGGTAGTAAAAAAAAATTGAATCCCACCACTGAGATTCCTGCCTTCTGAGATTAAAGCAAATATTTCCCTCTTTCCACTTTCATATCCTTCTGGACTTCAATGCTTTTAAAAGATGAAACATTAGATTGTCTAGCACGACACCCTGAATTCTCCAGCCAGCCATGTTGAAGTCCGCACTTCTTAAAACTACCAAGGTCGAGAAGCACTGATCTAATGTGATAAACTGAGCATAGGTTTATGCAACAATGGGCTAAACAGACAAGTCCTTGACTTACAACGATTTGTTTTAGTGACCAAAGTTCCAATGGCACTGAAAAAAAGGGACTTATGATCATTTTTCAACACTTATGACTGTTGCAGCCTCCCCATGGTCATGTGATCAAAACTCAGACACTTGGCAGCTGACTCATCCTATTTATGACACTTGCAGTGTCCCGGGGTCATGGGATCACCTTTTGCGACCTTCCGACAAGTCAATGGGGAAGCCAATGGGAAGCCGGATTCACTCAACAAAGGTGTTACTAACTTAACAACTGCAACGATTGACTTAACAATTGTGACAAGAAAGGTCATAAAATGGGCAAAACTCACAATAAAAGTCTCACTTAGCAACATAAATTTTGGACTTAATTATGGGTGTAAATTGAGAACTTCCTCTACATAGAAGTTAAGATTTTTGAAAATATTTTTCTATATTTCTCTTTCTCTCTCTCTCTCTCCAATCTCTCTCTCTCCCCCTCTCTCATCTCTCTCCAATCTCTCTCTCTCTCGTCTCTCTCTCATCTCTCTCCAGCCTCTCTCTCATCTCTCTCCAATCTCTCTATCTATCTATCTAATCTCTCTCTCTCTCTCCAGTCTCTCTCATCTCTCTCATCTCTCTCCAGTCTCTCTTCTAATATTCTCTAATCTCTCTCTAATCTCTCTCTCCAATCTCTCTCTCATCTCTCTCGATCTCTCTCCCAAATCTCTATACTCTCTCTTTTTTTTTTTTTTTACTGAAGACTCAGGCGACACAGTTTGGCAGTTCAGCAATAACCTTCCTTCCATTGTATGTGCCTGCTTATTACTACTGGCATTTTTACAAAGTCAGCTTATTGCCCCAACAATCTTGGGTCCTCAATTACCTACCCGAGAGGATGGGAGGCTGAGTCAACCTTGAGCCTGGTGGGATTCGAGCCTACAGTAATTGTAGGCAGCTGGAACTTAAGTGCTAGGCATTTAACAGCCTGAGCCACCAAGGCCACTTCTTTCCAATCTCTCTCTCCAATCTCTCTCTCCAATCTCTCTTCCCCCCCACTCATCTCTCTCCAATCCCTCTCTCTCCAATCTCTCTCTCTCTTCTCTCTCTCCAACCCCTCTCCTCCCTCTCTCTCCTGAGTTTTATGGAACCCCGAAACTGACATCTATCAGCTGTCCGATGTGTGCTGAGTGTTCCTTTTGTTCTGGTTCTTGCCTGGAACTGGGCAAAGCCGGCTGCTGGGCTGAATGTACTAAGCGAGGAATTGCACATACAGACAGGGGGATGGGCTGGAAGGAGGCACAGGGGTCGAAAATTGCCCGGTTAGAGGCTGGCAAGGCGACTGCAGAGTTTGGATCCGTGCCTTTGTCCAGAGGCATACTAATGAGCAGGCAAGAAAGTTACAGAGGCCCGTAGATCATATTATGGAATGGCTTGCTTCTCTGCACTTCATTTATTTGGAGACTGCTTGCAGGCTGGCACTCTGCCAGCAGCCACCAAATCCAAGTCTACAGAAATCAATCTCTCGCTGACTGATTAAGCCGTGTTTAGAACTAATTGCTCCTTCGTGTGTGGGGAGAATAAATTATGGGCTTTCATCTCGGCATCTTTAAAATGCAATAGCAGGTAGGGCCTCGCCGTTAACTCTTTCCATCCCGCAGTGCAGGAGATAAGGCATGCCAACTTGGAAACCCTTGACCAAAACAAAAAGGAGGAGGAGGGGGGAGGGAACGGACTCGAGGAGGGGTGCCCTTCCATCCCACCAGCTGCAGCAGGGGAGAAAGGATATGGACTGGTCCCTTGTACAAATGCTAGTTGGCTTTACTGATCTGCCTAAGAAGAGCAGTCCTTCTGGGTTTCTCAGAAATGTATGGCAGCTAGCAAGGAAGATTTTAATGAACCACTTCCCCCAATAATGTTGCTGTGGGGTCCCATCGGCCACAGAATATTCCAGCTGGAGGGGTCCAGGGGGAGAGACCCTTTCCTGCCATTGCACCTGCCCTTTGAAAAACCCCTTCTCATCACCCTCCCTCCTTCCTTCCCTCCCCCCATCTTTTAGTTAGGTTGATTTTTTAAAATATAGCATTATATTTGTATTATTAGGTTTGATGTAGTTTTATATTTTAATATTGTAAGCTGCTCAGAGTTTCTGCATTGTAAGATGGGCAGCTAATAAATTTTACAAATAAATAAATAGACAGAGGCAGGATTTTAGGCAGAGACCTTTTTCCATTCTACTCCCTCCTCTCGCAGACATGCCAATCTCAATCTCTCTCTCTCTCTCTTCCTCCCTCCCTCCCTCCCTCTCCCTGGCTACCTCTCCCTCCCCTTCCCTCTTCCCATTTCTCTTTCTCTCTCCTCCCCCCTCTCTCACACACACAGTTGCTGGACTCTGAACTCTCTCTCCCTCCCTCTCCCTCTCCCTCTCTCTGTTTCTCTCTCTTCCTCCCTCCCCCTCCTTCTTTCCATTTCTCTTTCTCTCCCCCTCCCTCTCTTTCCTCTCTCTCCCTCTCCCTCTTTCTCTCCTCTCCTCCTCACTCTCTCCTCTTCTTCCCTCCCCTCATTTCCATTTCTTTCTCTCCCCTCTCTCTCCTCTCTCCTCCCCCCCTCTCCTCCTCTCCTCTCTCTCCCTCTCCATTTCTCTCTCTCTTCCTCCTCCCACTCTGAGATGCTGGGCTCTGAACTCTGGGCACTAAGCTCAGATTCTGGGTCTAATCAATTCATCCATCTGATGCATGTTTCAAACCTTTCCGTTTCAAGACAGCAGCCAAATTCTCCTGTTTGGAGTTCTTTTCCTGGCTCCAATGCCATGCCTGCCCTGAAAGACTAGCTCAGGTTATGCCCTGCTTCTTCCCCCGGGCGCATCTGGGAACTCAGTGGGAATGCTGCACTCCCGATGTGCCTGGAGGGCACCGGGTTGCAAAAGGCCTTTCCCCCATCATGACCCAGAAGAGCAGAGCAGTTTTAAACCCAACCCGAGAAGAGAGAGAACAAGATCAAGGTTGGCTGCCTTTCTTTAAAAAGAAGACTGTCCTTTTTTTTCTGAACTTGTTGCTTTTGAAAATGGTTAGGAGGGACACGGTTGAGGGAAGTAGAAGAATGGTAAGACAACAGGTAAGAAGGAGAGGGTGGATCAAAGACATTGCAAGCCATCCTTGGAAAAACAACAAGATATTATCAAAGAGGGTCAACATTCATTCGTGGGGGAGTGGAGCCTGTCTCCATCATAAAGATGCACAGATCAACCTTCTTCCAATCTTCCCCTGAAGGTATATTGTATTTCTTATTCTATTTCAATGACAACGGTGGTGGCAAAACTCTACAGATAGTCCTTGACTTAGAACCATTCATTTAGCAACTAGTCTAGGTTACAACAGCACCGGAAAAAAAGTTGTTTAACTCCCCCACCCACCCACCGCACCCATGACTGTTGTAGCATCCCCACAGACACATGAGCAAAATTCAGGCACTTGCCAACCAGCAGGTATGTCATGTCCCTGTCAGAATCTGATTCGAAGGGTGAGGCCGAGCAGCTGACAGGGAGTGGGAGTGTGGCTCCGTTGGCTGTGGAAGAAACTGGGGAAGGGCACAGTCTGGCTGGGTAGAGCAGGGGAGAGGTAGAGCAAGGGAGAGGTAATTCAGAGGAAGATCCAGGCCCACCCCCTCATCACCCTAGGGCACACAGAAAGGAACGGAGAAGGGAGCAATGTGGGTTGTATGGCTTACAGGGGAGGAAAGGGCCCTGATTCCCTTCAGCTGAGAACACAGTGTTTAAAAAGGGAAGCTGCACACAGCAACTTGTTGGGAACAAATCGTGAATTATCTGGTATCATTGAGGCTTATCTGTATTCCTGGTGTCTTCCCAATTACTGAATTCCTCCACTTAAAGGCTGTTCCTGGGAGAATTTTTCTCCACCCGAAGGTAACCTGGACATAGGGGCAAAGTTGGAGATAATAAAGGGACTCATCTTGTTTATTTGACCATGTTACCTTTGTGCCACACCCTGGGTCATCACAGGTATGTATGAAGGTTGCCGTGTCCCAGGGTCATGTGATTGCTACTTGTGACCTTCCCAGCTGGCTTGTAACAAGCAGAATCAAAAGGGGGGGGGAGAAAGCCAGATTTGTTTAACGACCGCACAATTCATTTAACAAGCGCAATGATTCGCTTAACAACCATGGCAAAAAAAGAGAGCTGTGACTCATTTAACAATTGTCTTGCTTAGCAATGGAAATTCTGGTCCTGGCTGTAGAGGACGACTTGTACCTACCTCTCTCTATTTTAAATTTATTTTTGGTAGATTATATGCAAATCCCGGTTCTACCTTTTGGCCCTACTCATACATAGCTGCCTTAAGTAAAAGGTAAAGGTTTCCCTTGCACATATGTGCTAGTCGTTTCCGTCTCTAGGGGGCAGTGCTCATCTCTGTTACAAAACCGAAGTGCCAGCACTGTCTGAAGACGTCTCCGTGGTCATGTGGCTGACATGATTAAACACCGAAGGTGTTACCTTCCCACCAAAGTGGTCCCTATTTTTCTACTTGCATTTTTACATACTTTCGAACTGCTAGGTTGGCAGAAGCTGGAACAAGTAACCGGAGCTCACTCTGTTATGCGGCGCTAGGGATTCGAATTGCCGAACTGCCAACCTTTCTGATTGGACAAGCTTAGTCTTAGCCATTGAGCCACCACGTCCCCTAAGTAAGACTGCAAAAATTGAAATGTCACTTTGGAGACGTTAAGGGATACTTTCAGAGAGAAAACCGGGAAAATTAACAAGTGACTAATTACTGGAGAAGAAAATGAAGTGTCCAATGATACGATTAGGTGTATGTATTGCTGTTGTGCTTTTGCAGGTTCCACAGTGTTTATTCTGTTACAAGGAAATAAATATGCATAAGTATACAAAAAGGATTCTTATGGCATTTTAAAGACTAATCGTTTCATTATGGCACAAGATTACTGCTTATGCCAAAATCTAATATTGTTAAGAAAAATGAGAATACCAAAGAAGGGAACAAACGAGCTGAGATTTATAACAGCCTTCTATTCCACTATCAGCTTGGCCCTTCTAATCAGTGTTTCTCAATCATGCAAGCAATTTTAAGATGTGTGGACTTTTACATGTTATGAGATTGTCAAAAGGACTGCATCAGTGGGAGCAGGGAAGTCAAGGGAAGCTAATGAGGAACATGGCGCAACTTCAGATTTTTCCCGATTAGATGTATGTCATGACATCACATGCATAAAGGTGGTGGAGCTTGGATTGCAACAGTGCTTCATTTGGACCCAAACTTCTGATCCTGTTCTGTCAGAGCTGAAGAAGCTTCTTGGATGAGAAGAGAAATGTCTTCAAAGAAAAAACTAGGAAGTCCATTTGCATCCAGTTGCCTTTGGGACAACCAGTGACCTGGATGACTGAGAATCTCTACAGAGTTTTAGCTATGCAATTTGTGATGAACACCCTTGTGTGTCCCATCACACTGGGGCAATAAAGAATTCAGTTCTGTTCTGTTCTATTCTATTCTATTCTATTGTGTGGGAGTAGGAATGGATTGAAAAAAATTGCAGACTATAGGAACCATTAAACAATACACAGGTGACCCTGAGGACACAGATAAACCTGCAAGTGGCCTCAGTGACCCTCTAAAAGGATGCAATTGACCAGCTGCCTGCAAGGAATATAAATCCTTCCCTTCCCCACCATCCAGTCTGAGCTGAAGACGCTTCTTGGATGAGAAGCAAAACATCTTCAAAGAAAAACAAGAAAATCCAGTTGCCTCTTGAAAAAAAGCACCTTGAGGACACAGATAAACCTCCAAGTGGCCTCAGTGACCCTCTAAAAGGATGCAAATAACCAGCTGCCTGCAAGGAATATAAATCCTTCCAGTCCCCACCATCCAGTCAGAGCTGAAGAAGCTTCTTGGATGAGAAGTGAAATGTCTTCTAAAGAAAAAACAAGAAAGTCCAGTTGCCTCTAGAAAAAGCATCTTTGGGTACTTATCCTGCAGATATCCCAACCTTAAAACCTACTGGATGCCAGAAAAGACAAAATCTTCCTCTTCCCTAGCAAAGCAATGACCTGTTCCTCAACTACAATCTAATAAATATATATAAAGAACCCACTTTTGACAAGATTAGTGTATTTGCAATCCAATGTTCTCCTCTTCTACACAACATTTTTTCTAGGGGGTGCAAGCCAGAGAACCTATCCTGTTCTGCATCCTTAACTAAAGACTTATTAAAAAGAAGCTTCAGAAAAGATCTAGACCAGGGGCATCAAACTCAATTTCATTGAGGGTCAGGGTTGGTGGGGAGGGGCTGGGGGGCTTGGCCAGCTCAACATCACTCATGTTGGGGCACCTATGGTGGCCAAGTGCTAAGGCGGGACTTCCCTCAGACCCTCCCTCTGTCTCCTTCCTTCCTTTCTTTTCCTTCCTTCCTTTTCCTTCCTTCCTTTTCCTTCCTTCTTTCCTTTCCCCTTCTTCCTTCCTTCCTTCTTTCCTTTCCTTCTTCCTTCCTTCCTTCCTTCCTTTCCCCTCCTTCCTTCCTTCCTTCCTTCCTTCCTTCCTTCCTTCCTTCCTTCCTTCCTTCCTTCCATCTTCCTTCCCCTCTTTATTTTTCCTTCCTTGCTCTCTTCCCATCTTTCCTTCTTTTTCTTTCCTCTTTCCCTTTCCCCTTTCCTGTCCCTTCTTGGATGCTCACATGCAAAAGGGGAGACATTTCCCCTTTTGTTTTGTTTTGCTCTTAGTTGGTTTTGCTAGCCCGCTATCAGCAAAAATGGATACTGGAGGGAAGGAGCATTTTCAGCCATGATGGTCTCCTGCAGCCCTCTACCAGTGAGAAAGGAGCTTGGGGAGGGGGATGCACACAGGCACCATGGGCTGGTCCTTTGCGGTTTCCAGGGCAGCCTTGCGGGCCAAATCTAAGCATCCCCCGGGCCAGATGTGGCCCGCGGGCCTTGAGTTTGACACCCCTGATCTAGACTGGGCCAAAGAGTAGAGGCCCAGTTGTTACTTCCTATTTAGTGGCTCTAGTAACTTCCATGAAAGATTCTGGATTGTGAAAATGGTTGGTTCAGTTCAGTGGTGGGATTCAAAAATTTTTACTGCCGGTTCTGTGGGCATGGCTTGGTGGGCGAGGTGTGGCTTGGTGGGCATGGCAGGGGAAAGATACTGCAAAATCCTATTCCCTCCCCACCCCACTAACCTGCTTTTCAGTTCCGTTCTCCTGTGCAGGGCAACCAAAGAAGAGCCAGCCAATCAGCTGGGACTCGGGAGGTAGAGAATAGATGGGGGCGGGGCCAGTCAGAGGTGAGATTTGCCAGTTCTCCGAACTACTCAAAATTCCCGCTACCGGTTCTCCAGAACTGGTCAGAACCTGCTGAATACCCATCTCTGGTTCAGCTCCCTTTGAAAAAGAAAAAGCCACAGCAATACCTTCATTTTAGGCATCAGGAGAACTGCCAGAGGCTGTTTCTTGCAAAGAGACGTCCCCCCACCTCTCCCTGCTGGCCCTCCATGGCCTTTTCAGAAAGAAATGCAAGACACCAAGAACTACACAAAAGCATGATGGAGGTGACAGTGCGTCGCAAGCAGTTGGCAGAAGAGCTGTATGGGGATTCCACATTTCTGTTGAACCTGACAGCCCCACCAGCTGCTCTGAAGAGAGCCAAAGGAAGGGCTGGAAGAAGAGGCCACAATACTTTCTTAAGAGTTGCTCAGTTGAACTGGGCCTTTTCCACTCGAGCTTAAGGCTGCATGACTCTGGCAACACAACTCCTCTGGGAGGACTACAAGAGTAGTCAGGATGGAGCAACAGCCGAGCAATCAGAGGTGGAATTCAGCAGGTTCTGACCAGTTCTGGAAAACCGGTAGCAGAAATTTTGAGTAGTTCAGAGAACCGGCAAATACCACCTCTGACTGGCCCTGCCCCCATCTATTCTCTGCCTCCCATTGAGTCCCAGCTGATTGGCTGGGTCTTCTTTGGTTGCCCTGCACAGGAGAATGGAGCTGGAATGCAGGTTAGTGGGGTGGGGAGGGAATGAGATTTTACAGTATATCCTTCCCCTGCCATGCCCACCAAGCCACACCCACAGAACCAGTAGTAAAAAAAATTGAATCCTACCACTGCAAGCAACATCTCTTGGCTTGGCTGTTATTGGCAATCACCTGTGGTGAAGACTATAGGTCCGTGGTGGCGAACCTATGGCATGCCTGCTGGAACTGGCATGCAGAGCCATTACTGCCAGCATGTGAGCACTCGCACAGAAATGGTCTACTGCGCACCGCCCACCTGATAGCTGATTGTCAGGTATCTGGTCCGCATGTGCTGGGGCACGGAGGAGACACTCACGCATACGCAGAAACAAATGGTGCATGTGGGGGATCGCTTGTGCATGTGCAGAAGTGCACGCATGCGCAGGAGGCATGGAGGGGCCCGCGCGCATTGCCTTCTGGGTGCGAGCACGAGTAGGCAAACACGCGCGCACACAATTATCAGCACAGGAGCCCAAAAAAGTTAGCCACCACTGCTATAGGTAGTCCTCAAATTACAACAACTCACTCAGTGACCGCTGTAAGTTAGAACTTACACTGATAAAAGTGACTTACGACCATTTTTCACATTTGCAACTGTTGCGGCATCCTGATGGATGCAGGATCAACATTCAGATTCTCTTAACAACCATTTTACTAACTTAACAACTGCAGTGACTCACTTAACAAGAGTAGCAAGAAAGGTCGTAGCAAGAAAAGCCGTAAGGCGGAGCAAAACTCAATTCACAAATGTCTCACTTAGCAACAGAAATTTGGAGCTCAGTTATGGTCATATGGTGAGGACTACCTGAACAGGTTGCATTTTTTTTTCTTATAGGCTGCAACTTTGCAAACAGTCCATTCATGCAGACCTTTGGACAGATGCTTCAATTTAGCTCCACTGTGCTCCTGCATAGCGGTCTGGAGGAAATGTTCAATAGCCCTTAGACTTATGTACTGCTTCTCAATGCTTTGCAGCCCTCTCTTAAGCAGTTTATAGAGTCAGCATATTATCCCCAACAATCTGGCTCCTCATTTTACCAACCTTGGAAGGATGGAAGGCTGAGTCAACCTTGAGCCGGTCAAGACTGAACCCCTGTCAGTGGGCAGAGTTAAAATATTTTAATGCCATGGGCAATTTAAGATGCTCTATTTTAAAAGCTAATTGGCTGAGATGTTTTTCCTGCTTTGTTATTTTATTAGATTTGGACTTGCTACTAGTATTTTAACATATATATTTTTCTTCACATTGGCCAGGAGTAAGTTGCTATGAATTGAGATATACAAATGCTTTTTAAAAAATCTTTATTTAAAAAATACTCAGCAGCTGTGTTCATATAACAAATTTAACTTGATTATTGAATTAATTATTGTGTCAGTTTATAGTACCTTAACATGTAAACTAAATAAACAGGGTGGAGATGCATAACACACTAAGACATCATAAAGCAAACCACATTTAAAAATAACCAACATATTCAAGTTGTATAAATGCAGTGACTCAAGTTTTAATTGCCTTGGCTAAGCATGGTGGGAACCCAGCACTTCTGAGGGGTTCTTGGTTCTTGGTTGTTTTCTAGCACAGGAGTCTCCAACCTTGGCAACTTTAAGACTTGTGAACTTCAACTCCCAGAATTCCTCAGCCAGCTATGAATTCTGGGAGGTGAATTCCACAGGTCTTCAAGTTGCCAAGGTTGGAGACCCCTGTTCTAGCAGACATTTCATTACCTAAATTAGGTAACATCGCCATTGCTAGCTTACCTAGGATAATGAAACATCTGCAAGAAAACAGCCAAGCTCAGAGACCACCAAGGACCCCTCATTTCAACCCTGAGCTGCGTATATGCCCATTTATTGGTACCCAATTATTCTATTTGTGGGAAGCATTTCATAGCCCCCCTTTCTTCACAAGTAAACTTGTGCTTTTGACTAAAAAATGGGTATTATGGCAGGGGTGGGGCTGCTAGGGGTTCACAGGGGTTCGGGAGAGCCCCTAGCTAAGATTCTGTGCAGTTTGGAGAACCCCCATATCCCACTCCTGGCTGGCGCTGTCCACCCTGCCCTGCCCCTCCCAGGAGTCCCCATGTGGTCCATTTTGGATGCAAGTAAGTGCAGAGGGCATGCAGAGTTTCGGGGAGGGCAAAAAATGGGCCTCCCGGAAGTTTGGGAAGGCCGGAAATGGGCCCGTTTCCAGCTTCCAGAGAGCCTCAGAGCCCGGGGAGGCCATTTTCATCCTCACGGAGGCTCAAGGAAAACCTCCAGAGCCCAGGGAGGGCAAAAATGCCCCCCCCCCCGCTGTGGTGTAGGAGGCCAACTAGGCCACGCCCACCATGGCCACGACGACCCAGCAACTAGGCAGAGAACTCTTTGCTAACATTTTTGAAGCCCACCTCTGTATGACGGGTTGGGTAGAAATCCTTTTCACTTGCCACTTGCACATGTCATGAATGCCTGTACTTCACAATTTTTTTTCCATTTAGGCAAAAAAAATGAAATTATGGTAGCGGGTTTAGAGACGTCTAGCCCTGAAATCATGATTGATAGCAGAGCAGGAGTGGCCATTAAGAGGAGCCAAAATAGGCTTAATGGCCTCCACAAAGGGATGCGTAGGCACCGGTGGCTGGGCCAGGAGAAGGAGAGCAGAGAAGGGAAGGATGGGGGCCTCAAGTTTAATTAATTGGGCAGCAAGAAGCCAATTTGCTCTTGGCACGGAGTCTACTGTACCAAGGGATCAGATACTCCGGTCCTGAGGGACAGTGATGGAGATACTCTCACCCTGGGGAGCCCAGCAATGTTGCCACCACAATGCCACAGCACAATTATTTTTATTTGTGAGTCTGGATGGCAGGCTTTAGCTGGGGAGTCTTCTTCTGACTCAGAGAAAGTGAGAAAAGGAGAAGGGTGTTCTCCATCCAAGCAACACCCACGAAGTATTCCCCAGGGCCATGTTGTCTGCTGTCAGCTGAGTAACAGTGAGAAACATGGGAACAAACAATCACCCCCTTCCATCATGTATAACCCATTCAGAGGGGGGAAATTTTAAACTTGGTGAGAAAAGGATGTTTCGTGCTGTGGACACTGTGCCGAATTTTTGTCCTGGCCCAATAATAATGATAATAATAATTTATTAGACTTGTATGCCGCCCTCTCTCCCTAAGGACTCAGGGTGGCTCACAGTGTAAAAACGCAATACAATAAATTACTTAAAAATAATTAAATAATACAAGCCCAATAATAAACTAAAACTAATTAAAATTACCTTAAAAAGAATCCTACCCCCCCCCCTTGGTTCAGTCCAAGCTGGCCTGCTGAAACAGCCAGGTCTTCAGGTCCCGGCAGAAGGAGCGGAGATCAGGGGCCAGACGAAGACCCAAGGGGAGCTGGTTCCACAGGGTGGGTGCTTCCACAGAGAAGGCCCTATCCCTGGGCGCCACCAGCTGACAATGTCTGGCAGACGGTACCCAAGGAGGCCCTGCCTGTGGGAGCGAGCGTACAGGGCGATCGGAATGTGATGCCACAAGACCACAAGTGCCACAAGGCCACAAGTCCTGCAAAAAGTTTTTTCCTCTGATGATGCTTAGTCCACAGAACAAGAGTGAGCAACAATGGCAGAGGTCTCCAAACTTGGCAACTTTATGACCTGTGCACTTCAACTCCCAGAATTCCTGAGCCAGCATATCATAGTTGCCTAGCCCCACCATGCTGGCTCAGGAATTCTGGGAGTTGAAGTCCACAGGTCATAAAGTTGCCATAGCTGGCCACTCCTGCCATAGAGGAAGGTTACTTCTGAGAGAACCCCATCAGGACACAGATTCAATGGGTACCTTTGCCAGGTTGTCTTTGGGTTGAAATGATGAAAGGCCTGGAGACTAAAGCATATTAAGAACGGTTGCAGGAACTGGGTATGGCTACTCTAGAGAAAAGAAGGACTACGGGTGGCATGATAGCAGTGTTCCAGTATTTGTGGGGGAGGGGGGCTGCCACAAAGAAGTGGGGGGTCAACTTATTTTCCAAAGCACCAGAAGGAAGGCAAGAAAAGGTTTTGGTAACAACTTATAAAGCCCTGTATGGCTTGGGTCCGGGGTACTTGCAAGAACGTCTCCTTCCGCTGACAAATACAATCGCCCTGTGCGCTCCCACAGACGGGGCTTCCATCAGCTAAACAGTGTAGGCTGGCGGCCCCTAAGGGTAGGGCCTTCTCTGTGGGGGTGCCCACCCTCTGGAATCAACTACCCCTTGAGTTGTGCTTGGCCCCTGATCTCCGCTCCTTCCGCCGCGACCCGAAAACATGGCTATTTTTGCAATCTGGCCTGGACTGACAGGGCATCAGGGGTTTTAATTTGATTCTTTATTTGGCATAATTTAATATCTTTTTAATTTCTTTTAACTTTTGTACTTTCTGTCTTTTATGTATGCCGCCCTGAGTCATTCGGGAGAGAGGGCGGCTTATAAGTCCAAATAAAACAAACAAAGAAATAAACAAATCATGGATGGAAACTAATCAAGGAGAGAAGCAACTTGGAATGAAGGAGAAACTTCTGAGCAGTGAGAACAATTAACCAGTGGAACAGCTTTGCCTGCAGGACTTGTGGCTGCTTCATCCACTTGCCTGAAATGCTATAGGATCTCCTGCTTGAGGAAGGGGGTCAGACTAAAAGACCTCCAAGGGGACCTTCTAGCTCTGCTGTGACTGATTGATTAAAATGACCTAAATATTTTTTTATAACAGAGTAACAGAGTTGGAAGGGACTTTGGAGTTTTTCTAGTCCAGGGGTCTCCAACCTTGGCCACTTTAAGCCTGGAGGACTTCAACTCCCAGAATTCCCCAGCCAGCAAAGCTGGCAAAGCTGCAAAGCTGCAGCAGCACTGGCAACTCAGGAGTAAGGCTGCAAGGTAATGGCCCCTCCCTTAAGAGATAAAAGCCAGCTGAGAAACCGGAGTTCTTTGCAGGAAGCAAAGAAGTTTTGCACTCAAGCCTTGTGGACGTTCAGAATATCTTAGTTGGTGTTTGGAGATTCTTTGTGTTTGAAATATTTCTTAGTAACTTTATCTAGTGTTCTTGGCAGCCTTGCACAAGCTTGGCAAGACTCATTCTTATCAGACACAGTTAGTTTGAAACAGCCTTTTAACCATGAAGGAACGGAATTCATAAAGAATCATTATAAGGTTTTGCTGTTACCTCTGTTTCGTGTTTGTTCCCTTGGAACAGTGGGCCTTGTGTTTGACACCCCTGTCCTAGGGTCTCGTCATCACTATTCCCAACCTTTTCCCGCTGACGTCCAACAAGCAAAGTCAACAGGGGAAACCAGATTTGCTTAATGACCACATGATTTGCTTAACAATCATGGCCCAAAGGTTGTAAAATCAGCTGCGACACACTTAACAACCGGCTTGCTCAGCAATGGAAATTCTGGTCCCAAATGTGGTCATAAGCTGAGGAATACCTGTATTTGGTCTCTACGGCAGCGGGTGAGCAGGCTCTCCTACAATTTAGCAGAACAAGAATGTTGGCAGTGACTCCGTTCCATCTCAGAACAGTTATTATTTGTTTAAAAATAGAATCGTTATACTTATTTTTACGCTTTCTTCACAACACTTTGGAAGTGAAATCCTCTTCTGCAGGGACACTCAAATATAACTGTTGCTTGACTAACTAATTAAAATGACAAAAGGAAACACACATTTAGGCTCTCTTCGTAACCACAGCCCTAACCAAGGTTTACGGCTTTTGCTGCCCCCATTTTGGAAAAAGAGGATATATATTGCTGCAAAGAAGGCCAGGCACCCTCCCTGTTTGATCCTAAAACAAGCATTTCTAATCATTTAAGATTTATTATTTAAGTCCACTGAAAGGATTAAGGGGGGAAAAACAGTTTTAGTACCTAATGGTAGTTTATCAAGCTGTACCGATATGCTGGTTTTTTTTTAACGCTATACTGAATTTTATTGATCTATTGTGTTTTTGTTGTACTATTATTGCCTTTAATTGAATTGTGCAATGCCTAGAGAATTTATTTTATGAGGCGTTTAATAAATGTAATAAACAAAGAAATACATAAATTTCACCACTTTTTTTTAAAAACTTTGCTGCAGTGTGGATGAAACAGGGATTTTATTATCAATGTAGATAGCAGGTGACTGAAGGGCCCAAGGACTGAAATCCTCTTAGTTTTATGCCAAGATCAAGATCAATAATGCATATTCTCGTGGCTTTAATCTTTATATTATATATGTGTGTGTGTGTGTGTGTGTGTGTGTGTAGTAGGTATTGGTCTAAGATTGAAATATTGGTGACGTTTCGACGAGTTCCCACTCGCCATCTTCAGGCTGGTGTCTTCAGCTTTGTGCTTGTGCTTTGCTGGCACAAGCACAAAGTCAAGACACCAGCCTGAAGATGGCGTGGGATCTCAAAACGTCGCCAAGGTATTCTCAATCTTACACGGACAAGACCAATACACCAAGACCTACATACCTTTACCCGTGAAAATCTACGAAAACAAATATATATATATATTATATATATATAAAATTGGTTGTATGAATGCTAACTGAATAGTTTGACTTCAAGGTGGCCCTAAGTGACTATTTCATCACTCACTGCATAAGGGTGAGATGTTGCCTTAGTAAAGGCCCAGATCAGGGGTGAGATTCAAATTTTTTAACAACCGGTTCTGTGGGCGTGGCTTAGGTGGTGGGCATGGGTTGGTGGTCATGTTATTGGCTGGGTGTGGCCAACTCAATATCACTCACATTGAGGCATGCATCTCCTCACCTGGCTTCTCATGTCTGTGGGGATTCTGCAACAGTCGTAAGTGTGAAAAATGGTCATAAGTCACTTTTTTCAGTGCCATTGTAACTTTGAATGGTGACTCCCCACAAGCAAAGTACCAGCAAAGGAAGGGAAAAAAACTCCAGAGACGTTCCTGAGACAGGAAGTCTAGTCCTGCCAAGAACGTAATAAGGGTTAATGGAGAGGCAATTTCTGTAAGCAACACCAGAATGTTTCCTTCCTGCCTTCCTTACAGGATTAGGCCAATAATTTCTTCTAGCAACCGGTTCTCCAAACTGCTTAGAATGTTAACAACCAGTTCTAGTGAATAGGTGAGAACTGGTAGAAGCCCACCCCTGGCCCAGATGCAAATAAAATGCAAATGAAATACAGAGAACACAAATCAAATACAGAGTACAAATAAACTACAGGTACAGCAGAGCCTTGAAGTGCACATCCAAGAATTTCAGCCGAATGAGCAAAAGAGCCCCTGGGCTTTAGGAAGTGATACACTCTGCCATTTAAGAAGAGGACTCATATTAAACCAAGCTCTAAAATTGTGTGTGTGTGTGTTTATATGATTTATGTAGACCAGGCCCTGAACATAAAGTCTGCTTGTTTGTAAAACTAGTTTACCCAAAATAATAAGAGACACCAACATGCTCTGCACAGGTAGCCTTTGACCTACGACCACAATTGGGCCCAAAAATCTCTGTTGCTAAGCAAATCAGTTGCTAAGGAAGTTTCGCCCCATTTTACAAGCTTTCTTGCCACAGTTGTTAAGTGAATTACTGCAGCTGTCGGTTGTTGAGTGAATCTGGCTTTCCCACTGACTTGGCTTGTCAGAATGTCATCATGTGACTTCTGGACCCCGCAACTGTCATAAATATAGTCTGTTGCTAAGAAATCCGAATTTTGATCACATGGCCCTGGTGATGTCGCAATGGTCTGGGTGAAAAAACCAGTCATGAGTCTCTTTTTTTTCAGTGCCATTTGTAACTTTGAACAGTCACAAAATGAATGATTGTAAATCAAGAACTCCCTGAACATAACTTTCAGAATTCTTTTATTTAGTTCCATGACATCTGTCATGACAGGTCTCTAAAGATTCAGGCAAGTGGCTTTTTAATTGGAGATCACTTTAATCAGCATGATGCAGGGAATATCATATGTACCTCGCCACAACGTGATTTCCCCAATTAACCTGGTCACATAAATTGGAATGAGTGTTACAGAGGAAAAGGGGAATTGAAGGAGAACAAGAAATGTTGCTAGCTGATTCCAAAGAGCATAGTGGGTAGTTTTGAATAGGTGAAGAAGATGATGGCCTTTGTTTATTATGATATCTCTTTGGGAACTTGAATAGGTGATTCTAGTTATTGATGTATTTAATTGATCTGGGCACCAAGTTGCCTGTTGAAATTTAGGGGACTGGAGACTAAAACATACAAAGAACAGTTACAGGAACTGGGCCTGGCTAGTCTAGTGAAGAGAAGGACCAGGGAAGACATGATAGCAGTCTTCCAATATTTGAGGGGCTGCCACAGAGAGGAGGGGGTCAAACTATTTTCCAAGGCACCCAAAGGCCAGACAAGGAATAATGGATGGAAACTGAACAAGGAGATATTTAACCTGGAAATAAGGAGAAACTTTCTGACAGTAAGAACAATCAACCGATGGAACAGAAGTTGCCTTCGGAAGTTGTGGGAGCTTCATCGCTGGAGGCTTTCAAGAAGAGATTGGATTGCCATTTGTCAGAAACGGCGTAGGGTCTCCTGCTTGGGCAAGGGGTTGGACTAGATGACCTACAAGGTCCCTTCCAACTCTGTTAATCAAATTCTCTGCTAAATTTGTGAGTAGGAAAAAATGTATGGACCATTTGTTCAAATTTCTCCAGAAGAGAAAACTTTCCAACAATGTTTCAAGGGTAGGATCCCCTCTCTAGTGACAGGAGTACCACGCCTGGAAAACCTCAAGGAAGGAATCTCTCCCCCCCTCACAACATCCGATCATGTCCCTTGATTAACCTTTAACTAAGTTTAAGAAACCCCACTCAGCTCATGAGATCGTGGACTTAAACGTTCTGTTATCAATTGAATGAGCGCTGTCACTGAGAAAATGCCATCTCCATCCAACATTAGCTGTACAAACAGGTCCATCTTTGCTGGCATTTGGCTGCATTCTTAGATATAACTCAGAATCCTACAGTTGGGAGCAGAGGTGGATGAAACCAGGGGTGGGCTGCTGGGGGTTTGCAGGGGTTCGGGAGAGCCCCTAGCTAAGGTTCTGTGCAATTCAAAGAACCCCCAAATCCCATTCCTGGCTGGCCCTGCCCACCCTACCCTGTCCCTTCCAGGAGTCCTCATGTGGCCTGTTTTGGATGCAGGCAAGTGCAGGGTGTGCACGGAAGCTCAGAGAGGGCAAAAAATGGGCCTCCTGGAGGTTTGGAAAGGCCGGAAATGGGCCCATTTCCGGCTTCCAGAGAGCCTACAGAGCCCGGGGAAGTCATTTTCGCTCTCCCGGAGACTCAAGGAAAGCCTCTGGAGCCCAGGGAGGGCAAAAACGCCCCCCACTGTGGTGCAGGACGCTGACTAGGCCATGCCCACCCAGCAACTGGACAGAGAACCCTTTGCTAAAATTTTTGAAGCCCACCCCTGGATGAAACCCATGTGACTGGGATGGGAGCAGAGAAGGCGACGGGAGCAGAGAAGAAGCCAAGTACCAGGTTGCCCTTGCAGGCAAACAAAGCCTCTGCCAGGAAGGAAGGAGTCCACAGGGAGGGAGAGAGGACAGCTGCCACCACTCAGCTCAGCCTCCAGAGAGCCGCTCTGCCAAGCCAGCATGCCCCATGTGTGATAAGTAAGCGGAGAGCCAGCTGTTCTCAGCCAGATTTGGTAGCTCAGTAAACACTCAACCACCACTCCGCTTCAAGGCCACCAAGCCGCATGCAGGGAAAAAATGGGGTTAGTTCCTGGGAAAGTCAGGAGGAAAAAGCGACAGGTTTGAAGGCGGTGGATGTCAGCATCCGCACATTCATGCCGATCAGGCCTATGCGCTGCCTTCTTGTCTTGCTTTCCTTCTAACCCAGCTGTGCCTGGAGACGGGCTAATAATCTACTTCCTAGCCTAGATGCTGAGCTCGGCTGGGCGCGCGGTGATTCACTGCTGAGCTCTGGATAGGGAAGCCCCACATCTGGAACCAGCAGCCACCACACTGCCAAGAGTGATGCTCTGTTCCATCAGAGGTTGCGATCCTTTAATCCCAATGCAAAAGGCAGACAAAGAGAGAAGGGGGGAGACGTGCGCCAAGCCAAAATGCTGCCTCTGCCTCAGCAGAGACTGTGGAGTTAGCCAGAGAAATCCTGGATCATGAACACATTCCAAATGGGGTCCATCAGGCAGGCAAAGGCTTCTGACAGGGTGGGGCGGGGTGAGGGGGGGTTTCTGTCCATCTGTTATGTTGTCTTGCTGCCATCAGAGTCCCCTTGCCAGCTGGGAAGGCACAAGCTGAAGGGAGTCGATCACTCCAGACTTGCAGGAGGCTGTTGTGTGAATGGGCGCTGGGGAGCTATGCGCCAGGGCGGCTGCTGGTGCCTCCCTCCCCCCCTCCCCCTCCCTCTCTCTCTCAGAGCTTTCCTCCAAGGTGGCTGACTGTCAAGGGAAAACAGCCAGTGTGAAATCAGTCTGATTAGCAATTAGTCCCATTGTAAAAGGATTAAGGGGAGGACAGGCGAACGCATTGTTCTGATGAGTGACTTGACTATCAATTTGCATCTGGAACGAGCTGCCCTTGATGCCAGTTCTCCTGGTGTCCTTTACGGCCAAATTGGTCAACAGTGGCGGGCAGGGATGGGCAGTTGCCCCAACCTAATAGCACGCTCTGCCGGAATGAGAAAATGTAAGACAGAAGCTGTCCAGAGAGCTGACCACACACAAATGCACTAGTACCCAACTGGCAGATATGGGGTGGTATAGTGCCCCAGGTCCTCCTCCCTACCTATGGATTCCAAGCAGGGTTCCAGCAGGAAAGGGCTCCAAGTAGGAGTGGCAAGCTTAGAATCTCAGAAATCTCTAAGCGGTTTACAGTGCCAGCACATTGCCCCCAACAATCTGGGTCCTCATTTTACCGACCTCGGAAGGATGGAAGTCTGAGTCAACCCTGAGCTGGTGAGACCCGAACTGTTGAACTGCTGGCAGCTGGCGGTCAACAGAAGTAGCTTGCCGTTCTGCATTCTAACCACTGCACCATCATGGCTCTTTCACTTGCCAGGACAGACTCCCACTGTTCCCATACAGGTACAGGAATAGTCCCAAGGACTGGTTCAGATGTGTTCAATCCACAAGAACTGGTGGAACTGGTGCTTGTGGATTCCTTCCTTGCTTCCTTCCCCAATCTTATGCAACATAACACTGGACAGCTCACATACAAATGCCCCTTAGGCATCTATATCCCCCCCCTTTTTGTCTTCAATTAAAAAACAAAACAACTGTGGCATTATGTGTGGATGTTCTTCTAAAATTCTTCAGCTTGCCTTCTCTGAAATGAGCATTTTGTGTTTTGTGAGCAAACAGCTCAGTTTTGTGTATGGAGTCTGGTCCCGTATGTGCCGTATTTTTTGCCTCTGAACCTCTGCTTTCTTGCAAACTTCATTTTAGAAAACGTGTTCTTCGATTTTGGAACTCAGACCCAAGATCCCATCTTGAATTTTGTTCCTAATTGATCAATCATATAAAATAACAGGTAAAAAACAAAGGCTATGAGTAGAACTTAAACAATAAACAGGGGAATAAAGTTACACGCATGTAATTCCATACTAAAATTACTGATCTGGAATCACATCTTGGAATTTTTAAATCTGGTGAATTCACCAAATTCATTTATAATATTTCCAATAAATGTGCAAGTTGAATTAAGAAAGAATTTTGATGGTGAAGCAAATTGCTACTTGTATTGGCATGCTGGTTTAATTTGAAGCAAGATTATTCTGGGTATACTGTATTAAGCAAGATACAAAGATATGGTTAAACCATACCAAATTTATAAAGCAAAAGGCCCCATCTGCTCTATTTAATAATATTGTCTGCAAAGTGGACAAATTCTTTTCTGTAGCAACATAAACTGCAGAAACTCATTACAGCCTTGTTGTTCTGCCAGACACCTATTAAAGAATCTCCACTCAAATGCTGCATATTCACAACACACTAACCTTAAATTCAGGTTTCCAGAATTAAATAACTAGGTATACACATTTTAGAACTCTGCCTACTTACCACAAACCCCTGCAGTCCTATTTTGGCTAATTGCAATGGCCTGATTTACACACTGTATCAACAGCTGAGCTTCAACAAGATAGAATTGCAAACAAACTAAGTTCATTTTATTTTAGCTTTCTATATTGTGTGAACCCTGCCAAAGCATCTAACACTCAAATAAAAAAGAAGCTAAAGAGACATTTAAGATTTGCATGCCAACCACTATTAAAAATTTATAATTAAGTTTATGGGGCATGATTGCAATTCAGGGACCTACTTTTATTGAAGACAGAAATGCTGAATTCTGATAGGTTTGCCCTGAAACATTATCAAGAATTATTTAGTAAAATGAAATGCAGCCTTTAGCTTTAGCTACAAATCTAAATGTCCTGTCAAGAAGTTATAGAGTAAATCGGAAGAAGGAACTCCATTGAAGAAAAGGTCAGAAATGCTGGAGTCTCACACATACAAAGTTCTTTGCATTCATACCTATCCAGGGGTGGGGCTGCTCGGGGTTCGCAGGGGTTTGGGAGAGCCCCTAGCTAAGATTCTGTGCAGTTTGGAGAACCCCCAAATCCCACTCCTGGATGGCCCCGCCAGGGGTGGGATTCGACCAGTGTAACTACCGGTTCGGTGACTACGTTTTGCTGCGCACGTGTGTAAAAAACCTTAAGCTGTGCTGCCCAGACAGTTGAAAAAAGCACTGCGCACAGATGCGCAGAGTTTGAAAAGCCTCTTTTTTCCTGCTTTTTCAACCTCAGCTATGCTGCGCAAAGCAGCTGAGGTTGAAAAAGCAGGAAATAAAGGACAGGTAAGAGCCCAGGCGAGCGGGTAGGCCAAACAGCAGCAAACACAGAACTCTTTGGGTGTCTGCTGCTCTTCAGAGCTACCAGTTCTATAGAGCCAGGCAGAACCGGTAGCATCCCACCCCTGGGCCCTGCCCCGCCCATCCTGTCCCACTCCTCCCAGGAGTCCCCACGCAGCCCATTTCGGATGCAAGTAAGTTCAGGGCATGCGCAGAGGCTCGGGGACGGCAAAAAACGGGCCTTCCAGAAGTTCAGGAAGGCCGGAAATGGGCCTGTTTCCGGCTTCCAGAGATCCTCCGGAGCCCGGGGTGGCTGCTTTCATCCTCCTGGAGACTCGAGGAAAGCCTCCGGAGCCCAGGGAGGGCAAAAACGCCCCCCTGCCATGGTGCAGGAGGCTGACTAGGCCACACCCACCATGGCCACGCCCACCCAGCTACCGGGCAGAGAACCCGTTGCTAAAATTTTCGAAGCACACCCCTGTACCTATCCCAATTATAATTTATATGGGTACGTGTAGTTAATACATAGAAGGATTCAGCTCGCGTGCATTTGAATTGAATCCTATTTTAATTCTTTGCCAGCCTTGATTCCATTTCCTTCTTTTTCTACTGTCTCCTCTGATTTGAACTTTAAACTGTAATCTCTTTCTCCTTTCTGCTACCCTATAAAATACCATCTAATCAGAAATGTTCTATAAATGGCCATACTGCTAGGAAATTGATGGGCTCTCCTGCAGATCTCTTTTTTATGGTTTTAATCATTTGCATTGCTTGTCAAAAAAAATTTCCTATTACAAATAGTTCTCAATTTACAACAGTATGTTTATTAGTGACTGTTTGAAGCCACAACGGCAATGAAAAACTGACTTATGACCATGTTTCACACTTACGACCATTGTAGCATCCCCACGGTCACAGTCATGATCAAAATTCAAAAGCTTGGTAACTGACTCATATTTATGATGGTTGCATTGTCCCTGGGCCACGTGATCTCTTTTTTACGACCTGACCAAGCAAAGACAATTGGGAAGCCAGATTCACTGAACGACCATTTTACTAACTTAACAAGTACAGTGATTCACTTAACAAGGATGGCAAGAAAGGTCGTAAAACGGGCCAAAATTCTCTTAAGAAACGTCTCCCTTAGTGACAGAAATTTCAGGCTCAATTTTAGTTGTAAGTTGAGGACTACCTGTAGTTTTGTGCTTTTAAACTTTGTAAGCTGCTCAGAGTCACGTCGGTGAGATTGGCAGCTATATCAATTTAACAAAGAAAAGAAAACTTACGCAAATGCACTTCATTCCTATTGTGAATTTAAAATAACTACAGCTGGGTCCAGTATATGATCTGGAGTAGACAGAGCTTTCAAAGACAGCGGGGAAAAAAGATGTTATTCCTGGACAACTTTCAGCCACAAACCGCTTTCATTGCTACAAATGGGGTGTGGCTTGAGAAGGTCCACCTGGCCAGCTTCACAAAAGTCTTTTGTTGAAGGAGAAGAGGCTCCAAGGTTACAAAGGTTGTGTGTTTGTATTCCCTCCCCCTAAGGAGCTGAACTAACATTCACAAACGCAGTGGTGGGATTCAAATTTTTTTACTACCAGTTCTGTGGGTGTGGCTTGGTGGACGTGGCAGGGGAAGGATATTGCAAAATCCTCATTCCCTCCATACCCCACTAACCTGCTTTCCAGCTCCGTTCTCCTGTGCAGGGCAACAAAAAACGACCCAGCCAATCAGCTGGGACTCGGAGGCAGAGAATAGATGGGGGCGGGGCCAGTCAGAGGTGGTATTTGTTGGTTCTCCAAACTACTCAAATTTTCCGCTACCGGTTCTCTGGAACTGGTCAGAACTGGCTGAATGCCACCTGTGCATAAATGGACATTGGAAAGGGAAAGGGGAAGGGAAGGGAAGAGGAAGGGGAAGGTGAGAGGGAGGGAAGGGAAGGGAAGGACTGGATGGCCAAGGACTCTTTCTCATCATTGCATCTACCACTTATAAATGCCACCCTTCAACAAGCTTCACTATTGATCCCCACTGTATAAATACATAAATAAAACAAATGCGTTCCAAGCTAACCTAAACTGCCCTTTCTATAATGGAGTAACATTCTAGGGAGAGGAGAAGGTCACACTACCGAATCAAAGGAAATATTTTTTTTTTAAAAAGCAATGCAATAAATAAGAGCAGAGGTTGATCAACCCTACAAGACCCCATTTGCACAGTGGGTTTCACCAACTTGGGTGAAAAGTGTAGCAGATGCATTCCCAAACGGTCAACGTCTGGTTAATATGATAACGACTGCATTTTTCTTTGCGGTTTGGTCTGCTTTGCAAATCCAGCCTGTTGTGATTCTTCCACTAGTCCCCTTAAGCATGTTGTTGTGAGCAGTGCAACACAAATGCCACCAGGGCTAATACGAACCCACAGAATCCGGCAAAAGAGATCAGCAACAAAATGTTGCAGTATGGAAGACTTTCTGCTCCAGATTGCAGGTTCTCGGCTCCTTTTCTCTTCCTCCAGCCCCCGTTTTTAAAAAAAGCTTTTTATTTCTCCATGCATGCACTTAACAGTGGATGGCCAATGAGTACTCTGTGTTCTCATCTGACAGCACAGTTTTCAGAATGATTTTTACCCAAACAATTTTTCAGTGGTATTTGCTAAAAACCAGGAAATGTCCAGTACCACCTTTTCAGACTGACACATCTTATTAAAAGGCATAAGGTCTCATGAGCTCCATGTATGCAATGCTGAGCTATAGCTCCCAAAACCTTATGCCTTTTAATAAAAGTTATTAGCCTGGAAAAATATACTAACGGTCTCCTTCTGTTTTTCAGATGTGGAGGTGTTTTTTTTTCTTCAAAACTCAGCAGTATTCTCCACCGATGCCTCTCTTGTATGCTATTTTGCTATTAAAGCAACGGTGTTCCTATCTGAATTCTGGAAATAAAGAGAATGAAGATATCTGCACTACATATCTGGCTGAAAAACAATTTAACTGTCAGGAAAATATAATGCCTTGCTATATAAATCTAAAATGCAGAACCATTCGGAATACGAAGAACACTTCTTGTTTTTCCCTCCTCGAAAGAAAGATTGTGGCATTGGGGAAAGGTACAGAAACAGGATGTCCAAGACAATCAAATTGATTGGAATCTTCTCCCCCCCCCCTCATAAAAATAGGAGAGAAAGAGAAAAGTATTGGGGATTTTTCAAATTGAGGAGAAAGACAGCTAAGTGAAGACTAGATCAGTTGTGAATGGAATGGAATGGCATGGCATGGAATAGGATGGGATGGGATGGGATGGGATGGGATGGGATGGGATGGGATGGGATGGATGGGATGGGATGGGATAGGATAGGATAGGATAGGATAGGATAGGATAGGATAGAAAAAATGGACTGGACTAGAATATGGAAGGGAAGGGAAGGAAGGAAGGAAGGAAGGAAGGAAGGGAAGAATGGAATGGAATGGAATGGAATGGAATAGAATAGAATAGAATAGAATAGAATAGAATAGAATAGAATAGAATAACAGAGTTGGAAGGGACCTTGAAGGTCTTCTAGTCCAACCCCTGCCTAGGCAGGAAACCCTACACCACTTCAGACAAATGGTTATCCAACATTTTTTTAAAAACTTCCAGTGTTGGAGCATTCACAACTTCTGGAGGCAAATTGTGCCACTGATTAATTGTTCTGTCAGGAAATTTCTCCTTAGTTCTAGGTTGCTTCTCTCCTTGATGAGTTTCCATCCATTGCTTCTTGTCCTGCCCTTTAATTTAATTTAAATTCATTTAATGACTGAAGTTACAGTGGTCACTGAAAAAAGTTAACTTATGGCTACTCCTCACACTTGGGTACCATCCCCAGAGTCACATGATCAAAACTGGGGCACTAATAACCAGCATCTATTTATGACAGCTGCAGATTGCCCTGGTCGCGAGATTGCTATTTACGACATTCCCAGCCTCCTTCTTAACAAGCAAAGTCAAATGGTGGGAAGCTGGATTCTCTTAACAATTGCTTGATTCACTTAATGAGCGCAGTGATTCGCTTAACAACGGTGGCAAGAAAGGTTGTAAAATCAGGGGCAACTCACTTTTAACAACTTTTAAACTCACTTGTTTAGCTAAGGAAATTCTATTCCCAATTGTGGTTGTTAAGTCAAGGGCCACTTGTAGTCATAATGTTTAGGTTCACACAACCAACTAAATTAGATTTAGTGTGCACTAAAATGTCTCAGCACACTGTGGGAACCCAGCTTAGGGTCATTATATAAATCAAACTATGACATTAACCTGTCATTCAGCTTATTCAACAGAGTATATTTTATGACGAAGTGCTTTGTTAGCAGGGATTATTTTGAACCCACCATCCGTCCACTCTAAACAAGGAGGAGAGGAGCAACCAGGGGATCTCTCAAAGATAATTTCCAGATTCAGACTGTAACTCTTTCAGTAATTTAACAGGTAGTCCTCGACTTATGATGACAATTGAGCCCAAAATTTCCGGGGCTAAACAAGACATTTGTTAAGTGAATGTTGCCCCGTTTTAGAATCTTTCTTGCCACAGTTGTTAAGTGAATCTGCTGTGGCCCGTTGGCCACTGACCCCTCCAGCAGCTGAATCAGAGGAGGAGGAGGAGGTGGTATGGGAGTCCATCAAGGCAACCTGAGAGCTCTGAAGGGAAAGAGGGAATGGAGCTGGTACAGAGAGAGAGAGACAGAGGCAGAGCCTGGGCCACCCATCAGCCCTCAGATGGAGAGTCAATAGCCCCCAGGTCTGGAGATGGCTGATGAAGAAGAGGAGGAACAGCTGGGTCCAGTGCCTGATGCACGGATGCGCAGAAGGCAGAGGAGAGGAGAGCAATGGAAATCTATGGGCTGGTCCTTGGGACAGAAGAGCCACCACTGCTAGCAAAGCCTCACCCTAGCTCTGGGGATAAAAGGCAGTGGGGCAGAGATGAATAGGTGTGGCAGACAACTATTCATCTCCCTGCCAGACGGACTTGTTAGCCTGCAGTGAGAGAGAAACCTTTTGCCGGGGCTGCTGGTGCTCCTATTAAGGAATCATTGCTTCAACTACAAAGGATTTGTTGCATTTGGGGAGCTGGGTCAGAACAGAATCACTGCAATTGTTAAGTTAGTAACACGGTCATTAAGTGAATCTGGCTTCCCCACAGACTTTGCTTGGTCACAAAAGGGGATCACATGACCTCAGGACACTGAAGCCATCATGAATATGAACCAGTTGCCGAGCAGCTGAATTTTGATCCTGTGACCCTAGGGATGCTGCAACAGTCATACGTTTCATGTCATTTTTTCAATAACTTTGAATGGTCATTAAACAAACTGTTGTAAGTCAAAGACTACCTGTCCAAAATCAATCAGTAGCCACAGCCTTACGCCTTTTAATAAAAATTGTTAGTCTGAAAACGTGCTTCCAAACTCCTGAGATAGATAGATAGATAGATAGATAGATAGATAGATGATAGATAGATAGATAGATAGATAGATAGATAGATAGATAGATGTAGATAGATAGATAGATAGATAGATAGATAGATAGATGTAGATGTAGATAGATAGATAGATAGATAGATAGATAGATAGATAGATAGATAGATAGATAGATAGAGGTAGGTAGGTAGATATAGATATAGATATAGATATAGATATAGATATATAGATATATAGATATAGATATATATTGCTAACATGGCTGGTATGGTGTCCCACTGTACTACTAATCCCCTCCTACCATGATTTCACATTTATATTAAACTGAATCAACATAGCTGCAGTTTTTTTTAATCACTCTGCATTCATTGGGTTATTTCCTTGTCTTCCTTCCTTGTGTTTTTAACGTGCATTTTGGATATTATTATTATTATTATTATTATTATTATTATTATTATTAGTCACTCCAAGAGTTGCCATTGGGCAGGCAAATGATACATTTTAGAAATAAAAATAAAATAAAATTAATAGCATGAGTAAGGGAAAGAGCCTTATCTTTCCTGCTGGCAAATCACACAGTAAGCCTTGGGCTGGTGAGATGCTGCCTCCTGCAACTGAGAGAGGCCCGATGTTCAGATAAATACCTCAGGAACACCTCCCTGAGGCAATTTATGGCAGTGGAAATGCCTGTTCTGGTGTCGCCTCAGTCATCCAGGTCATCATTGTCTCTAAAGTGCTTTTTTTTTGCCCCCTCAAAAGGCAGCTGGGCTGTGGTTTTTTTTTCCTCAAGGAAGAGGAAAATGTTTTGTTTCTCATATAAGAAGCTTCATACGTTCTGATGGTGGGAGAGTGGAAGGATAGGTACGGAACTGTGTCAGAAAGGATGAAGCTTCTTGAGTGAGAAGCTAAACGTTTTCTTCCTTCTCCTCAAGGGGAAAAAAACAGCCCAAGTGCCTTTTGAGGGGGAAAAAAACCCAAAAGCATCTTTGAGGTTTCTTCTGGGGAAAGTTGTGCCACGGAGAAAGACAGAGAGAGAGTCAACAAGTAGGAGACCCCGAAATATTCACACCTGTCTGGCCCACCAGACTAACTGGGTGCAGAAACTACCAAAAAACTGCATGCACAAAGGCCGCCAGAAAGTTAAGGAAAATATGAGAAGCAGAGTCATCTCTGCCCTTTTTTTTGCTAGATAGGCAGCCTCTGCTGATTTCCTGTCTTTTTCATGCTGGGAAAGTCATGCACACTACAGTAGACAGTTCCCTCTATCCCAGCACATTTGAGTGTGCGCACACACTGCACGAGTCTGGCGGCTGCACACAGCAAGTCTCTTTCTCTCTCTCACACACACACACGCACACACACACACACCACGTGTTCGTCCTGAAATGAACTGGTGAGAAGCAGCTGTTGGTCTAGACCGAGGGGCCCCCAGGCTGGAATTGCCTGCTCTGCTCCCTGCCAGCCAGGACAGGGCAAGTTAAATTCTCAAGGATTTTCTGCTACGAGGAAGAAAAAAAACCAGGAGCGTGGAAAAGGCGATGGAGGCTGCAAAAACCAGACTGGATTAAAGGGCCTGTGGCTGTCACACATCCCAAGGCTGTGCTACGTGACATGACGAAGCTGCAGAACCATGCACTCTGCCCCACCTGGTTTTCTAAAAAAAGGGAAAAAAAGAATAGAATAGAACAGAACAGAACAGAACAGAACAGAATAGAATAGAATAGAATAGAATAACAGAGTTGGAAAGGACCATTGGAGGTCTTCTAGTCCAACCCCCTGCTTAGGCAGGAAAAAGGCAAGACCTATTCATCACATACACATGCACACCAGTGGTGATATTCAATTTTTTTTTACTACCAGTTCTGTGGGCGTGGCTTGGTGGGCATGGTATGACTTGGTGGGTGTAGCATGGCTTGGTGGGCATGGCAGGGGATGGTTACTGCAAAATCTCAATTCCCTCCCCACCCCATTAACCTGCTTTCCAGCTCCGTTCTCCTGTGCAGGGCAACCAAACGAGAGCCAGCCAATCAGCTGGGACTCGTGAGGCGGAGAATAGATGGGGGCGGGGCCAGTCAGAGGTGGTATTTGCCGGTTCTCTGAACTACTCAAAATTCCCGCTACCAGTTCTCCAGAACTGGTCACAACCGGCTGAATACCCACCTCTGATGCACACGTGAACCCACAAGCACACACACAGACACACACACACACAGAATCTTTCAGCTATAGGTAATCCTTATTTAGCAAGCACAATTGGGACCAGCAGCTCGGTGGTTAAGTGAGGCAGCCATTCAGTGTCCCACAAGTGCTTCTCCAAAAGGCAACTGGATTTTCTTGAGGTTTTTTTCCTTAGAAAATGTTATGCTTTTCTCATCCAAGAAGCTTCTGGAACTGCAGAAGCTTCTTGGATGAGAAGTGAAATGTTTTCAAGGGGGGGGGGAAACCATGAAAGTCCAGTTGCCTTTTGGAAAAGCACCTGTGGCCTGGATGATTGAGAATCTCCATAGACATTCAGTCACTAAGTGAAACCCCAGTAGGTCGTAAACATGAGGACTGGTCATGAAGTTACTTTTTCATCATTGTCATGACTGCAAACGGCTGCTAAAAATGCAGTGATTAAATACAGGACTACCTTATTTTTTTTCGCACAGCCTTTTCTCCTTGGTGATGTTTCTGCTGTTACCTCTCAGCATATAAAATTGTTTTGCTGTGGTTCTGTTATTTGGCTTTCCACAACATCCACTGTCACTTTGAAGAGTTATCAGTGGCAAAGCACTCTATGATGTTAAATGGAATAAATAAAATATTGCCCTGCTTGGCTTCTTGGAAGCTTCAACTCAAACCATGATTGGGCGCTTTGTACACAAATCCGATCTTCCCTAGATTGATTTCCTCCTGATTTAGTGCCAAGCCATCCAGAAGCACCCTTCATAGCTGTCCAATAAAAGCTGCACCCCTTCTTACATAGGGCAAAAGTTGAAAATAAATAAAGGTGGGCTTTGATCACATAACTGTGGCTACAATCTTGATTTTTCTATCCTCTTCCCTCTGCTCCCTGAAAAACCCCCAGATTCAACCCTAGACAGTAAAGCATGGGACAATCTCCATTCTTTAAGAATTCAAAATCATAATCTCCCCCTTTTCCCTCTTTCTAGGATATTCTGGACAGGACAGTCACTTAAGCATACTTTATGTCCCTATTTACAGAATAACAGAGCTGGAAGGGAACTTGGAGGTCTTCTAGTCCAACCCCATGCTTAGGCAGGAAACCCTATATCATTTCAGACTGATGGTTGTCCAATCTCTTCTTTAAAACTTCCACTGTTGAAGCATTCACAACCTCTGGAGACAAGTTGTGCCACTGATTAATTGTTCTGTCAGGAAATGTCTCCTTAGTTCTTAGGCTGCTTCTCTCCTTGATTAGTTTCCATCCATTGCCTCTTGTCCTGCCTTCAGGTGCTTTGGAGAATAGCTTGACTCCCTCTTCTTTGTGGCAGCCCCTGAGATATCGGAACACTGCTATCATGTTACCCTTAGTCAGTGGTGGGATTCAAAAAATGTTACTACCGGTTCTGTGGGCATGGAGTGGTGGGCATGGTGTGGATTGGTGGGCTTGGCTTGGTGGGCATGGCAGGGGAAGGATACTGTAAAATCCCCATTCCCTCCCCACTCCTGGGGGAAGGTTACTGCAAAATCCCATTCCCTCCCCACCCCACTAACCTACTTTCCAGCTCCCTTCTCCTGTGCAGGGCAACAAAAGAAGACCCAGCCAATCAGCTGGGACTCGGGAGGCACAGAATAGATGGGGGCGGGGCCAGTCAGAGGTGGGATTTGCTGGTTCCCCAAACTATTCAAAATTTTCACTACCAGTTCTCCAGAACTGGTCAGAACCTGCTGAATACCACCTCTACCCTTAGTCCTTATTTTCACTAATCTATTTGATCAGGCCAGATAAAGTCTTAGGAGCTGCTTTCACACAATTAAGTTTTAGTACTTTCATTCTTAGATTTGGTTTGGTTTGGTGGAAATTTAGCATGCTGTCCAGACCAAACCTATTCAGTGAGTTTGTGGGTCAGTGGAATATGTGAAACAGAGGTGGTATATTCAGCAGGTTCTGACCAGTTCTGGAGAACCGGTAGCGCAAATTTTGAGTAGTTTGGAGAACCGGCAAATACCACCTCTGACTGGAGATTTTACAGTATCCTTTCCCTGCCATGCCCACCAAGCCACGCCCATGGAACCGGTAGTAAAAAAAAATTGAATCCCACCACTGATGTGAACCCAGAACATGAGTTCATTCAGAAACCAGGTTAAAGTGTTTCTGTGAAGGCATCTCCAACTAGTGCTGCATTTGATACTTTGCATCTCTGCCTATATTTCAAATGTGTGCTTAACAAGATGGATACACACTACATGCATCCCCATCACATACACAACTGCTTTCCGGATAGAGCTGGTCTCTCCATAGAGAGATAGGTATTGGAGTTTCCCCACAAAGACACTAGGCATGATGTTCAGAATTCATGCTCATCAATGGGCAGCTTTGTCTGGGTGGCTTGTTTTGGGCAGATGAATGCACTGGGAAAGGAGTCTTTTGCCTGCTAGGGAGGCATCAGGCGGGGCTCATTTTATCTTTATTTCAGAAAATGACTGCAGAAGGCAAAGGTCATTCAGATGACAGAGAGCGCCATCCCTGACACACCTGTCCTGATGGCAGGCCACTTGCTTAACAAGTCAGTTCCCGGGAGCAGTTAATGAGAGTTGAGGTCACCAAGCCAGTGGCACCCTCGATGGTGGGCTAATCATAGGTATTCCTTCAAAGTTAATTGCCATTTGTTTGTTTTGCAGGTGGGCAGGCAGCACATACATGCCTGATGGGAAATGTTGGAAAGAAAAGCCAGGGACACACAAATCCAGATGGGCTTGGATGGGCATTCAGGATGAGGACATATTTAAAAGTCCACCTACCATTCACCATAGTTCAATGGGCTTAAATCTGGAATAGCAGGGTGGATCTTCCCCTATATCCCAAAGGTGCTTTTTTCAAGAGGCAACTGACTTTCTCATTTTTTTTTCTTTTGAAGACATTTCGCTTCTCATCCAAGAAACTTTTTTAGCTCTAACAGGATAGTGAGGAATGGAAGCATTTATATTCCTTGCCGACAGCTGGTCATTTGCATCCTTTTAGAGGGCTGTTGAAGCACTTGGTGGTTTATCTGTGTCCTCAGGGTCTCCAAGCACTTCAATGACCCTCTAAAAGGATGCAAATGACCAGCTGTCTGCAAGGAGCATAAATCCTTTCATTCTCCACTATCCTGCCAGCACCTTTGGGACAGCCATGACCTGTGGATGACTGAGAATCTCTATAGATCTTCCCATATGAACCAAGTAACACATAGAACTAAATCAGCCTTTTCTAATTTCAGCACAACACGATGTGCTGTTGTTTGACTGAGATTATAGGAATGGCCATCCAACCCAATGGAGGATTGTTGGCAGGTTTTCTACATTTAATGTTCATGGTGTTATGTATGTAGGTTTGAAGTCATTGGTTTAGTTTGAACTGTTCTTGTAAAATGTTGGAAATGATTGGTTTAAAAAGTGCAGGAAAACCCTGCACTCTGATTGGCTGGCAACTGCGGCTGCTGGCTATAAGTAGCAGCCGCAGCCCAGCCAAATTGGATCCGTTCTGAGCTGTAGTCACTAATAAATTAAGAGCTTGAAGCACTCCGCGTCTGTCTCTTCATGCAAACTTAACACTGGCAATGAAGGTGGGATACCCCTGAAGAAGACGGCAACGCGGAACAGAAGGAGAGCGAGATGGCTGCACTGAACACCCCCCCAGCCCCGTTCGATCCAACGGCAGAAGACTGGGAGTCATATGCAGATCATTTCCAAATGTATCTGGAGGGAAACGATCTTGCCGACATTTCCGAGAAGCGGAAGAGGGCGGTCTTTCTCATGCACTGCGGTCCGGCAGTTTTCAAGATGGCGAAGGCATTGGCGGGAGCTGCAGACGTGAAGGTAATGGAATGGCCTGACTTAGAAAAACTGTTAAGAGCCCATTACGCCCCACAAGTATCGTGCCTCATTAAGAGACACGAGTTTTACCGTCGTGATCAAGGAGAAAGTGAAAACGTAAACGACTTCATGGCAAGTTTAAGAGACATTGGGGGTGCATGCGAATTTAACAATTTAGAAGAGGCCATGCGCGATCGATTTGTCCTGGGCCTTAAAGACAAGGTGCTACAGAGCAAGTTATTACTGAAACCTAAGATCACGCTGAAGGAAGCAATAGAAGAGGCCTCTTCAGCAGAAGCTACCAAGTCCTCAGCAGCAGCCATGAAGAAAATCAACAAGGCCACAAGCCATCCTGATGTGGAAAAATCCACAACAACTCATTGTGAGCAAATAGATTCTGAGTCAGACTGTAGTGAGGTGGAGGAAGGAATTTACAGACTCAGAATGGAGCGGAAAAAGAAAGACCTGGGAAGAAAGAGGCAAGATTTCTACTGCAGAGGTTGTGGGGAAGCCACCCCGCACTGAATGCAAGTTTTTAGACACCATTTGCCTCCGTTGTGATAAAAGAGGACACCTAGCAAGAGTCTGCAAATCATCCAGAACTCCACCCAACAGAAGAAAGTTTGCTACAAGCAAAGACAAAGAATTCAGGCCCAACAATCTCAGTGAGAAAATGGGGCGCAGAACAGAAGCAAATGGGAAGAATGAAACTCATCAAACAGTAACTATTGGTCATTCATCACCTTTAAGAAGCAGAAAAGTGCATGTCAAGGTACTTATTGAAGGAAGGCCTTGCCAAATGGAAGTGGACTCAGGCTCATACCTATCTATGGTGTCATGGGACACTATTCACAGACTTCTTCCCAACATCCAGAAGAAGCACTTCAAGAAGCAAGCATTGACTCTTAAAGACTACCAAGGGAACAAGATTCCAGTAGTTGGAACAAGAGAATTCAACGTGAAGTTCAAGGGCCACACCAAACACCTACCACTGACCATCGTGGACAAGGACCGCCCAAGTCTGCTGGGCCTTGAGTGGTTCAACCCGTTGGGCATCGAGGTGACTGGCATCAATCACATGAGCAACATTGAGTGGGAAGAGGCCTTGAAGTCTGAGTTTCCAGAGGTCTTCAGCAACGGATTAGGCAAGTACTTGGGGACCCCCATCACATTTAACCTAGATCCCAAGGTACAACCAATCCGTTTAAAACCCAGAAGGGTCCCATTTGCCTTAAAGGAAAAAATTGATGCACAATTAGATAAACTAATAGCCCAAGGGGTTTTAGAGCCCACTGATCACTCCAGGTGGGAGACACCCATAGTCACACCAGTCAAGGCTGATGGGTCTGTGAGAATCTGCGGAGACTACAAGGGGACATTGAACCATGCGCTACAACAGAGCGCATATCCAGTTCTAGTAGTGCATCATTTATTACACTCTCTTGGAGGGGGCACAGTTTTGCCAAGTTGGACCTGGCACAGGCATATCAACAATTAACAGTTGATGATGCCACTGCTGAAGCCCAAACCATTGTGACTCATAGAGGTGCCTTCAAATGCAAAAGATTGCAATTTGGAGTAAATGTGGCACCAGGCATCTTCCAAAGCCTTATGGAAAGAATGTTACAAGGGTTGCCAGGGTGTGGTGCCCTATTTTGATGATGTTTTAATTTCTGCTGAAAATGACACTCAATTACACGAGAGACTCAGGAAAGTCTTAACTAGATTCAAAAAAGCAGGGTTAAAAGTCAAAGAAGAAAAATGCACACTTAGAACAGATAAAGTGGAATTCTTGGGTTACATGATTGATAAACATGGCATCCACCCCACAGAGGCAAAGGTTCAGGCAATCAAAGAAGCCCCCAGGCCAAAATGCAAAACAGATTTGCAAGCATTCTTGGGACTCATTAACTTTTATCATATGTTTCTACTTCAGAAGGCAACCATTGCAGAACCACTACACAGATTACTAGACAAAAAGTCTGCATGGGTCTGGGGAGAAGGAACAAGCTGCATTTAACAATATCAAGAGACTAATCACGTCTGATGCTGTGCTGATACAGTTCTCTGAGAACTTTCCTGTTGTTCTGACTTGTGATGCCTCCCCTTTTGGAGTGGGGGAGGTTTTGAGCCACATGCTTCCCAGCAGGAGGGAAGCTCCTATTGCATTTTACTCTCGCACCTTGACTAAAGCAGAGAGGAACTACAGCCAGCTGGACAAGGAAGCCTTGGCAATTGTAGCAGCTGTCAAAAAATTCCATGAGTATTTATATGGGAGAACGTTTACCCTGCATTGTGGCAGGGGACAAACCAATGCCCACGATCCTGTCACCAAGAATGCTGAGATGGACTGAATTTCTTGCTGCTTATTCATACAAACTGATCCACAGACCTGGTAAAGACATTGGGCATGCAGATGCTTTGAGACGCTGCCCACTTCCTTCACACATTGAGGACCCTGTTCCTGAGACTCACACCTTTTTTCTAGAAACTGTTGCCAAACTTCCAGTACATGCTGCTCAAATTGCCAGAGAGACTGCCAAAGACACTTTATTGGCTCCTGTCATAGGCTAGATTAAGAAAGGTTGGCCACTTCAAGATCTACTCAACTCCCAACCTTTTAAATCCAGGCAAACTGAATTATCTGTATTAAGAGGATGTATTTTGTAACAGGGTGGTTATTCCTGCAAAACTACAAAAAGAGGTTTTGGAAATGTTACATGAGGGTCATCCGGGAATTGTCAGGATGAAGGGATTGGCCAGGAGTTATGTATGGTGGCCAGGTATTGACAAAATGGTTGAAAACTGGGTTGCATCTTGTCCCAACTGTCAGGTAGTCAGGCCTTCCCCACCTCTCACCCCCAAACAGGAATGGGAATGTCCTAGGGGCCCATGGTCCAGGATTCACATTGATTTTGCTGGCCCTACCAGAGGGCACACTTTCCTTATTATAGTTGATGCATATTCCAAATGGCTGGAGGTTATCCCTATGGCATCCACCACAACTGAAGCTGTCATCAAACAGCTTAAAAAGCTTTTGTAACTCACGGGTTACCTGATGTGCTTGTTTCTGACAATGGCCCTCAATTTACATCCAACCTTTTTGAATCATATCTAGCACAACAGGGTATCAGACATGCCCTGACAGCCCCTGGACATCCTTCGGCTAACGGCCGGGCTGAACGTATGGTACGATTTACCAAGGAAAAACTTCAGCAATTGGGTCCAGGGGATATCACTGAGAGGGTTGAAAAACTTCTCAGTGTTCAGCATATCACTCCCAACCCTTCAACTAATTTAACCCCAGCTGAATTGTTGATGGGTAGGAAACTCAGGTCTCCCCTTGACCGCTTCCATCCCACTTACGCACCCAACGCACCACTAGATTCCACTAGTAAAATTCGCACTTTCACTGTGGGTGCTTCTGTTTATGCTAAGAACCTCATGGGTGAACCATTATGGATTCCTGCTGAGATAACCCAAATCACAGGCCCCAGGTCTTACAGGGTACAAATGGAGGATGGTGTCCTCTGGAGCAGGCACATTGATCAGTTAAGATCCAGATTGCCTCAGGAGCATCGTTTTTGCTCCTCTCTGGTTCCCATACCTACTGCCTCTTCTAGGGGAAGGGAGGATTATGAGAGTAATCAGCAAGTAAGAATCAACCCCATGTGTAACGAGATAACACGACAGGAACCATCCCAAAACCTGTCACAATACCAACAACCATTTTCACAAATGGAAGATTGCACATCACTACCTGATTTAGGTGCTGACATTGGGTTGGAGATGGATTGGGAGGAGAGACCAGGTTGTAGTAACTAAACAGGTTCTACCATTACTACAAGTCCAAGTAAGGAAATGTCAGCAGACACATTTCCTCTCTCACAAGGTGAGAACCTTAAAACATCTGAACCACATAGGTCTCAATGTACATGTAAGAACCCCACCTATTTAAAAGAATACATTAGATAGGTTGGGGTTTGAGTATGGACTGAACCTAGTGGGGAGGGGTGTTATGTATGTAGGTTTGAAGTCATTGGTTTAGTTTGAACTGTTCTTGTAAAATGTTGGAAATGATTGGTTTAAAAAGTGCAGGAAAACCCTGCACTCTGATTGGCTGGCAACTGCGGCTGCTGGCTATAAGTAGCAGCCGCAGCCCAGCCAAATTGGATCCGTTCTGAGCTGTAGTCACTAATAAATTAAGAGCTTGAAGCACTCCGCGTCTGTCTCTTCATGCAAACTTAACACATCACAATGGCAGAGTATAACTCAACTCCCTAAGAAGCTATTTGTGATGACCCATAGTCTCTCAAAATAACCCAAACCCCAAAACATGAATTACAGTCCGGAAATGCCTTCAACTTAACTGTTTTATTAGTCACAGTTTAAAGTCCCAAAAGTAACTAATGAGGCAAAAGGAAAACAAAAACAAACCATCTTGGCGAGAGTTCCGAAGCAAACCAAGATAAGTAATCATACATTCCAAGCAGATAACCAGGGAAAGTCCTTGGGAAGAACTCCAACAAAGATGAACCTCCTTCAAAGGAAACACTAACTTTGACTCCAGCAATTCTAACTACGCAGTTACAAACTTATATACATAGCTCCCAGCTGTAAGCCCTAAGGAGGATCATGGCCCTCTCCTCTCGAGTAGACCATGCTTTTCCCTGATCCTCTCCTCCCTGTGTGCCCTGGGATGGATAGGAGATGGGCCTGGATCCTCCTCTGATTGCTCAGCCGGCCTCTGCCCTTCCCCAGCCTCCTCCACCACCTCTGGAGCCACACTCCCACTCCCTGTTGGCTGTTCCTCCTCCTCCTCCTCAGAGTCAGTCTCCACCAGGGGCATGACACTATTTTAAATCTGCTTTCCTCTCCCCCAGCAACCCAATTTTCTCCCTCTCTAAATTCTGTACTTAAATTTACTACCTAGCCTTTGGAAGACTTTCGGGTGTGGGGGGCTTGTATATAAGTGACTAATGTCATTTGCAATTCATGACTCTGCAATTAGCGCCTTCTGACTTGCCAATTTTGAAGTCAGGTGCAAACAGATTTTGAGCTCTGCCAGTCTTTTTTTTTTTATTATTACATTTATATGCCGCCCTTCTCCGAAGACTCAGGGCGGCCTACAATTTTTGGAGCACAACCCAATGTGCTCAGCAATAGCCTTCATTCCATTGTATATGCCTGCTTATTACTAAGCGGCATTTTTACAAGGTAAGCTAATTGCCCCCAACAATCTTGGGTCCTCAATTTACCTACCCCGAGAGGATGGAAGGCTGAGTCAACCTTGAGCCTGGTGGGATTCGAGCCTACAGTAATTGTAGACAGCTGGATCTTAAGAGCAGGCATTTAACAGCCTGAGCCACCAAAGCTCTTAAGTAAGTGGGGCTAGGTACTGAGTAGAGTTGCAGCTAGCAAAAATTAACACGATGTTTGCATCAGCTCTGAGCACCACTTAGAATCTTAGCCAAGAACCCACATCAGTGAAAAACCAATGTCACATTCCACATCCTCTTGTTTGAATGTTACACCAGCAACCCCTAAAGATTTGTATGAAGATATGCCAGGATACCAATTCAGTGCCTACTGATATCCGTTCCATTGAACTAAACATTATGTAGCTGTGCTATATTAAGTATCAGAATCCTCTCAGCTAAATCAAAAGTATACAAACTCCATTCATCTATCAACAAGAATCTTCTTCTTGTGCCATATCCGTCATTGGATGTTGGCGATCATGTTGGCAATCCTATTTTTATCAACAGCCGCACGAAAAAGTGCTGCTGAGTTTTGTCCAAACTGGCCCCTTAGATTTTGAAGCCCTGATGTTCTTCTTCTGGCTGAACCTTGTTTGCCTTCAATCTTCTCCTGGAAGATTAAGTGAAGGATGCCGTATTTTTCTGGGTGTCGCATCACATGTCCAAAATATTCTAATTTTCACTTTTTAATGGTTTTGATGATTTCCCTTGGCTTTCCCAGTCAGCTTATCACCTGCTCATTTCTGATTTTGTTCAACCCAGCTTATACGTAACAGAGAATCAACAAGAATCAATGGACCTATTAAGAAATTAGTAAGGAGTGATGGACTAGCTTTTGACAGCATAACAAAACAAGGCTCAAAGAAGCTGGGTTGTTTTCCAGTTCAGCATATCTCAGGTACTCAACCATTTGCTTAGCAGGTTGTATGTAGCAGTATATTGTTTTCATCCACAAATTGGATTAATTCAGTGGTGGGATTCAAAAACTTTTACTACCGGTTCTGTGGATGTGGCTTGGTGGGCATGGCGTGGCGTGGCTGGGTGGGCATGGCTTGGTGCACATGACAGGGGAAGGATACTGTAAAATCTCCCTTCCCTCCACACTCCTGGGGGAAAGTTACTGCAAAATCCCATTCCCACCCACTAACTTGCTTTCCAGCTCCCTTCTCCTGCGCAAGGCAACCAAAGAAGACCCAGCCAATCAGCTGGGACTCTGGAGGCAGAGAATAGATGGGGGCGAGGCCAGTCAGAGGTGGGATTTGCCGGTTCTTCGAACTACTCAAAATTTCCACTACTGGTTCTCCAGAACTGGTCAGAACCTGCTGACTACCACCCCTGGATTAATTGGTCACTTCATGTTGTGTGAATGATCATTGTATTAGGTTCTAGGGCATGTCAATTTTTTCCACTTTCAATTTAAATATAAAGTCACAATTGAGAAGACAACAACAGATCGCAAATGCCACATCTTCAAAGAAGATGAAGAGTAGATGCCCCAGTTAGCTGCTACAAGAAAATCACACAGACTGACTACAAACAACAGCATGGCAAAGTAGCAACAACAGTGCATTGGAATACCTGCAAGAATACCATTTGTCTGCAAGCAAGAACTGGTGAGACCACAAAGTAATGGAAAATGAAGAAGCTAAAGTGTTTTGGAACTTTGCAATTCAGTTAGACAAGTATCTTAGTTCAACCAGAATAGAGCTGGAAGGATCTTGACTTCTAGCCCAACCCCCTTGCTCAAGCAGGAAACCCTATAACATTTCAGACAAGTGGCTGTCCAGTCTTTTCTTAAAAGCCTCAACTGATGAAGCACCTACAACTTTTGAAGGCAAGCTGTTCCACCAGTTAATTGTCTTCACTGTTAGGAAGTTTCTCCTGAATTCCAGGTTGCTTCTCTCCTTGATTAGTTTCCATCCATGGTTTCTTGTTCTGCCTTCTGGTGCTTTAGAAAATAAGCTGATCCCCTCTTCTTTATGGCAGCCCCTCAAATACTGGAATACAGCTACCAGGTCACCCTAGTCAGTCCAGTATTTGATTCTACCAGTTCGGGCCAGTTCTATAGAACCAGTTGTTACAATTCTGTGCAGTTCAGAGAACCGGCAAATCATGCCCTTGGCTGGCCCCTTCCCTCCTGTCAGATTTCTTGCTTTCTAGCTAGTCTAAATCGCTGTTGTACTGCTTTGCCTTCACCCAGGAGGCTTCCCTGAGGCCCAGTCAGGGGTGGTATTCAGGAGGTTGGGGGAGAAGTGGCCTGAGAGCAGAGCTGAACCTTCTTTAGGACTGAAGCTTCTATTTTTCAGTGCAGACTCAGGCAGCAGATTGCAGAAAGGTAGATCTGTGAGTGAATCTGTGATTCTGCAAGCAACTCAATCTGCTTTGCCTGATTTTGGGTAAAAGTTGCTCTCTCTATATATATATATAATTCAATATTTACATAAATATTTACAATATTTACATACAAGCCATGCCCAGCCAGTCACATAACCACCAAGCCATGCCCAGTCAGCAAGCCACACCCACCCAGTCACATGAACACCAAGCCACACCCACAAATTAGGCCTGCCCACAAAACCGGTTGTTAAGAAATTTGTATCCCACCCCTGCCCCTAGTCCTTCTTTTCTCTCTCTAGATTGGCCATACCCAATTCTTGCAATCATTCTTCATATGTTTTTGTCTCTGTCATATAACACTCCAGACATAACAATGATCAATTAAAAAGGCAAAAAATGCCTGGATAGTGTGGATAGTGGGTGTGGCAGTGCCTGGGGACAGCAGAATAGATGAGAAAGAACTGGAGAAAATCATAAAATACATGCTGGCTGGGGAATTCTGGGAATTCCTTCCTTCCTTCCTTCCTTCCTTCCTTCCTTCCTTCCTTCCTTCCTTCATTGGACTTATATGCCACCCTTCTCCCTGAGGACTCAGGGTGGCTCACAACATTAAAATACAAATACAAATAAGTTAATTAAAATAGTATTAAATTTAAGCCCAATAAACTCTAAAACCCACATCTAAAATACAGTTAAAATACAGTTAAAACACAATTAAAACCCATCCCACTCTGCTTCAGTCCAGGCTGGCTTGCTGAAAGAGCCAGGTCTTGAGGTCGCGGTGGAAGGAACGGAGGTCCGGGGCCAGTCGGAGCCCCAACGGGAGCTGGTTCCACAGGGTGGGAGCTACCACAGGGAAGGCCCTACTCCTGGGGGTCATCAGCCGACACTGCCTGGCCGATGGCACCCCAAGGAGGCTCTGCCTGTTGGAGCGTATAAGGCAAATGGACATTGATGCTGGCAGGAGACATTCCCGCAAGTACCCTGGACCCAAGCCATGCAGGACTCTGCACGTTAACACTAGAAGTCCACATGTCTTAAAAGCTATCAAGGTTGAGAAACACTGGCATGGACCTTTAAGTCATCAGGAGTGGCTGTTAGCCACGTTTGCCAGGCATTACAGAATGGGAGCTGAGGTCCAGCTTGGCAAAGGCTGCATTAGCTGAGTTCCCTGCTTCCTTATGCTGTCCCACAGTTATCCCTGTCTGGGGCAGAGACTGTGAGAAAAAGGAGCAAAGTAAAGTGGCAGCATTTAAGCTATTCAATCCTGAGCTGATAAATCTGTCTTTTCATCCTTAATTAATTCTCTAACTCCCCAGAAATGCTGCTCTTGCTGTGATAATCTTTGCTCACAGCAGCACAGCCTGGGCCCAACGTGTCTGCGTAATCCATTACGGGAAAAGCTTTACAGAAGAAGAAAGATCCCGACACAGGTGCCTCCCTGCTCCATAATCCTGGCATCAACCCTCCCCTTCCCACTGGTGCTCCAGGGCCACCTCCCTGGTGTCAGCTGCTCAGGAAGACCACAAGCCGGGCAAAGCAATTTCTTGCAGACAAACATTTTCTCCGAAGAGGAGGTTGATTTTAGGGAACGTCAGTGATTCCCTGGGAGGTTTGCCTCCCACTTCCCAACTAACATATCGCAAGCCCGTGTACAAGGAACAGAGTTTGCATCACAACATTATGATATATACCAATAGAAGGGAATATTTGTAGCCCAGAGTTGAACTGTGCTCTGTCTCTCTTCTTGATGCTCTCTGAGCTTGGCTGTTTTCTTGCAGACGTTTCATTACCCAGCTAGGTAACAGCATGGGTCCTCATTAACTGATGATGTTGCCTAGTCAAATAATGAAATGTCTGAATGCAAACAATCAAGTTCAGAGAGCATCAAGATGATGATGTATGTTTTGCCCATTGTGCATTCCTTCATCCCCTGGCTAGCCACTGGATTGCACGACCTCAAGCAAGCGGTCCGACGAGGAGACCCAAACTCATTCGTAGCCTCACACTGCAATGAACAAAGACATGCATTTGATTTCGCACCTACTAAGATTGTTGGACGAGCAGGCACAAAAACAGCCAGGGAAGTAATTGAAGCCTGGGAAACAGGCCTGCCGTCAAGTCAACAGGAGTGCTGATTTACCACCAGTCTATCAAGTGCTTAGACGGCGAGGCTGGGCAGCACAAGCAAATGACAGCCAATGACTTAAAAGTCAGCCATCAACACCACCCCAATCAACATCTAAAAAGCCACATATAACAGGCACTATAAATTCCACACAGAGAACGGCATGCAATCTGCTAGAGAGGAGTTCTGTGAAGATGGGCTCCAACACCTGTCTGAAAGCTCAGACGACAAAGCCTCTGGTCCCAGTAACCAACCCAGATTAGATCCTGCAACATTATCCTGGGACACCTATAATTCATTCATGAGGGATCTTTAAGCTTACGTCCACCCAGAGTATCCCAAAACCGCTGAAGCCTTTTCTCTGTAGTTGATCAGTGGGGCCAAAGGAAAATAGGTTCTCATTGTGCCTGATCCTTGAAGCAGCCTGGCAACTTGATCATCAACCACACCTTCAAGGGCACAAGAGGGTGCTCATTCACTGTATTATCCTTGGCCCACAGTATGGCATCTCCTTGCGAGGAAATCAGCGTGGATTAGTAGGAGCTCTTCCCCTGCGTGTCATAGACACTGGCCTGCTGTGTCCTCCCCACCTCCCCTCTCTGTAGCCCTGTCATTTGGAACTTGGCTCACATCTCATTAGTGTGCTTAATGAGCAGGAGACTGCTAGTGCGTGGCAGCCAACCTTTGCTTACAGAAGCTGAACCCATCTAGTTTTGATTAAGGGGAAAGGGAGCCGATCATCAATGCGTTGCTCAGCTTCTCTCTATCCTACCCGGGGGGACTGTGCCAGACAAGACAGTTCACCTTAGTTGTATGAACCAGTGAAACTCTTTTCCATTGTGTCCATGTTGGCTGTCTGTCTTACACAGCAAGGTCTGGCAGCTGCTTCCCACTTGAGACTTAGCGCCACTGCCTGTAGGCTCCAGGTGAACCTCTAAGTTGCATTAACAGAGGGATACAATCAAGATCAGGTGAGGTACTAATACCACTCTATAAAGCCTTAATAAGGCCACACCTAGGATACTGCATCCAGTTTTGGTCACCACATTATAAAAAGATGATGACACTCTAGAAATAGTACAGAGAAGAGCAAACAGGATGATTAGGGGACTGGAGACTAAAACATATGAAGAACGGTTACAGGAACTGGGCATGGCTAGTCTAGTGAAGAGAAGGACCAAGGAAGACATGATAGCAGTCTTCTAATATTTGAGGGGCTGCCACAGAGAGGAAGGCGTCAATCTATTTTCTAAAGTGCCTGTAGGCCAGACAAGGAACAATGGATGGAAACTGAACAAGGAGAGATTTAACCTGGAAATAAGGAGAAACTTTCTGACAGTGAGAACAATCAACCAATGGAACAGCTTGCCCTCGGAAGTTGTGGAAGTGTCATCACTTGAGACTTTCAAGAAGAGATTGGTCTGCCATTTGTCAGAAATGGTGTAGGGTCTCCCACTTGGCCGGTTGTGTTGGACTAGATGACCTATAAGGTCCCTTCCAACTCTGATTATCTGTTATCTGAATCCCAACAGGAGAAATAGAGAAACAAAAAAATATGCTGGGTGCTTCTATGAAGGGAGCACATAGGGTCATTTACCTTTAAGATGTGCAGACTTCAACTCCCAGAATTCCACAGGCAGCATTTGGAAGTTGACGTCCACACATCTTAAAGCCACCAAGGTTGAGAAACCCTAATTTAGTTCAGCTCTTAGCTCAGTTCAGGACAGATCACAACACAACATCCCAAACAATCCCTGTCCAGCCTTTATTTAAATACATCTATGTAGTCTACTTGGAGGCCTTCACTCGGGTCCACCTTCTGGCCCCCAGGGCCACCAGACCTTCCTCCCCTCGTTTTGGGACAAGTTGTGATCTCTAAGTGAAGATTACCCTCTTCATTATTTCTCAGACTCAGGGCTGGGGTGGCCTGTTTCCCAATCAGTCCAACTTCCTCTCTCCTGACCACAAACCACAAAAGCTATTTTCAAACCGACAGGAGAGGCGACTGACGTAAAGTCAACCGCATCAGCCACCCACCCTGCTCCACCCTTTCCTATTCTCACAGCAACACTTGGAAGTTGAGTGTGCCACAAGGGAATAAAAAAAAGCAAAGTAACAACTGCAGGGTGTTGCACGATAAAAGTGCTCGAAGCTCTACTAAAATGCAGAATATGTCATTAACATTTTTGGAGCATGGGAATCTTTGCTGGAAGATGGAAAGGTTATGCCAATGTTGCCACAAAACCTTCTTTCTAGGGACACAACTAGACATAAGAACAGTTTTTTCCTGAATGCCATCACTCTGCTAAACAAATAATTCCCACAATACTGTCAAACTATTTACTAAGTCTGCATTACTATTACTATTACTATTAATCCTCCCATCCTTCCTTTTACCCATCTCCTCCCACTTATGACTGTATGGCTGTAACCTTGTCGCTTGTATCCTTATGATTTTTATTGACTGTTTCCTAGTATGATTTGATTGCTTATTGTACCTTATGACTATTATTAAGTGTTGTCCCTTATGATTCTTGGCTCTTGATGAATGTATCTTTTCTTTTATGTACACTGAGAGCATTTGCACCAAGACAAATTCCTTGTGTGTCCAATCACACTTGGCCAATAAAGAAATCTATTCTATTCTATTCTGTTCTGTTCTGTTCTGTTCTGTTCTGTTCTATTCTTTCCTTTCCCATGGAAGTAACCCTTGAGATGAACCAGAAAAGGTCATTGCAAAGTGAATCCAGCGGACTCAATGAAGCATCAGTTTAATCAAACTAACTTAGTTGGTGGGCTTCCATACCATTGTAAACTATACATTTGTCCACTAGCCTGGGCTCACATGGCATGCTATCAAGGTCAATGCTAACCAAGCTTAGCATATAGTGCAAATGTAACATGAAGATTGGGAACTGACCTGACTATGGGGTATTGTGTGAACAAAGCCACTATGTATGGCTTGGATGTAGGGATTAATTCATTAGGTGTCATCAAGTCAGTGTTGACCATTAGGAACCACAAAGCTATGTCTGTTCCCAGAGCAGAAGTAATTGTGAGGTGCCTCAATAATTTGGTGTTTAGAGAGATTTGTTATTTGCATTCTTATCTACATTTTTTGTTAACCTAGGATTAAGTAGGCCAGTGTGGTGGAACCAGAGGTGGTATTCAGCAGGTTCTGACCAGTTCTGGAGAACTGGTAGCGGAAATTTTGAGTAGTTCAGGGAATCAGCAAATACGACCTCGGACTGGCCCCACCCCTATCTATTTTCTGCCTCCTGAGTCCCAGCTGATCAGCTGGGTCTTCTTTGGTTGCCTTGCACAGGAGAACGGAGCTGGAAAGCAGGTTAGTGGGATGGGGAGGGAATGGAGATTTTGCAGTATCCTTCCTCTGCCATGCCCAAGACATGCCCACCAAGCCACACTCACCAAGCCATACCCACAGAACCAGTAGTAAAAATTTTTGAATTCCACCACTGGGTGGAACCACTGGGTGAAGAGGAGGAGGCCACTCCAGAGGAAGTAAAAAGACATTTGAGCTTAGAATCTTTTTGGGGGAGGAAACACCTGAGATCAAGCCCCTAAGTCAATATCAGCCATTTTGCAAGGGAAGGCAGAGAGGCAAGATTCTTATAAGATTGGCGATCAACAATAAAATGTCTTCTTGGTCTTATTCACGAATGATTCTGGTTGCTTGTGCCCAACAGACAACTATGTAAAACAGCAAAATAAATAAACGAGGACCAGTTAATAGCTCGCCTACAAAAAGATGACAGGAAAGATTCATGCTTCACGCAAAGAAACAGAAAAGGCTCTATTCCTGGTAACTATTCTCAAGAAAAAATGGAAAACAACGGTGTGAAAATAACTTCAGATATGAGGCAACATATGTTTTGATTACACCACGCCATCTATATGTAGGCCTATATGCCACCTTACAAACATAGTAATCTGGATCGTGCATTACACTAAGCCATCTTTGCTTTAATCATTCTTTACGAAACACACATTCAGCAACATACCATGTCAAGCCACGAATAGTGGTTTACACCCCCAAGGATTGAGTTTGCATCTTCCAACAGACCGCACTATGTCTTAAAGCAATGTGGGAATGCAGCTTGTAAAAGGTGAGACACCCAGGGGGTGATAAGTTTTGACATAGGGGATGGATGCAAATAAGTTGCTGGGAGGGGTTTTGAAGTGATAGGGATACTGCACAACAGCTGGGAAGGCATATGCACATCTGGGTGAGAGAGAAAAGGAGGGAGGCCCATGGTAACCAAGATAAAGTGAAAGAGGGGAGGGGGTTGCATCAAAGTATTTTGTTGTTTCTGAACCAGCAATTAAGAGCAACGAAGATGATTAGGGGACTGCAGGCTAAAACATATGAAGAACGGTTAGGGTTAGTGTTCCAATATTTAAGGAACTGCTACAAAGAAGAAGGACTAGCGGTGACATGATAGCAGTGTTCCAATATCTCAGGGGCTGCCACAAAGAACAGGGAGTCAAGCTATTCTCCAAAGCACCTGGACAAGAAGCGATGGGTGGAAACTAATCAAGGAGAGAAGCAACCTAGAACTAAGGAGAAATTTCCTGACAGTGAGAACAATTAATCAGTGGAACAACTTGCCTCCAGAAGTTGTGAACGCTCTAACACTGCAAGTTTTTAAGAAGAAATTGGATAACCATTTGTCTGAAGTGGTTTCTTGCCTAGGCAGGGGGTTGGACTAGAAGACCTCCAAGGTCCCTTCCAACTCTGTTATTCTATTCTATTCTATTCTATTCTATTCTATTCTATTCTATTCTATTCTATTCTAAGCCCAATGTACTTTCAGCTTGCACAGTCTCTATGAGGACCACCTGACATAGCTTAGCCATGTCAGCATGCTGCCTTGATTAAACTCCATGTATCTATCTTTCCAAGCTTGAGCTGATGTCCCTGTTCCAGCTCATCTGCTCCAGCTCATCCTCCCTCCTGCAGGGCGACTAAAACCATCAAAACATGTGGACAGCATCATCCAGCCTGACCCTGCAAGCTGCCACCGGTATGTCATTAAGGATCCACCAGCGTGGGCTGCATTTGCTGTATCCGTTCCAGGCACATTATATTCTGGTCCTCCCAGTTAAGAGACACATCCAGGGCTGGGATCTTCTTGCAACCCCAGGTTAACTGTTAATTAGCAACTGCTGCCACTGCCATCTCTGCTGGCAACCCAGCCTCTGATGAACCGCTCTTCAGACGGGCAGGCAATTGACTGGCGGCTGATTAGATGCTTGAGCACAGCCACCTCCAAGCTATTTTTAACCACGCTGCCGGCGGGGCTCTCCCAGTCAAGATGCAGAATGCAGCTTGGAAGGGAGGAAGGGGGGAAATCCAGGAAACAGCGGCTGAAAACTCCATTTGGGGAACAGGGTAAACCTTAGGGGCAAGTCGTCTCCAGGCTACCGTTTCTTCCGTGAATGGCTGGACCAAAATGAAGTCAATACTCGAATACAGCTCATCAGTCTGGAACCCACATTACATATCTGATATTAATACAATTGAGAAAGTCCAGAAATATTTCACAAGAAGAGTTCTACACTCCTCTACTCGTTGCAGAATACCTTACGCCACCAGACTTGAAATTCTAGACCTAGAAAGCCTAGAACTACGCCGCCTTCGGTCCGATCTAAGTATAGTATATAAAATCATACATTGCAATGTCCTACCTGTCAATGAATACTTCAGCTTCAACCATAACAATAAAAGAGCACAGAATAGATACAAACTTAAGGTAAACCACACCAAACTTGATTGCAGAAAATACGACTTCACCAACTGAGTGGTCAATGTCTGGAATACTCTATCTGACTCTGTGGTTTCTTCCCCAAACCCCCAAAACTTTAACCTTAGACTGTCTACTGTTGACCTCACCCCTTTCCTAAGAGGTCTGTAGGGGGCATGCATAAGCGCACCAACGTGCCTACCGTCCCTGTCCTATTGTTTCTTTTTACTTTTTTTGTATGTATCCATTTCATGTATTCATAACTATGTTTATACTTATACCTGTTATCTTATAATCGCTTGACAAAATAAAATAAATAAAATAAATAAACAGATTTCTGCAACAGCAATGATGCAATTCAAACCAGGGTTTAGTTAGGTGTTCTAGGAGTATAAGACATCCTTATCAATGGTGGGATTCAAACAATTTTTTACTACCGGTTCTGTGTGTGTGTGGCTTGATGGGCGTGGCAGGAGAAGTTTACTGCAAAATCCCCATTCCAGTAGTGGGATTCAACCGGTGTTACTACCGGTTCGGTGACTATGTTTTCACTACTAATCCACCAGAACCAGTCTGAACCGGCTGAATACCACCTCTGGATCACATGACCCTGGGACACTGCACCCGTCATAAATACATGCCAGTTGCCAAGTGTCGGAATTTTGACTCACATTACCATGGGGCTGTTGCAACAATTGTAAGTGTGAAACAGGGTCATCAGTCCCTTTCTTTCCAGTGCCGCAGTAACTCCGATTGGTCATTAAACGAATGGTCGTAAGTCAAAGACTTCCTATAGGCCTTCCTGCTTCAACTACTTAGCTTTTAGCAGAGTGCATATCCCAAAGCTTAATTGTCTTGCCAATGGAAGCCAATGAGAGATCACTGAGGCCAAGAACATTATGGGGCAGGGTGGGGTGCAGAGGTGATATTCAGCAGGTTCTGAATGCGGCCGCGCGGGTAGTGATGGGAGCTTCCCGATACTCCCATATTACACCCCTCCTGCGTGGCCTGCATTGGCTTCCGGTTGCCCTCCTGGTGAGATTCAAGGTTCTGGTATTAACATTCAAAGTCCAGCATGGCATGGGTCCAGGTTATTTATGAGAACAGCTCCTCCCAACATCAAATACTAACTGCCCTGTACGGGCGCATAGGCGGGGCTCTCCTCGGGTGCCGCTCAGACACAATGTCGCTGGCGCACCGGGAGGGCTTATTCTGTGGCGGCTCCCACTCTGTGGAATCTTCTTCCGCTGGAGCTCCAGTTGGCCCCCGATCTTCGCACCTTCCGCCACGACTTGAAGACCTGGCTCTTTTACAATCCGGCTGTGATGATTCTCTCGGGTTGGTGTTTTTTAACTAGGGGTTTTAAATTTTAATTTCGGCTTAACTTGTTTAATATTCTTTTAATTAATTTATTTATTGTTGTATTTTAGTTGTAAGCCACCCCGAGTCCTTTTGGAGAGGGGGCGGCATATAAGTCGAATTAATAAATAAAATAAATAAATAATTCTGTTGAGCCAGTAGTGGAAATTTTGAGTAGTTCGGAGAACCAGCAAATCCCACCTCTGACTGGCCCCACCCCCATCTTTTCTCTGCCTCCCGTGTCTCAGCTGATCGTCTGGGTCTTCTTTTGTTGTCCTGCACAGGAGAACAGAGCTGGAAAGCAGGTTAGCGAGGTGGGGAGGAAATGGGATTTTGAAGTATCCTTCCCCTGCCATGCCCACCAAGCCACGCCCACCAAGCCATGCCACGTCCATAGAACCGGTAGTAAAAAAATTTGAATCCCACCACCGGTGGGGTGGTGGAAATAAGGCATAAAAAACCCAAGAGGGTGGCTGTGACTACACAATTAAATCCCTGCCGTTTTTTTAGTGTGTATCATGATGTGTGTTTAAAAAAAAAGCAGAGCTTTGCCGGTGCATTGGTGAAGCAAGAAAATACCAACATCTGAAACATCAGTCCATGTAGGCTCCAGCGTGTGTGTGTGTGTGTGTGTGTGTGTGTGTGTGTGTGTGTGTTTTACAGGAGAAAAGCTGGAAGCATGGGTGGCATTTTTTATAACACTTGCATGCTTATTACCTTAGTTGTCATTCCCTGGAGACAGAGAAGATGATGAATGTAAAATAACATTCTGTCTATTTCTGACATTCCCACTGTGAGTGCTGTTGCCGGTTATGGAACCCAAATGGAACCCAAATGGCACCACTCCCATGCCAGAGAGAAGTATCAGTCGGTGCTGGGGGAACCCCCGAGACTTTAGAAAAGAATAACCTATCTTGAGGAGGAGGGGAAACCCCACAAAAATGGCCTAAAATGTCTGCAAAGCTTTAGAGGCTAAGAAATGCCGGTTGCCAGAGGGAAGAGAGGAATGCAATAGAATAGCTGCAACAGCTAGTATAAATATATTTCACGTGTAATATATTGTTTCTCTATGAAACAAGATTTTGAGAGAAATGCTGGTCAGTAACAATCATGCTCAGATGGGATCATAAAGGAAGAAAAACAGTCCTTCAGATTTAAGATATCTTGGTAGCCTAGCGGTTAAGACACTGGGCTTGTTGACCAGAGGTTTGGCAGTTCAAGACCGAAATACTGCATGATGGTGTGAGTTCCTGTCCTTTCCCCTTCTCCTGCCAACCTATCCGTTCGACAGCATGCAAATGCAAGTAGATAAATAGGTATTACTTCAGTGGAAAGATAGCAGCATTTAGCCATGGTGGTGCAGTGGTTAGAGTGCAGTATTGAAGGGCTAATTCTGCTGACTGACCGATGACTGCCAGCAGTTCAGCAGTTCAATCCTGACCTACTAAAGATTGACTCAGCCTTCCATCCTTCCGAAGTCGGTAAAATGAGGACCCATTGTTGGAGGCAATATGCTGACTCTGTAAACCACTTAGAGAGATCTGTAAAGTGGTATATAAGTCTAAGTGCTATTGCTATTCTGTGCACTTGGGCATAGAGTCATGCCAGCCACATGGCCACAGAAACTCTTCGGACAATATTGGCTTCCTTGGACATGACTGGCAGAGGAATCCTTTACCTTTACCTTTTAAGACTTCGTAGACTGACCCCCAAGTCAATACTTTGTGCCTCAATCAATCCAGCCACCAGTGCCAAGTTTTTAAAACAGGTATTGGAAGCATCCCAAATTAATAATTTCTTAAATACTGCAATCTGTGAGTGATGCAGTGGCCTAGAGGTAAAAATGCTTGCCTCCCACTTGGGAGGTTGAGAGTTCAATCCCAAGTAGCAACAGATATTTCTCTATCAGGATGCAAAGAGAAAATTTGCTACAAACTCTGCATAGGCATCAGGAAGGGCAGCCGGCCAGTAAATGTTCAGCTCCATTCAGTTGCCCGCAACTCCACTCTGATAAAAGGGATTACAGGGTCATAAAAAGAAAAGAGAAAAACCCTACTGCAATCTGCATTAACTGACACTTTTCAAGCAGTGGTGGAATTCAAAAATTTTTACTACTGGTTCTGTGGGCGTGGCTTGGTGGGCATTGTGTGGCTTGGTGGGTGTGGCAGCAGAAGGATACTGCAAAATCTCCATTCCCTTCCCACTCCTGGAGGAAGGTTACTGCAAAATCCCCATTCCCTCCCCACCCCACTAACCTGCTTTCCAGCTCCCTTCTCCTGTGCAGGGCAACCAAAGAAGACCCAGCTGCTCAGCTGGGACTTGGGAGGCAGAGAATAGATGGGAGCGGGGCCAGTCAGAGGTGGGATTTGCCAGTTCTCCGAATGACTCAAAATTTCCGCTGCCGGTTGTCCAGAACTGGCCAGAACCTGCTAAATACCACCTCTGTTTTCAAGCATATCCAAGTAAAACACAATGAAGGACTCAAGTTGCAATATAGACCCAAGACCAGATGCTCCTTCAGATGTACCATTTTTCCATGCTCAAGTCTGAACCTGCCTTCCAATCCTCCAAACAGATCAGTGTTTCTCAACCTTGGCAACTTTAAGATGTGTAGACTTCAGCTCCCAGATTTCCCCATACTGGCTGGAGAATTCTGGGAATTGAAGTCTTTAAAAAGTTGCCCAGGTTGAAAAACACTAGAATAGATACCAGTTCCTTTTTCACCACACCCTCCTCCATTGGAACTAAGATGTTAACGGGCCTTGGGGACCTTGATGTGGAGCCTGTATTGTTTTAATTGGCACAGATGTTCTGCTTGCTGCTGTCTTCTCCCTGGGCAGCCTGAGCAGAGGGAGTCACCCAAAAAAAATCCTGTTGACAGTCACCATGACAAGGACAAAGGTTTCCCAAAGCTCTGTGGTGGTGAAGGAGCACCGCATGCAGTGGGGAGGGAGAGGAGGAAGGCAGGACAGGTCCCCTGGGTTCAAAGCATTAGCACCATGACAACACACCACAGCACTCTGAGCCTTGCAGGTAGATGAGGACAGGCAGGCTTGTAACCAACAACTATGGACGGAGACCCACAATCAGCCCAAATTTAATGGCACAACAAAGAAACAACAGCACAAAAATCCTATAGACCCCATAGTCCATTTTCAGGCAATTTTATGTCTTTAATCATCAAGTTGCTACACACACACTCCTCTTTTCCCCACAAGAAGAACCCTTTGAGATGTTGGACTAAGACAGGGGGACTGGCTCAAAGTCACCCAGCCAGCTTTCATGCCTAAGGTAGGGCTAGAACTCACCACTTCCTGATGATCAGCCCAAAGTCACCCAGCTGACTTTCATATCTCAGGCAGGATTACTGTGTTTCCCCCAAAATAAGACCCTGTCTTATTTATTTATTTTTGCCACCAAAAAAGGCACCAGGTCTTATTTTCAGGGAAGTCATCCATTGACCAACCTCACTTGCATGTGTCACCCCCGGCCTCTTTTTCGCTGTCAGAGGCCTTCAGGAACTACTTCTGCAGCCAGCAAGTCTTTCCTGAAGGCCTCTGCAGCGGATATACAGAGCTCCGGATTGATCAAGAGCTTTGTTATCAGTTACAAAGGCCTTCAGGAAACCTTGCCAGTCTTGCTAGCTGCAGAACAAATGGGCTGGCAAGAGAGGTGTCATGGTGTGCGAGGCCTGGCTACAACAGTCCAAAGATAAGTAGTAGGGGAGCTCCACCCTCCCATCCCCACCCTTGCTTAATTTTTACCTGTGCACTCTGGAGTGGGTGGGATCTTAATTAGAGCTTATTTTGGGCAATAAGGCTTATATTGGGCTCATGTTTAAAAAAATCAAGCTAGGACTTACTTTAAGGGTAGGTCGTATTTTTTGGAGAAATAGGGTAGAACTGACCACCTTCTGATTTGTAGCCTGATGCCTTAAGCATTAGATCAAACTTTCAGATTTCAAGGGATCTTTAAGGTAGTTTAGAGGAAAATCCAGAAACTTGGGAAATCACCAATGACATCAATTCATATTCCTAAAGGCACTCTGAAATGATATTTCCATCACACACACCCCAATCCATGTTTATCAGATACACTATCAGGTTGTACAATTTGAGTTTATATATACTCAAAACCAATGGGTTAGCAGAGTTGTCTGCTCCAAAGACCATCCAAAGACATACAATTACACTAGACAAGGGGTGTCAAATTCAAGGCCCACGGGTCACATCCGGCCCATGGGGTGCTAAGATCTGGCCCATGGGGCTGCCCTGGAAACAGTGAAGGACTGCCCACCGTGCTTCTGCCAGCAGAAATGGAGCTCAATAGGACTGTGTGTTTTGTTTTCACTGGTAGAAGGTTGCAGGAGGCCATCCCAGCCGAAAACAGAGCTTGGGAGCCCGTTTTTGCTGGCAGAGCGCTCAGGCCACCACAGGTGTCCCTGACACAAGTGACGTCAAGCTGTCCCCCCTGATCCCCCCTGAGGTCAAACACAACCCTGATGCAGCCCTCCATGAAATCGAGTTTGACAACCCTGCTGTAGACACACATAATTCGTGTGTGCCTTGGTGGCACAGTGGTTAAAGTGCAGTACTGCAAGCTACTTCTGCTGCCTGCTGGCTGCCTGCAATTTGGCAGATCGAATCTCACCAGGCTCAAGGTTGACTCAGCCTTCCATCCTTCCGAAGTGGGTAAAATGAGGACCCAGATTGTTGGGGGGCAATTAGGCTGACTCTGTAAACCACTTAGAGAGGGCTGTAAAAGCACTGTGAAGCGGTATATAAGTCTAAGTGTTATTGCTATAATTCAAGTGTCCATCCATCCCATAGATTTGTAGCTGCCATTACCGTGAGAGGATCAGTTCTGGTTCCCTTTGTGTTTCGTCTTTTGGGCTCCTTAGAAAAAAAGATCTGACTCTTAATATAGGTATGGATTTTATTTATTTATTTATTTGCTTATTTTGCTGCTGACTGCAATTAGCTGTTGCAAAACATTTCACAACTCTCATCATCTTGGACAGTGTCCCTCCCTTCCTCCCCCACATTTATCAGGATTTAAAAAAAAAAAATCTTTAAAAATCTGAGTTCTTTACGCCCACCTCCTCTTCAGCTTTCTTGACTTTGTTATCTTCTGTTCCACAAACACCCGCCTATTTTACCATCCCACGGTGTTATCTTTTCAACAACCCTCCCCCCTCCCTCTCTCTCTCTCTCTTTTTAACTTTTGGTTTTCCAAACCGTACCACGAGTGAGTGGTGTCTGGGAAAAGGCAGATGTCTAACTATGTGTAAATTTAGCACAGATTAAATAAAGACCACAGCAAAAAATGCTCAAAAGAGACCTATAAATGGGAGAACTGTAGGAATTAAATGCCCACTGAAAACAGGACACAAGTGAAAGTTAGGAATTTTAATTTAGTAGCAAGTCTAATGCTTTGCCACAAAAGATTACATACCCTGTCCCGGGGGAGTTAAGTTAAAAGCCTCACTTGGCAAACAGAATATTTTTCCAATACTTTGGATATTGGTTAGAATAGTTAACTGGGGCTAGAAAAATATTTAGTCTAGGTTCATGCATTATAATAAATGTGATTTATTCAACTTTAGATATTTGCCATAGGTAAATAGCAATAGCACTTAAGACTTTTATACCGCTTCACCATGCTTTACAGCCCCTCTCTAAGTGGTTTACAGAGACAGTAGATTGCCCCCCAACAATCTGGGTTCTCATTTTACTGACCTCAGGAGGATGGAAGGCTGAATCAACCTTGGGCCGATGAGAATCAAACTGTTGGCAGTCAGCAGAATTAGCCTGCAATACTGCATTCTAACTTCTCTGCCACCTCAGCTCTTCTAAATCTAGCCATTTAATTTCTAAGCCATGAATCAGCTGCTTCTTCAATAAGCTGCAATACTACAAATCTGTCTGTAGTATTGTATAATAGTAATAATTAATTGATAAGAAACAAAAAAAGTTGGATAGTGGATCTGGAGACAGCAGAACAAAAGAGAAAGAACTGGAGAAAATCACAAATTACAAAGACTTGCAAATAAAAATAGAATGACTATGGCAAAAAAAACAAAGGTAGTACCAATAGTAATAGGCGCCTTGAGGGCAATCTCAAAACAACTGGAGTATCACTTGAATACCATTGGCATTGACAAAATACCATCAGTCAATTGCAAAAGACAGCTTTACTTGGACCAGCTTACATCCTGCAATGATAACTTTTAACATCCTCAAACAACATCTGCCTATCGCAGACCCTTAGGAAGGGCATGATAAGTGGATATAAATGCTGAATTCAGTCTAAACATTTGGTTGATTGTGTAACAAACCATAATAGTCATAACAAAGCATTACATAAAAGATCAACGAGAAATGAATGAAAGATAAAACCTGCCAATGGTTTACAACTGGAACACTTAAAAAAGGAACTGAAGGCTTGATTTTGGCTGCTCAAGCTATTCGAACTAATGCAATCAAGGCCAGAATTTTAAAAAATCACCAAATAATTCAAAGTGCATATTGTACAAAGAAGCAGGAGAAGTAGTAGATCATAGACTCAGCTCGTCCAAGAAGACTGCACAAACTGATAAATAATGATATAATATAGTCACCAAAATGATTCATTGGAACTTCTGTAAAAATGGTCATGTACCAGTAATGATAGATAAATAAATAAATAATATTTTAATGTGTGCCACTTTAAAGTTTACGTATTTTAATTATTTTTACTTGGTTTACAATGTGATCTACTCAGAGTCACATTATAGGAGAGATGAGCGGCATAATAATTAATAATAAAATAATAATTGTTGGCAACACTTAGTTTAAAAAGCAGCTGAAAATGAGCAGGTTAAAATATTGTGGGATTTCCAAATACAGACTGGTAAAATCTAGGCGCCACACACCAGATATAACTGATTCAGAAGATGGAAGTACGGGTAATTGATGTGGCAATACCAGGAATAGAAGAATTGGAGAACATCTCAAAGTATCAAGTTCTGATTTTTCAAAAGGCAACTGAACTGGGTTATTTTTCCTCTGAGGAAGAAAAAGAAGACATTTCGCTTCTCATCCAAGAACCTTCATCGGTTGTGGCCAGAACCGATGAAGCTTTTTGAATGAGAAGCGAAACATCTTCAAGGAAAAATGAAGTCCAGTTGCCATTTACAAAAGCACCTTTGAGACAAGTATGATCTGGATGACTGAGAATCTCCACAGCTATCAAGTTCTGAAAATTGAAAAATTGTGGCATTAAACAGACCATGGTGGTCACAGTGGCTATCAGCACACTGGGTTCCATACCAAAAAATATTGGACAGCACTTACAAAATCTGTGCACTGACAACATTTCCATCTGCCAGTTGCAAAAAGCCACGCTGCTTGGATTTGCACATATATTACACCAATACATTACAACACCCAAGGTTCTTGGGAAAAACTAGAGGTGGTATTCAGCAGGTTCTGACCAGTTCTGGAGAACCGGTAGGGGAAATTTTGAGTAGTTCGGAGAACCGGCAAATACCACCTCTGACTGGCCTCACCCCCATCTATTCTCTGCCTCCCATTGAGTCCCAGCTGATCGGCTGGGTCTTCTTTGGTTGCCCTGCACAGGAAAACAGAACTGGAAAGCAGGTTAGTGGGGTGGGGAGGGAATGGGGATTTTGCAGTATCTTTCCCCTGCCACACCCATCAAGCCATGCCACACCACGCCATGCCACGCCCACCAAGCCACACCCACAGAACAGGTAGTAAAAAAAATTGAATCCCATCACTGGGAAGAACTGAATGCACAGAAAGGCCAACACCAGCTAAAGAACTGGCAGCTGCGACTTCACATGGTTGTGAACAGGTATTAATAATAAAAATCTTCAGTGTAAAATGTTAGTATTAAAAATGTTTGTATTAAGCTCACTGCAATTTCCATTTGCTCCAAAACGCCAGTAAATTGGAAATTAAGTGCTTAATAAGCATGCAACATAAGCTCTAAAGACTTTGCTGAGCTTCACATGCTATTATAGCTTCAGAAATGACACTCCTTCCAGCTACAGTTTGCAATGGAATTTTGAAGTCAAGATGTGTCCAGACAGAGTTTGAAGTTCTGAAGCTATCTCCATCACTTTATGCACCAGCCTGTTGAAATTATATCTGGTACATGCAGAGGGAAAATTAAGCCAGGCACAATCTTTTAAATGGGGATTGCAAAACCCTTTTGAAACTGATTAGAAGAATCAAGAACAGATTGGCTGATAAAGGCTGCACAGGAAAATCAAACCCAGCTGTTTTTTTAACTGGGTGTAACTGATCAAAAATTGATTACAATTAAGATCAGGTTTGCTGATGAACTCTATGAAACTTCCTGAACAGCTAAGAGGGAGAGGAGATCAAACAGAAACTTCCCAGCAAGGTGAAAACAAATTTACCCCCAAATCATTTAGTACAGCCTGACAATTGCCAAAACTCATTTTCTCTAATTTAGGTTCAATAATATTGCAGTCTGAATCTCAGAGATCACTCTAGCTCTTAGGTTTCCGCAAAGATCTTTAAATAGTTTTAGCTGTTCAGAGCTGCCATGGCCAACTCACCGCAAGACAAGGGTTACACTAATATTAAACAAATAGTGAAACAGAATCATTAAAGAAAGGATGCAAAAGGAGGGACAGACTGAAATGTGAATGACAAAAATTAAAATATTTTTTATTTATTTTAAATAATTAAATAGAATTGTTAAATTGTCCTGCAGCACAATTGCTGCACAATTGTTGGCTGTGGTGAGTTGGCCATGATGAGTTGGCCATTGCGAGTTGGCCATGGTGAATCGGCCACAGCGAGTTGGCTATAGCCTGTCCATGGTGGACATACCTCTTAGACTCATGCAAAGAATAACAGAAGTGGTGAATCTGCCCTTCTCTAGGCATTGATGAACTACAAGCCCCAGAATCCCTCACTATTGGCCAAGCCAAGCACTTGCTGAAACTGATATTCAGTAAAATTTGGGGAGAAAGAGCACAGCTTCTCCATTCTTTGTTCAGGACTTCCAAAAGTGAAAACATCACTTGAAGTGAACCCAGAAAAGAAAGGAAAGAAACTGAACAATGACTTTAGCTCCACACAACAGGGTGTTTTATCAGTTCCGTCTTTTGGATTCTGCATGCCTGTGGGCATCTACAATTGGACTGCTCATTAAAGACAGACCCATGTAGAGTAAATTACAGGAATCTTAATCATGCATTGTATCATTAATCCTTTCTTCTATGCCAGAGAATGCATGTGCAAAATTCTGCATCTCTTGGGAATTTATACTGTATCTCTTTTTTTTTTCTGTGCTCAAGTTTTGTATGTTTCCCTCCCTCCCTCACTCCTCCCTTCCTACCTCTCTGTCTCTGTCTGTCTCTGTCTCTGTCTGTCTCTGTCTGTCTGTCTGTCTGTCTGGCTGGCTGGCTGGCTGGCTGGCTGGCTCTGTGTGTGTGTGTATTATGTATTTCAATCATTGGATAGAGTTACCTGCTTTTGTAAACCATTGGATTCTCTCAGCTAACAAATAATAATAACAGAGGAGGTACACTCTGAAGGCTTCTTTTTGGCAGATGTTTGTTTCTACCTGTCTGTTTTGAAGGCAACCTTGCTGGAACAAGTTTAAATCCAGGTGATGCCTTGATAACAGGACCACTGGGGAACCTCATGCATGCTGCCCAGTGCTCAGTGGATCAAGATTAGGAATTAGAACAGCCGTGCAATTAAGTACTTACAGGTGAGCTCTGCACAAACCCAAAAACCAGGCGGCACCCTCATTCCAGGATAGCAATTACCACGGGTGCTAGTTGATCACTCGAGAGCTGATGCCTTGGGGCTCTTATTTCCCCCAAAGGAGCTGGCAAAGCCATAGGCTTCCTAACAGGCAGAGTTTTAATTACCCCTCTGCGCTGGTCACCAGAAGCCGAGCAGAACATCTTGCTGAGCTAACCTGTAATTTTTGCATGAAATTACAGTATTCTCTCCCCTGGGTTCAATTGCCTCCACCAAGAGTTCTTATAGCATCCCCATCATTAGAGCACAACCAAGCACACTCTTCTCGCAGGGGAACCCAGGCACTCCTCCAGCACACGCCCTTCCCAAATTGCTTGTGGGCCGTGGCAAGTCATCACAGGTTGAAGACCAGAGGAAGAGTCACATTGCCTGGGTTGCAGAGGAAACTGGCAAGGATCCCATCCTCCATCCCAGAGACTCCTCTTTGCCATGAGAAGAACTTGGGACAAATGGGGGCATGAAGTCACGTTCCCAAGGAAGGGAGGGCCTTTGGCAGGGAGATACAGTAGAGGCTACCAACAGCTGCTTATTTAGCAATTGTTCCACTGATTAACTGTTCTCACTGTCAGGAAATTTCTCTTTGGTTCTAGGTTGCTTCTCTCAATTAGTTTCCACTCATTGCTTCTTGTCCTGCCTTCAGGTGGCTTGGAGAATAGCTTGACCCTCTCTTCTTTGTGGCAGCCCCTGAGATGTTAACAGGGTTGCGTGTTGAGTCCCTTACTCTATACTTTTTATGTGCATGACTGCATTCCCCCTCACGCTAGTAATACTATTACTAAATTTGCAGGTGATACGACAGTGGTGGGACTCATCTCCGGGAGGGGGATGAGTCTGCCTACTGAGATGAGGTGGACTGGTTGCTTTTGTGATATGGAGACCATAACTTGGTCCTCAACACCAATAAGACCAAGGAGCTTATAGTGGACTATAGAAGGAACAGATCAGACATCCAGCCCTTGCTTATCAATGGAGACCGAGTGGAGCAAGTGGGCAGTTTTAAGTTTCTGGGTGTTACCCTAAAAGAGGACCTGACCTGGGGCGCTCACATTGCAGCCCTGGTCAAAAGGGCCCAACAGAGATTATACTACCTGAGAATTCTCAGAAAACAACAACTGAATGAAAAACTGCTGGTGACCTTCTACCGCAGCACCATAGAGAGTATTTTATCTTACTGCACCTGTGTCTGGTTTGCCAGTTGCACAGTGGCAGATAGGAAAGCACTCCAGAGGGTTAACGTCATTGCCCAGAGGATCCTTGGTTGCCCTCTCCCCTCTTTGGAAGAGCTTTGTAGCTCTGGTTGCCTTAAGAAAGTTCAAAACATTCTCAAAGGTCCATCTCATCCTGCGCACCCCTTTTTCTTTTAATTATTACCATCTGGCAGACAGTACAGAATAATAAAAACAAGGACAAATAGGCTGAAAAACAGCTTCTATCCCAGGGCAGTAGCTCTTTTGAATTCTGCTGTATAGTGCAGTGTTGGTGTGGTGTTGGGGGTTTTTAGTTCAATGTGTGGAGGGTGAAGGATGTGTATTTGTGTTTATTTTCATGGTCATGATGTGCACTGAAGATGGTGTTATATTTCATTGTACGAGGTGCAATGACAATAAACTAAACTAAACTAAACTAAACTAATCATGTCACCCTGATCCTTCTTTTTTTAAACCTGACATACCCAATTCCAGCAACCGTTCTTTATATGTTTTAGCCTCCAGTCCCTAATCATCTTTGTTGTTCTTCTTTTAATTCTTTCTAGAGTCTCAACATTTTTTTTTACATTGTGACAATCAAAGCTAGATGCAGTATTCTAAGTGTGGTCTTATCAAGACCTGGTATCTGCCACCAGAGAGCTTTGACTGGCACACAGGCATCTTGATGGCATCAAGGGGAAAACAAGAGCATAATCGTTGTTACAACCTTCCAGTCTGCTAAGAGGTTTTAGCTCTGACGTTGACAGTAGGACACTAGATTTCAATCTGGACCATGTTTTTGTCTTGAAATTGTGCTCCTTTTGCCAATGGGCTTTTTCGTTATCAGCTTTATAACTTGACTATTGTCCAGAAGCATTAAGTGGAAGTGCTTTCCTTTTTAAATTATCCCCACCAAAAAAATCTGAGAAGTATGTTGAGCTGAATGAGAGTGACTGGCCCAAAGATTCTAAGAGGAGACTAGAATCTGGATTCAGTGCTTCCAATCCAGAGTTGGCAACAATGGCCTCTTTACAACCTGTGGACTTCAACTCCCAGAATTCCTGAGCTAGCATAGCTGGCTCAGGGATTCTGGGAGTTGAAGTCCACAGTAGTTAAGGGCCATAGTTGTCAACTTCTGTTTTAATCCACCACCTTAACCACTACACCACAGTGGCTCCTTGGATTTTAGACATTACCATTAATTACTCAGAAAATTCCATATTATTACTGTAAAGAAATATAAATCCCACAGGGAAGCCACTGTCCATCTTCAGTCCTGGCCTGGAGAAGAAGAAGGTGAATTTTAGAAATCTATGAGCTCAGACATCCTTTTACCTCAAGACTAAAACTTGAGCTATCTGAATATACAGCACAATTCCTGATTAAGTTGATCAGTTAAGTGCAACCAAATTAAATTTTCTAACTTTAAAAAAAAACCTGAAACTTTCGGGTGGGCTTCATAAATCTATTACTAATAAAAGAAAGGGAGAAGAAGGAACATTGTTATGGTCAGTTTGCTAAGATGCCTGATTCATAAATCAGCTCACAGCAGTCTGTCACAGAGTAGATTTAACACAGTGTTCAATAAGCAGAGAAAACAGCCTTGAGATTTGTCTAATGGGAAGGGAGGAGGGGAAAGGGATTTAAGTCAGCCTGCAATGTTTAATCAATTAATTGGTCAGGACACAGTTTGGCAACCTGAGAGCTTTTTCTGCCTGCCCCAAACATGCACACTTTTCCCAAAGCTCCCTAAGTTTGCAACTTTGATTGCAAACTGCAGAATTCGCAACTCTGATGGTATGTGGGAATGACTTTGGGGTACAGAAGGAAAATCCTCAGACTAGCCAGAAAAAAATTTCAGCCTGCAGAAAGAAATGTGATGTGTGAAGGATTTTAGAAGGGACCTTCCTGCATTTTCTGGAGAGTAAGAGAAAAGGAGAAGAAGAAATTATTTCAGTCTTGCAAGATTCTGTTAATGTAATCTTACAATAACAATAGAGTTGGTATTGAGCCGTGGTGGTGCAGTGGTTATAATGCAGTATTGCAGGCTAATTCTGCTGACTGCAAGCAGTTCAATTCTCACCAGCCTTCCGATGTCGGTAAAATGAGGACCCAGATTGTTGGGGTCAATATGCTGACTGTCTTGCCCCTGGTGGAAACTGATTCTGAGGGAGAGGAGGAACAGACAGGGAGTGGAAGTGTGGCTCCGGAGGTTATGCAGGAGGCTGGGGAAGGGCAGAGGCCGGCTGAGCAGTCAGAGGAGGACCCAGGCCCATCCCCTATCCATCCTAGGGCATGCAGGGAGGAGAGGGTAAGGGAGAGACGTGGTCTACTTGGGAGGAGAGGGCCTTGATCCTCTTCATCAGTTGCAGCTGTGATAACTGAACAAGAGTATGGACCTGCATACTGGCAAACACTGGAAACAAAGCGTGTAAATATCTCTAGTTTATAGTTCCTCTCTGAGTTTGGCGTCCTTCCCAGTGTGTGTTATCTGTGGATGTCCTCCAGCCCTTATCTTGCCTGGTTTGTGTTACTTCTTCATGTAACTGTTTGCGTGGGAGTTTTTTTGTCTTCCGTCAAAGATATTCGGAGCTTGGAAGCAAAGTGAAGGCATAAAAGGAACTTCACTTGTTTTCTGTGAGTGTGTTTGTTTTGTATCCCATCCTGGGTCATCACACTGGCTCTGTAAACTGCTTAGAGAGTACTTTAAAGCACTATGAAGTGGTATATAAGTATATAAGTCTGAGTGCTAATGCTATTGCTATTCCTAGAGCTGGCATTCCTTCATCTGGGACTACTCTGAAGGGCTAACAACAGCACAGATCTACCCTTAAAATAAAGGAGTAAAAGGAATATGTGTTCATCTTCAATATCAATAACAATTATTTTGGAAACATTGGAAAAGGGACAACTGAACAGTGGAGAGGGATCTCTTAAAAGCAATCTCTATCATGCACCTACGGCTTGGCTGAATAGAGATCTGTTGAAGTACCAGTCTTAGGAAAGTTACCTGCACATACAATTCAATATCCAACCAGCAACTCATCTGCAAAATGCCGTCTCGGTTAAACACAGGCAAAGAATTGTTTTTTTGTACAAAGAATATAAGCATCCTTTTCAGAAAGAGAAAAAAGTGAGCATGACTTTTAAAGGCTATATCCCACTTTAAAAAAATCCCACTTAGGAATGAAAGTCTTTTTATTTTGTTTTTAATAACACCTCCCAGGATCCACAAGTCCAGTTTCTATAAAGCTGAGTATATCTCTGCATTTTCAGGGATATGGTGTTAACCCATGTAAATGTATGCAAATTTAATCAAGAGATGAATCCAGCTCTCCCCAGCTGGTGACCTTCGGATGTGTTGTTAGAATTCCTAGCCAGCTGGGAACTGACACCTGCAACTTCAGGACCCTAAAGATAGGCCTAGCATTTGGAAGACCACGATCCCTGGCTAGCTGGGTCAGCAGCTGAACAAAGGCCAAATACGGAGCAAGAAAGAATAAAATTAAAAGCCAGGAGCTCAGACAGGTACAGACTTCTAGCCTGTCTGTGGTCATTTCCTCATTTGGCTGCAGCATTTTGTGCATTAAATTAGAAGTGGAGGAAATAGAAAAGATGGATCCATTTCAAACATTTGTGTTTGGTCTGTTGCCAAATCTAGTGACAGAAGGATGTTCCAGCTAACCTACCTTATACTAATGGCCGAGCAAAACCAGAATATAGATTGCTTCATTTTCTCTTTGTTGCCTGAACTCAGCCTACATCTGCCTATCATTCCCCAGAGTTTAGAGTAGTTGGCAATTTGAGATTCCAGCATAAAGCAGGGTGTGTGTTTGTATGTGTTTGTGTAGTCAATCTTCTAAAATGACTCCCTCCGTTTTTATCATTTTACAGATTGAAGGTGGGACTTTCCACATATCTTCAACCGTTAAACAAACAGCAGTCCTGCAATCTGCAAGTTTCCAAAATTTAAAAAAAAACTGAACCCAAATTTTAGCACTGAATTGTTTTTTTTTTTGTTTTGTTTTGTTTTGTACCATGGCAAAAAGAGAAAATGAAATTATTGTCCATGGAGACAATCACAGAAATCTAATTAATATAGTGTGATCCTAATTTAAAAATTAAATCAAATTTAATTGTTGTGGTTCTGCCAATTATTTGGCCCTGGGCTCACTCAAAGAATACACACTCCTTATACATACATATGACTGAGATGCAAAATAGAATCAAGTGTATAATCTATGAAGAAAATAAGAAAATCTGAACCTCATTCCACAGGCTACAGCAAAATTAGTGAAACATTTGCATTGGACACAGTATTCACTAAAAGCTTACAGTGTGAAATGCAAAATTTCCTAAAAAACTATTTCCAGTGCTTTTATCATGGCCATCCATCTCTGTAGCACCATCAAATGTTTATATAATATAGAAAGAGAAAAAGCTCAGACTGACTGCACATGGCTTTTGACTTTAAGAATTTTCTTCTGCAGAGTTGTCACATCACCTCTGAATAAGGCTTCATTATATGCTACCACTTAGAAAGACAATTTCAATACACAAGAAAAAATGCAAAATGCCATATTTTTTTCTCTTCTGAATAGGACCAATCAATTCATTAATTTTAAGGTTTTCAGACATTCAAACGTTGATTAAATTTGCATACATTTACATGGGCTAACACAAGGTCCCTGAAATGCAGTTATATTCTACTTTACGGAAACTGGACTAGTGGATCCTGGGAGGCATAATTTACTTTTTTGAAGTTTACAGACTAGTGTACTGGTACAATCAACAATATCCCAGTTTAAAAAAAATAATAAACGGAATTTTATTTATTTATTTGTTGTCAAAACTATTGTAAGAAAAAAAAACACAGGGTAGAGGAAAAGAAGATAGTTTGTTTTACAGAATGAATATAGGTAATCCTTGACTTACAACTAGTCTGTCATGCCCCTGTCGGAGTCTGAATCCGATGAGGAAGACGAACAGCTGACAGGGAGCGGGAGTGTGGCTCCATTGGCTGTGGAGGAAACTGGGGAAGGGCAAAGTCCGGCTGGGCAGAGCAGGGAAGAGGTAGAACAAGGGAGAGGGAGTTCAGGGGAAGATCTAGACCCACACACTCTTCATCCTAGGGCATGCAGGGAGGAATGGAGAAGAGAGCAACGTGGGTTGCGTGGCTTACAGGGGAGGAAAGGGCCCTGATTCCCTTCATTAGCAACAGCTGAGAAGAGAGTTTAAAAGAAATGCATGTTGAGTGCAGCAGCTGCTGGGAGCAAATGTGACCTTATCTTGTGTTCAATCTGTGTTCCTAGCATCTTCCCAACTGTGTTGAGTTATTGCCGTGCCTTCACATCTGGAATTCTTGCTCCTGCCCTGCTGGACTAATTAATCATCTTGCCTTGATTGGACTTGTAGCTAAAGTTTTTGTTGACCACATTTTGGACTTGATTCTGTGCGCCAAAGGCTGTTCCTGGGAGAGTTTTTCTCCAGCCAGAAGGTAACCAGGACATTGGGGGCAAAGTTGGAGCTAATAAAGAGACTCCTACTGATTATCTGATTGTGTTGCCTTTGTGCCATGCCCCAGGTCATCACATATTCATTTAGTGACTGCTCAAAGTTACAACAGCACTGAAAAAAGACACTGATGTCCAGTTCTCAAACTTATGACGGTTGCAGCTTTCCCGTGGTCATGTGATTAAAATTTGGGGGCTTGGCAACTGGCATGTATTTACGCAGTTACAACATCCTGAGGTCATGTGATCATGCTCTGCAACTTTCTCAGCTGGTCTATGATAAGCAAAGTAAATTGGGAAAACTGGATTCACTTAATGACCACGCTTCAGTTAACAACTGCCATGATTCACTTAAAAACCATGACACAAAGGGTATAAAATCAGCCACAACTCACTTAACCTTGCTTAGCAACAGAAACTCTGGTTCCAATTGTGGTCGTAAGTCAAGGATTACTTGTATATGGATATATATATATATATACAGATCTTGGTGTATTCGGGTCTTATCCCGTGTAAGATTGAGAGTATCTTGGCGACGTTTTGATGAGATCCCACTCGCCGTCTTCAGGCTGGTGTTTTCGGCTTTGTGTTTGTGCCAGCAAAGTGTGATCGGAGCTCCCTTCTCTCTATAAATACTGGAGGGGAGGTATGGTGTGCTGGCTCTGTTGTAAGCGGGTTGGTTGGCTGTGTTGTTGGCTGTGTTGTTGCTTCTTGATTGATTGATGGAGTTGATGTTTGCTGATTGGTTGGCTGTGTTGTTGGCTGTGTTGTCACTTCTTGATTGGTTGATGGAGTTGATGTTTGCTGATTGGTTGGCTTTTTTGCAAGCATCACCAGCTGCTACACCCCCCCCTCCGACCACCAAACTAAGCAAACTGACACATGCTATGAACACATAGCCAGACCTCAAACTTGGAGCCAAACCAAGGCCCGGAATGTCACATCACAGCCTTCCACTCAGGATATTACATCACAGAACACAAAACCTCAGGAGGTTGCAACACAGCCAACAACCCAGGAGATTACAGCACAAGACCCAGGATGTCACAACAATAAAACTCAGAAGGTCATCACACAGCCTACTACCCAGGTAGTTACAACACAAAAGGCTGAAGGACACACAGCCATTACCTCAGCCACACAGGTTCTTGCAAAAAAGCCAACCAACCAGCAAACATCAACTCCATCAACCAATCAAGAAGCGACAACACAGCCAACAACACAGCCAACCAATCCGCTTACAACAGAGCCAGCACACCACACCTCCCCTCCAGTATTTATAGAGAGAAGGCAGCTCCGATCACGCTTTGTTGGCACAAGCACAAAGCCGAAAACATCAGCCTGAAGATGGCGAGTGGGATCTCGTCGAAGCGTCGCCAAGATACTCTCAATCTTACACGGGATAAGACCCGAATACACCAAGACCTGCATACCTTTACCCGTGAAAATCTACGAAAACATGTGTGTGTTTGTGTGTGTGTGTGTGTGTGTGTGTGTGACCTACATATATATATATATATATATATATATATAGAGAGAGAGAGAGAGAGAGAGAGAGAGAGAGATGTTTGGGGAGTGACGTATAGCAATAGCATGGCTAACCTCCAGTAAACTGTAGAAAAAAACAGAACTTGGAAAGTCCCAATTAGTTCTTCTCTTTTGGAATTCAAACCATTTGGATGGGCTATCTTTAACAAGCTGAGAATCTGAAACATGTGCTATTGTTCAAAAGCTGAGAAATTTAAACATAAGGGTAGAATAAAAGACCAGGCTTCAGAAACTTGTTCCAAAAATTGCTGAAGAAACATCAACACGTAGGACAAATACGTGGTAGGAAGTATCAGCTTGTAACACGGGGATGGATTCAATCCGGCTCAAAACATTTACCCATCTCATTTAAAGACATCGATGGGCCTCAAAAATGTTTTAAGATTATTGTCAGGTTCCAGTGGCTCAGAGGTGGTATTCAGCAGGTTCTGACCAGTTCTGGAGAACCGGTAGGGGAAATTTTCAGTAGTTCGGAGAACCGGCAAATCCCACCTCTGACTGGCCCCGCTCCCATCTATTCTCTGCCTCCCAAGTCCCAGCTGATCGGCTGGGTCTTCTTTGGTTGCCCTGCACAGGAGAAGGGAGCTGGAAAGCAGGTTAGTGGGGTGGGAAGGGAATGGAGATTTTGCAGTATCCTTCTGCTGCCACACCCACCAAGCCACACAACGCCCACCAAGCCACGCCCACAGAACCAGTAGTAAAAATTTCTGGAGAACCGGTAGGGGAAATTTTCAGTAGTTCGGAGAACTGGCAAATTCCACCTCTGACTGGCCCTGCCCCCATCTATTCTCTGCCTCCCAAGTCCCAGCTGATTGGCTGGGTCTTCTTTGGTTGCCCTGCACAGGAGAAGGGAGCTGGAAAGCAGGTTAGTGGGGTGGGAAGGAATGGAGATTTTGCAGTATCCTTCTGCTGCCACACCCACCAAGCCACACAACGCCCACCAAGCAACGCCCACAGAACCAGTAGTAAAAATTTCTGGAGAACCGGTAGGGGAAATTTTCAGTAGTTCGGAGAACTGGCAAATCCCACCTCTGACTGGCCCCGCTCCCATCTATTCTCTGCCTTCCAAGTCCCAGCTGATCGGCTGGGTCTTCTTTGGTTGCCGCCCCCCCCAAAGGCTCTGTTTTTGCTGGCAGAGGGCTGCAAGAGGCTGTCATGGCCGAAAACAGAGCCTTGATGAGACGGTGAGTTGGTCACGTCCACCCTGGCCACACCGCCCCGGCCCCCCAAGGCCAAACACAACCCTGAAGGGGCCCTGAATGAAATTGAGTTTGTCCTAGATTGAACTTCATCAAAAATATCACTTGAAGCCAGGATTGCCAAACATTGTCTGTCATACTTTGGGTCATGTCATGAGAGCTGACTCACTCAAAAAGTCAATCATGCTGGGAATGATCAGTGGGAAAAGGAGAAGGGGCCACCTTAGTACCCACTGGCTGGACACTATAAAGCAGAGGTCTCCAAACTTGGCAACTTTAAGACTTGTGGATTTTAACTCCCAGGATTCTGGGAGTTGAAGTCCACAAATCTTAAAGTTGCCAAGTTTGGGGACCCCTGCTATAAAGGATGGCACTGAGATGACTATGGTGGGTTTAAAGGAGTCGATGTGAGACAGAGGGGCATGGAAGGTGCTGATCCACAAAGTGGCTCAGGGTTGGGCATGACTGAATGATGATGACTCAGGAGATCAGGAGCCAGAACAGGATTCAAAAGCACTACAAGTTTATTTCATGCTACTTCTGCACAAGAATCACAGCTACTAGCTGTCAAGGCAGATTGGTGCCAAATAAGTGTCAACAGGTTTCAAGCAGGCTGGACTTGGGACTCTTACAGAGCGTAGAGATTCCAGACTGATGACGTGTTTGACTCCACCCTCGGGCTCAGCCCGGTTATCTCTTACATCATGGCCAACTGGGTCAGTGTAAGAAAGGAAGCACATTGCAGCCTACTGCTGGTAATTACCTATAAAGCCTTGCATGGCTTAGGGCTGGGGTATTTGTGGGAACATCTGCTGCCAGCAACAACGGCCCATCGCCCTGTGCGCTCCCACAGACAGGGCCTCCTCAAGGTGCCGTCGGCCAGACAGTGTCGACTGGCGACCCCCAGGGGGAGAGCCTTCTCTGTGGGTGCACCCGCCCTTTGGAATCAGCTGCCCCTGGAGCTTCGGATGGCTCCTGACCTTCGATCCTTCCGTCATGACCTGAAAACATGGCTCTTTCAACTTGGTGGCCTTGGTGGTGCAGGCTCTTAATAGCCTAGCACTTAGTTCCAGCTGCCTGTAATTATTGCAGGCTCAAATCCCACCAGGCTCAAGGTTGACTCAGCCTTCCATCCTCTCGGGGTAGGTAAACTGAGGACCCAAGATTGTTGGGGGCAATAAGCTGACTTTGAAAAAATGCCGCTTAGTAATAAGCAGGCACATACAATGGAAGGAAGGCTATTGCTGAGCGCATTAGGTTGTATCCCAAAAATTGTAGGCCGCCCTGAGTCTCCGGAGAAGGGCGGGATATAAATATGAATTAAAAAAAAAAAACTTGCTGACCTGGACTGATGGGGGTGGGTGGTTTAGTGGTTGTTTGTTCATTTTAATTAGCTTATTGGGATAGTTATTTAATACTTTTTTAAATTTTGTGTTGTATGTTTTTATTGTTGTGAGCCGCCCTGAGTCCTTCGGGAGATAGGGCGATCCCAATAATAATAATAATAATAATAATAATAACAACAACAACAACAACAACAACACTCTTAATAATGTAGTAATAGATATTTCAGGCCAAACTACCTTTAAGCAGAGAGTTTGTTGATAACAGAGTAACAGGGTTGGAAGCAGGGGGTGGGATTCTACCGGTTCGGCCGAACCCCTTGCTCTGAAAATCAGTGAACCGGTTCACTGCGACTATCATGTGGGCCCACTCACCTGTCCCTGCACTTTACCTACCTGTATCGTCTCAGCTGATTAGCACAGCACAGCTTTTCAGTTGGGTTACTCAAGTGCTGTGAACATGCATGAAGTGCTCGATCACTGAACTGGTTGTTAAACCAGGGGAATCCCAGCCCTGGTTGGAAGGGAGCTTGAAGGTCTTCCAGTCCAACCCCACTGTTCAAGCAGGAAACCCTATAACTTTTCAAACAAATGGTTGTCCAATCTCTTCTTAAAAACCTCCAGTGATGGAGCACACCCACAACTTCTGGAGGCAAGTCGTACATAGCATGGAGCTCTTTAAAGTGTTCAGACAGGCTCCACTGTATGGTTTGGAAGAGACAACCTCCCCTTGCCCCCCCCGCACACCCCAAACGATAAATAGAGAACAAGGGTAGGGCTTAAATCTTGTGATTTTCATCCTCACTCCTCCTTCCTTAGAGGACAAACGCTGTAGGCAAAAAGAGAAATGCCAAGAGTCCCACAGAGAAAAGTATTCATTCACAAAGAGAGATTCAGAGCCATTCCCTGTGGGAGCTCCAGCAGAATTCCAGTCCAAAAGCGCTTGGATAGAAATAGGGGAGAGGCTGGCCTCTGGACACCAGCATGAACCAAATCCCTTTGAGGTAGAGCCAGGTTTTTTATTTTCCCACCCCATGATCTAAAAGTCCAGCTGGTCTTCTTCCAAGCCTGCACACAAAACCAGGCATTCGGCCATAGAGAAGGTCATGAACACCTCCGGAGGCCTTAGCAGATCATGCATTCCCCTTCTCTGCATATATGGCAAGAGCACAGTGGCATGGATGTTGTGGTGTATAAAACTACAGTATACAGGAAGCCCTCAACTTACGACCACAACTGTGCCTACCAATTCCCATCAGTAAGCAAAAACAGTTGCTAAGTGTTTAAGTGCTGTCTCTGGTTGGCTGTGTGGCTGATTTGGATTCTGAAGGGTTCGTAGGCTGGTTGTAGGTCAGTGTGTCTGTTGATGGAATTGCTTGTAGAGTGCCAGGCTTAGATGTACTCACAAGCATGGCGGGTACACAGGTGGTATTCAGCAGGTTTGACCTGTTCTGGAGAACCAGTAGCGGAAATTTTGAGTAGTACGGAGAACCGGCAAATCCCACCTCTGACTGGCCCTGCCCCCTTCTATCCTCTGCCTTCCAAGTCCCAGCTGATTGGCTGGGTCTCCTTTTGTTGCCCTGTACAGGAGAACAGAGCTGGAAAGCAGGTTAGTGGGGTGGGATGTGAATGGAGATTTTACACTATCCTTCCTCTACCACGCCCACCAAGCCACCAGGCCACAGCCACAGAACTGGTAGTAAAAAAAATTGAATCCCAGAACTGGGTGGGTGGTTTCATGGCCGATCATTTTTGTGTTACTCCAATCGAACTGGTGCTATTTGGTGTCTGTGTGGGTAGAGATGAAGGGTTTGGGATCATGGCATTTGACTGCCAGCTGGTATTCATTGATCCTGGTTTTAATTAATGTGGTATTTGTCCCACGTAGAATTGGTTGCAATGGTTACAATTGGTTTTGTAGATTACATTGTGCCTTTCATCCTTCTGTATCTTGTCTTTGGTTCTGGATAATTCCTGGCAGAGTGTTGCTATGGGTTTGTGGCCTATTGCTATTCCAGGTTCCTTCCTATTTATGCTCCTTTATGAAGGGGCATTACCTGATCTCACAGGGTTGCACAAGGCTCCCACAAGTTATGGCAGAACTTGGAAACCTCCAAAAGTCATTATTAAATTGTAATTTTTAAGAGACAGAAAGGGAAACCAATCAAATTCAGGAGTGGAGAGTAATTCTATTAACCACATTTAATTTTAATTAAATTAATTTATACTGGACATATTTAATTTTAATCAGACTAATTTACACTGGACTTACACTTAATTTTAATCACTTAATTTTAAATGAAATCAATTTTGTTCTTGTCCCGCCCATCCATCCACCTGCTACTTTTTTGGAATACATACTGTGCAACATGGTCTTTGGTCTGGAAAGTGTTCATTTGTTTGTTTGAATTTGTAATACTTGCCCAAATTTAATGGATGCTGTAAAAACAGTCAGCCTCAAGATTCTCACACAGACCAGTTCCTACTTCTCCTCCCTCCCATCTCCAATCCTATTGACACTCAACAGCAAACTTTTGAATATGTTAGTTCTCTAGAAATTGATTTGAGGAGAAGGGGTGCGTCAGAGGTGGTATTCAGCAGGTTCTGACCAGTTCTGGAGAACCGGTAGGGGAAATTTTGAGTAGTTTGGAGAAGCGGCAAATACCACCTCTGACTGGCCCTGCCCCCATGTATTCTCTGCATCCCGAGTCCCAGTTGATCGGCTGGGTCTTCTTTGGTTGCCCTGCACAGGAGAACGGAGCTGGAAAGCAGGTTAATGGGGTGGGGAGGGAATGGGGATTTTGCAGTAACCTTCCCTTGCCACGCCCACCAAGCCACGCCCACCAAGCCATGCCCACAAAACCGGTAATAAAAATTTTTGAATCCTACCACTGGGGTGCATGTACCCTATGTTATGTTATTTCCCTTCTGTGTTTCAAGAATTACCATCTTTGAAATCAATTGTGTTGGTTTCATAAAAGCGTTCCTACAATGACTACTCTGAACAGAATTAAAAAGGTACCTGCATCTTTGGAAAAAGACAGAGTTCATCTGTCTTTTACTAATGTTGACATGATCACACAAATTATTCTGCTATCCTTGAATCTTGGTCAATCACAGATCCATCTCTCCTGCACACTCTTAGGCACTGCAGTACATTTTCCTGTGTGGGACTGGGAGAAAAAGCTAACAGTCATGGCTTGGTTCACACAATACCTTTAACCAGATCAAGCCTAGTAGCTTCAACCAGCATGCTAATATTGGTTAGTTTTATGCTTGGATCCGCTGCATCCATATATAAGTGAGCGCACAGTTCAAGGGCACTGTATGAACTATTGCTTGAGTTTATGGTTCAAAGTATATTGCAAATTCAGAAAATTATTTAATTTCGAAATCATGTTAAATGTATTTTGCGAACATGGATGTTAATGCCATGTGACCCAGGAAGATCAATAAAGGCTAAAATTTACAAGGTAAGATGAATTGCTCAAATGATTTCTTCCAGTTTTTTTAATCAGATAGTTAAAAAGCAAATATAATTCCCTGTGACATGCATCTCACCTACAGATGGCTATCTCACTATTTCTCTGCCTGCATGAATCTAAACAGGCAAAGTGTAATTTACAAACTGTAGAAAAGGCACCAACAAATAATGATTTTGCAGTTTGGTAAAGGTAAAAGTTCCCCTCGCACATACATGCTAGACATTCTCGACTCTAGGGGGCGGTGCTCATCTCCGTTTCAAAGCTGAAGAGCCAGTGCTGTCCAAAGACGTCTCCATGGTCATGTGGCCAGCATGACTAAAAGCCGAAGGCGTACGGAGCGCCATTACCTTCCCACCAAAGTGGACCCTATTTTTCTACTTGCATTTTTTACATGCTTTCGAACTGCTAGGTTGGCAGAAGCTGGGACAAGTAACGGGAGCTCACTCTGTTACGCCGCACTAGGGATTCGAACCGGTGAACTGCCGACCTTTCTGATCGACAAGCTCAGCATCTTAGCCACCGAGCCACTGCATCCTTTCTTTGCAGTTTGAAGGTATCAATTAAAAAATACTTTGTATGATATTAATGTAACTTATATTTATAAGTGATTTCACGGCATTTGTCCAATTATTTAATAGAATTTGGAGTTGACTTCTAAATTCAACATGAGACAGAGAGAAACCTATTTGGTGTTTTCCCCCTAAATACTACAGTTCTGACTTTCACAGTGATCAAGTTTTCTTGCCAACTACACATAGGATATACGTAATGGTGAGGAGAGCAAGTAGGGAATTCCATTTCTAGGGATGGTATAAATATTCCTGCCTTGGGCAGGGGGTTGGACTAGAAGACCTCCAAGATCCCTTCCAGCCCTATAATTCTGTGCTTCTGTAAAAGCAAAAATGAAATTTGTACAGTTGTCCACTTAAACTAGCCTTCTGCGTTCCAGTGTCCTCCAGAGTGATGCACTATAACTCCTCCAATCTCCAATCAGCCTATCCAGAAATGCAGCTAAGTAGCTAAACTAATTTTGCCCAGCCTGGAAAATTTTATATATATATTAGGACTGCATTTCCTAGAGTTCATAGTCGCATTGGTTAGGGTTAGAATGGTTGGGGAATTTGGGGAGATGCTGAGAAATGATGCACTCAAATAAATGGAGTTATTTCCATTGATGTCATTACCATCCAAAGAAATTCGATTTGTCCATATAAGGCAAATACAATGGCCAAGAGCAGACAAGAAATTATATTTTATCAGGCCAGACAGAAAACTGGGGTATCTTTATCCAGAAGACGGAAGGAGATACAATAGCAGTTTTTAAATGGGTCCCAGAGAAGATCAAAATTTGTTCTCCACTTCCTTAAAATGGAGAATATGATTTAATGGCCTTACAGTAGGAAAGCCGATTTCAGCTGAATATTACTAGCCAAAGAAATCCATCCACAACAGCAGTTCCACCCAAGAACCAGTTATCCAGGAAAACTGTGAGCTCCTTTTCATTGGATGTGTTCAAATGGGAGCTAAATAACCATCTCTTTGAGAAGCTTTGATTTTGGTTCCCCAACTGGAGAAGGGGTTGGGCACGATGTCTACAATGGCCCTGTGACCATTGTTATGTATGCAGGTTTAAAGTCATTGGTTTAGTTTGAACTGTTCTTGTAAAATATAAGAAATGATTGGTTTAAAAAGTGCGGGAAAACCCTGCACTCTGATTGGCTGGCAACTGCAGCTGCTGGTTATAAGTAGCAGCCGCAGCCCAGCCAAAGTGCGTCCGTTCTGAGCTGTAGTCACTAATAAACAAAGAGCTTGAAGCACTCCGCGTCTGTCTCTTCATGCAAACTTAACACTGGCGATGAAGGTGGGATCTCCCAGAAGAAGAAGGCAACGCGGAACAGAAGAAGAGAGAGATGGCTGCGCTGAACACCCCCCCAGCCCCGTTCGATCCGATGGCAGAAGACTGGGAGTCGTATGCAGATCGTTTCCAAATGTATCTGGAAGGAAATGATCTCACCGGCATTTCCAAGAAGCGGAAGAGGGCGGTCTTTCTCACGCACTGCGGTCCGGCAGTTTTCAAGATGGCGAAGGCATTGGCGGGAGCTGCAGACGTGAAGGTAATGGAATGGCCTGACTTAGAAAAGTTGTTAAGAGCCCATTAGGCCCAACAAGTATCGTGCCTCATTAAGAGACACGAGTTTTACCGTCGGGATCAAGGGGAAAGCGAAAACGTAAACGACTTCGTGGCAAGTTTAAGAGACATTGGGGGTGCATGTGAATTTAACAATTTAGAAGAGGCCATGCGCGATCGATATGTTCTGGGCCTTAAAGACAAGGTGCTTCAGAGCAAGTTATTACTAAGACCTAAGATCACACTGAAGGAAGCAATAGAAGAGGCCTCTTCAGCAGAAGCTACCAAGTCCTCAGCAGTGGCCATGAAGAAAATCAACAAAGCCACAAGCCATCCTGATGTGGAAAAGTCCACAACAACTCATTGTGAGCAAACAGATTCTGAGTCAGACTGTTGTGAGGTGGAGGAAGGAATTTACAGACTCAGAACGGAGAGGAAAAAGAAAGACCTAGGAAGAAAGAGGCAAGATTTCTACCGCAGAGGTTGTGGGGGAAGCCACCCCGCACTGAATGCAAGTTTTAGACACCATTTGCCTCCGTTGTGATAAAAGAGGACACCTAGCAAGAGTCTGCAAATCATCCAGAACTCCACCCAAAAGAAGAAAGTTTGCTACAAGCAAAGACAAAGAATTCAAGCCTAACAATTTCTGTGAGAAAATGGGGCGCAGCACAGAAGCAAATGGGAAGAATGAAACTCATCAAACAGTCACCATTGGTCATTCATCACCCTTAAGAAGTAGAAAAGTGCATGTCAAGGTATTTATTGAAGGAAGGCCTTGCCAAATGGAAGTGGACTCAGGCTCATACCTATCTACGGTGTCATGGGACACTATTCACAGTCTTCTTCCCAACATCCAGAAGAAGCACTTCAAGAAGCAAGCATTGACTCTTAAAGACTACCAAGGGAACAAGATTCCAGTAGTTGGAACAAGAGAATTCAATGTGAAGTTCAAGGGCCACACCAAACACCTACCACTGACCATCGTGGACAAGGACCACCCAAGTCTGCTGGGCCTTGAGTGGTTCAACCCGTTGGGCATCGAGGTGACTGGCATCAATCACGTGAGCAACACTGAGTGGGAAGAGGCCTTGAAGTCTGAGTTTCCAGAGGTCTTCAGCAACGGATTAGGCAAGTACTTGGGGACCCCTATCTCCCTTAACCTAGATCCCAAGGTACAACCAATCCGTTTAAAACCCAGAAGGGTCCCATTTGCCTTAAAGTAAAAAATTGATGCACAATTAGATAAACTAATAGCCCAAGGGGTTTTAGAGCCCACTGCTCACTCCAGGTGGGAGACACCCATAGTCACACCAGTCAAGGCTAATGGGTCAGTGAGAATCTGTGGAGACTACAAGGGGACATTGAACCATGCGCTACAGTTCCAGTAGTGCATCATTTATTACATTCCCTTGGAGGGGGCACAGTTTTTGCCAAGTTGGACCTGGCACAGGCATATCAACAATTAACAGTTGATGATGCCACTGCTGAAGCTCAAACCATTGTAACCCATAGAGGTGCTTTCAAATGCAAAAGGTTGCAGTTTGGAGTAAGCGTGGCACCAGGCATCTTCCAAAGCCTTATGGAAAGAATGTTACAAGGATTGCCAGGGGTGGTGCCCTATTTTGATGACGTTTTAATTTCTGCTGAAAATGACACTCAATTACATGAGAGACTCAGGGAAGTCTTAACTAGATTCAAAAAAGCGGGGTTAAAAGTCAAAGAAGAAAAATGCACACTTAGAACAGATAAAGTGGAATTCTTGGGTTACATGATTGATAAACATGGCATCCAACCCACAGAGGCAAAGGTTCAGGCAATCAAAGAAGCCCCCAGGCCAAAATGCAAAACAGATCTGCAAGCATTTTTGGGACTCATTAACTTTTATCATATGTTTCTACCTCAGAAGGCAACCATTGCAGAACCCCTACATAGGTTGCTGGACAAGAAATCTGTTTGGGTCTGGGGGAGGAAGAAACAAGCTGCATTTAACAATATCAAGAGACAAATCACCTCTGATGCTGTGCTGATACAGTTCTCTAAGAATCTTCCTGTTCTTCTGACTTGTAATGCCTCCCCTTTTGGAGTGTGTGGTGGAGGTATTGAGCCACATGCTTCCCAGCGGGAGGGAAGCTCCTATTGCATTTTACTCTCGCACCTTGACTAAAGCAGAGAGGAACTACAGCCAACTGGATAAGGAAGCCTTGGCAATTGTAGCAGCTGTCAAGAAATTCCATGAGTATTTATATGGGAGAACATTTACTGTTGTCACAGATCACAAACCTCTTTTAGGCATTGTGGCAGGGGACAAACCAACACCCACGATCCTGTCACCAAGAATGCTGAGATGGACTGAATTTCTTGCTGCTTATTCATACAAACTCATCCACAGACCTGGTAAAGACATTGGGCATGCAGATGCTTTGAGTCGCTGCCCATGTCCTTCACACATTCAGGACCCTGTTCCTGAGACTCATACCTTTTTTCTAGAAACTGTTGCCAAGCTTCCAGTACATGTTGCTCAAATTGCCAGAGAGACTGCCAAAGACACTTTATTGGCTCCTGTCATAGGCTGGATTAAGAAAGGTCGGCCACTTCAAGATCTACCTCAATTCACCCAACCTTTTAAATCCAGGCAAACTGAATTATCTGTATTAAGAGGATGTATTTTGTGGGGTAACAGGGTGGTTATTCCTGCAAAACTACAAAAAGAGGTTTTGGAAATGAGGGTCATCCGGGAATTGTCAGAATGAAGGGATTGGCCAGGAGTTATGTATGGTGGCCAGGTATTGACAAAATGGTTGAAAACTGGGTTGCATCTTGTCCCAACTGTCAGGTAGTCAGGCCTGCCCCACCTCTCGCCCCACACAGGAATGGGAATGTCCTAGGGCCCATGGTCCAGGATTCACATTGATTTTGCTGGCCCTACCAGAGGGCACACTTTCCTTATTATAGTTGATGCATATTCCAAATGGCTAGAGGTTATCCCTATGGCATCCACCACAACTGAAGCTGTCATCAAACAGCTTAAAAGCTTTTGTAACTCACGGGTTACCTGATGTGCTTGTTTCTGACAATGGCCCTCAATTTACATCCAACCTTTTTGAATCATATCTAGCACAACAGGGTATCAGACATGCCCTGACAGCCCCTGGGCACCTTCGCTAACGGCCGGGCTGAACGTATGGTACGATTTACCAAGGAAAAACTTCAGCAATTGGGTCCAGGGGATATTACTGAGAGAGTTGAAAACTTCTCAGTGTTCAGCATATCACTCCCAACCCCTCAACTAATTTGTCCCCAGCTGAATTGTTGATGGGTAGGAAACTCAGGTCTCCCCTTGATCGCCTTCATCCCACTTACGCACCCAACGCACCACTAGATTCCACTAGCAAAATTCGACATTCACTGTGGGTGATTCTGTTTATGCTAAGAACCTTATGGGTGAACCATTATGGATTCCTGCTGAGATAACCCAAATCACAGGCCCCAGGTCTTACAGGGTACAAACGGAGGATGGTGTCCTCTGGAGCAGGCACATTGATCAGTTAAGATCCAGATTGCCTCAGGAGCATCGCTTTGCTTCTCTCTGGTTCCCATACCTACTGCCTCTTCTAGGGGAAGGGGAGGATCATGAGTGTAATCAGCAAGCAAGAATCAACCCCATGTGTAACGAGCTAACACGACAGGAACCATCCCAAAACCTGTCACAATACCAACAACCATTTTCACAAATGGAAGATTGCACATCACTACCTGATTTAGGTGCTGACATTGGGTTGGAGATGGATTGGGGGAGAGACCAGGTTGTAGTAACCAAACAGGTTCTACCATTACTGTAAGTCCTAGTAAGGAAATGTCAGCAGACACATTTCCTCCCTCACAAGGTGAGAACCTTAAAACATCTGAACCACGTAGGTCTCAACGTACACGTAAGAGCCCCACATATTTAAAAGATTACATTAGATAGGCTGGGGTTTGAGTATGGACTGAACCTAGTGGGGAGGGGTGTTATGTATGCAGGTTTAAAGTCATTGGTTTAGTTTGAACTGTTCTTGTAAAATGTAAGAAATGATTGGTTTAAAAAGTGCGGGAAAACCCTGCACTCTGATTGGCTGGCAACTGCGGCTGCTGGCTATAAGTAGCAGCCGCAGCCCAGCCAAAGTGGGTCTGTTCTGAGCTGTAGTCACTAATAAACAAAGAGCTTGAAGCAGTCCGCGTCTGTCTCTTCATGCAAACTTAACACATCCCATATAACTTGCATCCATGATCTTGGTGGCAAGCCCTGTTGTGGGAAGGGAAGAACACGATCAAGCTATAAACTGGAGGCGAGGCCAAATCTCTCTGGAGAAATGGATATGCCACTCCTACTGAGATAAGAGCTGATCTAAATCTTTCAGTGCCCAATCTTCATTTCACTTTTATCTGCCAAAACAGCAGGTGCTTTGAGGCCAGTGGGAGAGGGGGGGAAAAAGGTGGGGGGATAAGTTTATAGATGGATGGGTGTAAGATGGATGGACGTTATCACAAAGATTCAGAGCTCTGCTTGGTTTAGACCAGGGGTGTCAAAAACTTGATTTCATTGAGGGCTGCATCAGGGTTGTGGTTGACCTTGGGGGGTGTGGGGGCATGGGCATGGTGGGCATGGCCAGCTTGACGGCCATGCTCTGCCAGCAAAAATGGGCTCCCAAGTTCCATTTACAGCTGCAATGGCCTCCTGCAACCCTCTGTCAGTGAAAATGGAGCTCCAGAGAGCTGCCTGTGGCCTCCTGAGCTCCATTTTCACTGGCAGAGGCACCGTGGGCCGGTCCTTTGCTGTTTCCAGGGTGGCCCCGTGGGCCAGATCTAAGCAACTCATGAAAAACCAGATCCAGCCCTCAGGCCTTGAGTCTGACACTCCTGGTTTAGACACATTCGTTTTGGGAATGCCTTGGTTGCAGCTGCATCTATGCAGGAAAAGGAGGGAAAGTTAAAACAGGCAAGGAAAAAAGGAGAGAAAGCTCTCTCTCTCTCTCTCTATCTATCTAAATCTCTATATCTCTATCTATATATCTCTATCTCTATCTATATATCTATCTCTATCTCTATATCTCTATCTCTATATCTATCTCTATATCTATCTATATATCTCTATCTCTCTCTATATAGATCTATCTATCTATCTATCTATCTATCTATCTATCTATCTATCTATCTATCTATGCCACCACTACGTCACCAAGCATGGGAAGAGGGGAAAACGATACGTCAGTTTTGGTGCATCTGGGCAAGTCCTTTTCCAACCATCCTCACCCTTCTCCAGGGGACGGGTGTGCCCAGCTGGTGAGAAATGGCACTACTGCTGGCAAGGAGGAAACTGCTGCCCTCACCATGTAGCTTCCCTGCCCAGATGCTCCCACCACTCTCCACCTCTTGTGCAAGACCACAGCCGGACATGTCCTGCTAAAGGAATCCAGAAATAAACATGTCATTGATCAATATGACATTGTTATCAGTAGTTAGGAAGAAGACTCCCTGAACACTTTTTGCTCATAAATAAAATAACATCTGATAACCAAAGATATATATTCACGAATCCCATCAGTCCCACCCATCAGTATTAATCCTTAACAAGGAAGGAGTGTGTGGCATGGGTGTGTATGAGTTCACACATGCATACACATACACACACAAGCAGGAAATGACTGGTCTCCTTTTCTAGGAGGTGGGGGGATCTGGATGACCTTGGTTGACCATAAAAAGCAAGCAAGCCAAGCGAGGCAGGAGGTCAGTTGAGATTTCATGGGATCCCATCAAGAAATCTCTGTAGGCTAGGACTGGGAAGAGGAAAAAAACAATGGCAAACATTGTTTTTTTGAAAAAAACAATGGCAAACACCCAGATATATCCATGGAGTCACTAGGACCTTTTACCTCCTTTTCTGCCCTATAAGCAGGGATGGGATTCTACCAGTTCAGACTGGTTCTATAGAACTGGTTGTTACGATTCTGCATAGTTCGGAGAACTGGCAAATCGCGCCACTGGCTGGTCCCGCCCTACCCAGTCACTCCTTATCTCACATGTGCGCCATCCAACTTGCCTGCATTGTGCCTTCACCTAATTTTGGGTAAGTTGCTATTTTTCCTTTTTTCCCTCCTATGATCAGCTGTTCTGACTATCAGCTGTGCCGGGAAATTTAGATTAGCTAGAAAGCAGGAGATCATCAGATTTCTTTCTTTCTAGCTAATCTAAATCTCTGTTGTACTGCTTAGCCTTCGCCCAGGAGGCTTCCCTGAGGCCCAGTCAGGGGTGGTATTGAGGGGGTTGGTGGGGGGAGAGAAGTGGCCTGCAAGCAGAGCTGAACCTTCCTTAGGACTGAAGCTTCTATTTTTCAGTGCAGACTCAGGCAGCAGATTGCAGAAAGATAGATCTGTGAGTGAATCTGTGATTCTGCAAAGCAACTCAATCTGCCTGCCCGCTTTGCCTAATTTTGGGTAAAAGGTGCTCTTTTTTAATAAAAAATCAATATTTACATAAATATTTACAGTATTTACAAAGAAGCCACGCCCAGCCAGTCATGTGACCACCAAGCCACACCCACACATTAGGCCACACCCACAGAACTGGTTGTTAAGAAATTTGAATCCCACCCCTGCCTATAAGCTGTGGTCCCTTTTAAGGATGCTTTGTTTCCCTGGCCTAGATAATTGGGACAGATCCACCAACAAAAAATGCCCAGAGCATAAAAGAGGCTGAGCTTTTCAGGCAAGCATCCTGAGTCATGACACGTGGCCTCCCAAGAGTCCACTACATCCAAATGCAGAACCACACAGTCATTGTTAAAACTTCTGTCAATAGTCATTCCTTCAAGCTCTCTTTTTTCCCCTTTTTTTTCAAATTGCTGTTTCTCTGAATCATGTTCAATATGCACATATGTATTTCACATACACACTACTTTGCCTCTTGCGCAAGCGTAAGAAACTGACAGCAGAAAAAAAAACCCAACGCTCCACTGAGTTTGCCCTTCGGGTTTTTTGTTTACTTTGAAGTTTATGTACTTATTATTTTTAATGTTATTTTTTAAAATTTTTGTTGAGTGGTGGACATGCATTTATCCCAAGCCTGTTTAAACTCAATTACTGATGACTGACCCACTATCTCCACTGGAAGTTGGTTATAAAGAAGCTATAGATCATTTTTTTTCAGTGAACTGTTTCTCTCCATGTTTTCTTGTACTATAAACCAAGTAGCATCCAGAAAAACACAAAAGGTAGATGTGTACACGCCAGTACAACATTACTGTGGGTTTGTTTAAGTTTAGCATAGCATGTGTGAACCCTAAATCTATGGCTTGCAAACTACATTTTAGGACCGTATACAGTGAGTGAAGCCTGCATGGGTTGGCTTAGTGTGTGAACTAAGTTATAGGTACCCCACTTTTAAGAATACAATATTCTCACATGCGTATATGAACTCACCCTCCTTATTAGCCTGCAAGGTAAATGGCCTGTTTAGAATAAAGTGAACCAGGCATGAACCCAGTACAGTTGTATTAGCAGATTACTGAGCTAGGAGTGTGTTAAGTATTTCTTATTTTGGAAGATCCCCTGTTTTTAAGACTGCTGCACAGAAAATTAGCACCCTTTATAAAAGGTTTGGAAAATTGCGAATGCTCACATAAAATCACAGTTTGAAGGGAGAGTCAACCAGAATTAGCGAATGGGGAGAGCGTGAAATCAAGGATCTTCATGAAGCTTGGTGGTGATGCTAGGCTTGGACTATTGCTGGTGGCATCCTAAAGTCCAAGTTTTGATCCAAGCAATGAATGATTGGACACACACAGTGAGAGGGGGCTTGGCCCTGCTAATTCTCAGCATAAGAGCCAAGCCGCTGAAGCCTGCCGCTTCCTTGGCTAAGAGAAAATCTGGGAGATTTGTTCTCCCGTATCCCTCCTAGCTTTTCCTGGGAAATGGAGGCACAAACAAGTAGTCTGATGCACTGTGAGTCACAGGCACAGCCCTCAGCCTGACAAATATCCTGTGCATTCCTCCAGAGTACTACATCTCAATCTTGACAACTTGAGGAAGTCTGCACTTCAACTCCAAGTCTGAACTTCAATTCCCAGAATTCCCTAGCTGGATGGGGAATTCTGGGGGTTGAAGTCTAGGCATCTTCAAATTGCCAAGGCTGAGTGAGAAACACACACATACACACACACACACAGAGGGGGAGGGAGGGAGGGGGAGAGGGGGAGATTTATTTTCTGCCACCCTGCTCACTTTTGTAAAAGGAAAGGAAAGGAAAGGAAAGGAAAGGAAAGGAAAGGAAAGGAAAGGAAAAGGAAAGGAAGGAAAGGAAAAAGGAAAGGAAGGAAAGGAAGGAGGAAGGAAGAAGGAGGAAGGAGAGAGAGAAGGAAAGGAAGAAGGAAAGGAAAGGAAGGGAAAGGGAAAGGAAAGGGAAAAAAAAGGAAGAAAGAAAAGAAAGAGAAGAAAGAAAGAAAAGATAAAGAGGGGGACAGAAATTGAGGAAGTCTGGAAACTAGGGGGGGAGGGAAGGCAAGTCACTCACGGATAAAAGGTAATACAGAGGGACAGAAAAACATTAGAATCATACATTATCTTTTTTTTCTTTTTATTTTGTCAAGCGATTGTTAGATAACACGTATAAGTATAAACATGGTTATGAATACATGAAATGGATACGAATAAGAAAAAAAAGAAGCAACAGGACAGGGATGGTAGGCACGTTGGTGCACTTATGCTCATGTTGGCCTTTTGGTTCTAAACTGAACCGGTTTTACACTCCCACATCCAACACAAAGTGCCAAAGATTTTTCATCATGTTATGGATGTCAACATCTCAGCCAAAGAGCAACTTCACATGCAAACAGTGCCATGCATATCCCTGGCAATTCCAGATGGGGTTTGGAAAATCCTGCGTAGTACTCTGGACCTGAATCTTTCCAGATGTTTGGACCTACAACTGCTATCACCCCTTAACCCTGCATTGACAGATGGAGCTGATGGAATTTTATAGACCAAACCATTTAGAGCCTTGGTGGTGCAGGCCTAGCACTTAATTCCAGCTGCCTGCAATTAGTGCAGGCTCAAATCCCACCAGGCTCAAGGTTGACTCAGCCTTCCATCCTCTCGGGGTAGGTAAATTGAGGACCCAAGATTGTTGGGGGCAATTAGCTGACTTTGTAAAAATGCCGCTGGGGGGGGGCAAAAAGCCCTAGTAATAAGCAGGCATATACAATGGAATGAAGGCTATTGCTGAGCGCATTGGGTTGTGCTCCAAAAAATTGTAAGCCGCCCTGAGTCTCCGGAGAAGGGCGGCATATAAATATGAATAAAAATAAAAATAAATAAAAAATAGAGGGGGGAACCATGTCAGAAAAATCCATATAACACAAAATTCAATGGACCAGCATGTTGACTTCCCAGGATTCAGTCAGAGAAGCTGACTGAATGACAGCCAGTTTGGTGTTGTGGTTAAGGCACCTGGCTATTAACTGGGAGAGCAGGAGAAATAGTCCCATCTTAGGCACAAATTCAGCTGGGTGACCTCGGGCCAGTCCTTCTCTATCTCAGCCCTAGGAGGGAGAAGACAATGGCAAAACCATTGCCATTGCCAGCTCACCAAGAAATCTGCAGGATTCCAGGCAAGGAATCAACATTGGCTCAAATGCACCAAATAAATAAATATAAAGCTCAATGACAGAGCTAAGAAGAAAAGATCCCTGGAAATCAATAGTGCCTAAGACCTGCTGACAATGCCTATAAAGAAGGGATGAAGCCCATAATATATTAGTGTTCCAGGATCCATTGCCAGCACAACCAACAAGAAGGGTTGTTGAGAACTGTAGTTCAATACAGTCCTTGAGTTACAAGAGTTTGTTCAGTGACTGCTTGAAATTACGACTGAAAAAAGTCTCTTATGTGTTTCATACTTATGGCCAATGCTCATCCCCATGAACATGTGGTCGAGGTTCAGACGCTTGGCAACTGTTTCATATTTATGATGGTTGCAATGTCCCTTTTGGAGATCTTCTGACAAGCAAAGTCAATTGGGGAAGCCAGATCCACTTAACAACCGTGTTACCAACCTAACTGCAGTGTTTCACTAAACAACTGTGGCAAAAATGGTTGTAAAATGAGGCAAATTAAACTAACAAATGTCTCACTTTAACAACAGAAATTTTGGGCTCCTTTGTGGTCGTACGGTGAGGACTACCTGTACCCGTTTCTCACTCCTATACCAGAGGTGGTATTCAGTGGGTTCTGACCAGTTCTGGACAACCGGTAATGGAAATTTTGAGTACTTCAGAGAACTGGCAAATGCTGCCTCTGACTGGCCCCGCCCCATCTCTTCTCCGCCTCCCGAGTCTCACCTGATTGGCTGGGTCTTCTTTGGTTGCCCTGCACAGAAGAATGGAGCTGGAAAGCAGGTTAGTGGGGTGGGGAGGGAATGAGATTTTGCAGTAACCTTCCCCCAGGAATGGGGTGGGAATGGAGATTTTGCAATATCCTTCCCTTGCTACACCCACCAAGCCACACCACGCTCACTAAGCCACACCCACAGAACCGGTAGTAAAAAATGTTGAATCCCACCGCTGTCCTATACATAGTTTGGATGGGGAAAAAACACTGCAGAGGCCAATCCAGGACACGACAGGTTTTTATTCCTCCAATAAAGTAATATTTACTGCACAACCATGGAAAGTTAGTCATTTGTAACCCAACTGAGCCGATGATGGGGGTTGGTATTTTGTTTGCATACGTCCCTGTCTATTAATATTCCTGTTTATGGTTGTATCTTTTGCATCTTTTAGGATGCTTTAAGTACGTATGCTGGCTTGAGTCTTTCTGATTTTGTTCCTCCATAAATCTATTATCCTACTCCTCTCCTCCTCCTCCTCATCCAATGAGAGCCTTGGACTTCCTCCCAAGGTTCATTCTGTCTGTCACTTTAGAATTGCTTTTCTACACCATGCAGGCAAAAAGAAAGAGGAACCGCAATCGAGTATAACTGTTTGCAAGACCCACAAATATGCACACATGACCCAAATTTTTTTTTAAAAAAATTGAATGCACCCTGTATTCTCTTTTTCAATCTTAAAAATCAGGCACAGTCCTGAAAATGATGGGCAAGAGGTAGCAGAGTCATGTCCGGTCTAAACTATTTCAGGCTGTAGAAAGGAAATCTCTTTAAAAAAAAAAATTAGAAAGTCCCCATGTACATTAAAATGGGTCTTCTTGTTGTTTTTAAAGAAAACCTATGGAACTTGAAAGGCAGCCTATAAGGAACACCATTTTATCATTTTAGTGAAGGGAGTATCCCCTGGCATCATTACACCCTCGTTATTTAGAGTTCCATCCATCTACCATGGGATTTTACTGCTCTCTTTCCTGCATGTCTAGGCGAGGCCCAAATCCACACCCAAATAATGCTTAGACATCTGATTGCCATGCCCATCACTACCACCCACATCCCCTTATATCCTCCATGCTGGGTCTGCATTCATTCCATGTAGCCCAAGAAGGCATGGAAGGTTGGGATAGTCTAGACATGTAGAAAAAGAGCCTGGAACATGGCTGGTGGGCCTGCGAGTTGAGATTCAGGAAAGTCCCTTCAACGCCGGGCACAGAATGGATGAGCCATCAGACATTCCCCCAAGGCTGCACATTCAATCTAGTCTCTATCTCCAGCCAGGCAGCTGCGCAAGGCTGGAACAACTCAGTACAGCTGTCCAAGCAATGAATTTTCTTGAGGTTGATCACAGGCTGGGTTGAAGTCTTGACCTCATTGCTAAGTGACTCGCCTGCCTGACGGTAAGGAATGTTACACATACACACACAGACACACACACTCACACAGAGACAGACATCACTGGCTTCACTAAGAAGGCTTCTTCTGAGCTCAGAAAGGGAGGGGTAGCTGAGCTGAGAACTAGCAACAGCGATTCAGAAGAAAACCCAGCTAAGCCGTTGGAAAGGGTGGGCTTCAAAAATTTTAGCAAAAGGTTCTCTGCCCAGTGGCTGGGTGGGCGTGGCCATGATGGGAGTGGCCTATTTGGACTCCTGCACCACAGTGTGTCGGGGGGTGTTTTTGCCCTCCCCAGGCTCCGGAGGCTTTCTTCAAGCCTCCAGGAGGGTGAAAATGACCTCTCTGGGTTCTGGAGGCTGTCTGAAAGCCGGAAATGGGCCCATTTCCAGCCTTCCTGAACTTCCGAGAGGCCCGTTTCTTGACCTCCCTGAGCCTCCGCGGGCTCCCTGGACTTATCTACATCCAAAACAGGCCGCATGGGGACTCCTGGGAGGGGAGGGGTGAGGTGGGTGGGGCAGCCAGGAGTGGGATTTGGGGGTTCTCCGAACTGCACAGAATCTTAGCTAGGGGCTCTCCCGAACCCCTGCGAACCCCCAGCAGCTCATCCCTGGAAAGGACTAACAAATCTACTTAGGCACCAGAGTAGGACTAAATGCAGCTTGGTCTGCAGGATGATTGTCTTTTGGCCTACCAAAAAGCCAAAGGAGAGCAAAAAAAGGAAATTCTTGCCAAGAATAAAGCTATTATATTCCTGTTGCACTGTATGGCACTGAATGCTGGGCAGCAACAACAGGGACCAAAAGCTATCTCCATGCCATGGAAATGCGAATGCTCCATTGGATATTGGGCATCTCCCTTCTTGACCACATCACAAATAAATGACACCATTCGACAACATTTTTGATGTGGCGCCAATGTTCGCCGCCCTGAGTCCTTAGGGAATAGGGCGGCATACAAGTCAAATAAATAAATAAATAAATAAATAAATAAATAAATAAATTATAGAGAAGATGAGAATAGGCCGGCTCTGCTGGTATGGACATATCCAGAGGGCAGCACCTTCCACCGTGGCCAAGATTGGTTACCAACCTCGCGGGCATCCAAAACAGAGATGGCAAGACACCATCAACAAATGACACCATTTGTTGACACTATCAACAAAAATATGCAAGATGAGGTGCTACGCCCTGGAGAGTGGCAATAAATAATCCGAACAGTGGACCCTGCACCTGTGGGAATATGCTAGGGAGGAGGAAGAGGAGGAGGAGGAGGAGGAGGAGGAAGAGGAAAGGGGGGAGGGGGAGGGGGAGAAGAAGAAGAAAAAAAAGAAAAAGAAAGAGTAAGTAGAAGAATCAGAAGAAGAAGAGGAGGAGGAGGAGGAGGAGGAAGAAGAGGAGGAGGAAGAAGAAGATTTCTACCTCCTTTGTTGAGGATATGCAGCTCAGTAATATACAACCAAGCCTTTCTGAATGGTACGTTTATAGCTAGGCATACACTGCATGGCTTAATAGGGTTGAAAACCTAGGGCAGATTGATGCAAATGTTATATCTATCAATGTGACAACTGCCTCACTCCCCGAACACGCGATGCTAGTTCCACAGCATAGTTTCAAAGCTATTTGCCAAGTTATATTCTCTCTCCCTCTCTCTCTTTGTCTCCTCTTGTAAAAGGTCTTTTTGGGTCATTGTAGATTCAGTAGATTGTTGACTAAGATATATTTCAGAGCCATGTTTTATCAGTTTTGTTGTGGAATATTAACAAGGAAATGTGCATTGTAAAACTGATTACAAAATGATGACACTGAGTAGATTGGCTTTTCTGGAAGAAAAAAACAACAACCTGCATTATGAAAGCTACTGGAGAACGAGGAAGCATCAAGAAGATAAAAGGAAAGGCATCTTTTCAGCCTCTTTCCCTCCCAAGGAATGGTTGGACAGGAAATAATTTAATTAAAAGAAAAATAACCTTAACATGAAAGAATGTAAAAAAAAAGATGATTCAATCTCTTCAGAAAAAAGATATAGACTAAAAGCCACTAGAAACTTGAGCCTGTAATTGCAAGCATCTTTGAGGCATTATAGCAATAGCAATAACACTTATATGCCGCTTCAGAGTGCTTTATAGCTCTCTCTAAGCGGTTTACAGAGTCAGCCACTTGCCCCCAACAATCTGGGTCCTCATTTTACCCACCTCGGAAGGATGGAAGGCTGAGTCAACCTTGAGCCTGGTAAGATTCGATCTGCCAAATTGCAGTCAGCAGAAGTAGCCTGCAGTACTGCTTTCTAACCACTGCGCCACCACGGCTCTTTTACTTCATTACCTGGTCAAAAAGTGTTACCAGAAACTTTCTAAATTTTGGCTACCCTAGATTAACACAGCTCCCCTTCTACGAGCCTGCCTTTAAATCCAACATTTGATCTTAATCAGGGGGCCTTCACAACCCTTGAACCACCAACTCCTGTCCTCTACAAACATCTCAGGCTTGGATGCAATGACTGAAGATAAATAGCAATAGCATTCAAACTTATGTACCGCTTCCCAGTGCTTCCCAGCCCGCTCTAAGCAGTTTACAAAGTCAGCCTATGGCCCCCCCAAAATAAAGAAGTTGTATTCCACACTTACAACTTCCACAAGAAGTTGCCATTCCCATGGAGGATGCTTCATAAGAGGAGGATACTTTGATCACTAAGTGCTACATGACTTATCTCAAATCATTATTTTTAGGAAGGAACCAAACAAGTGAATCTCTTTAAAAAGTGGAAGGGGTTAATTTCCCCAACCTGATATCTCCCAAAGAGGCTGAGGCTGAAAGCGCCAGAATTCTCTGCTAACACAGCTTGGCGATCTCAGGTCTTCCAGCCTCAAGAGGGTAGGGGAATTATGGGATGCCTCCTGGCACTGCTTCGGGAGCCTGTTGCTAAGTCTTGGAAACACTCGCGTGTGCTGTGGGTGGGAGAAAACACAGGTTGAGTCTTAAGCAGGAGAACGGTAAATTCCATCTGCACAAGTCAATCATATAAGAGCAAAGCTTGGGATGAAGCAAAAAACCATGCATCTGACAGAAGGGGGCTGCCAAACTCAGCCTCTCCCCACCCCCACCTGTCAGGACTTAGCTTCCGGATTCTGTGTTACCCAGGAAACAGCTGATGACATTGCAACCACCTTAGAGCCAAGCAGGGAAATTCTCTGCTTTAGGTGTTAGGGATGCCTTCTACTGTTGCCAAGGAAACGCAGAACCCTGAGATTGGGTCCTGGCAGGTTAGCGAAGAGCTGATGTTCAAGGCAGCGCCTTTCTTTGCTTTTAACCTTGCATGAGCCGTGTTCTTCTGGAAGAAAAGAGGGCAGCAAGCGTTCCTTGTTGTAGACAGTCCAGGTTGAGGTCCTGTCATCCCTTGCCACTGCTTTGTAACTAGCCCCTCCTTTACCGCGTGGATTACTTATCCTTCACATGGTGGTACCTGGAAAATGCAGTAACTCCAAGTTTGAATTCTCTCCACCAAAAATAGGACATGCACATAATTGCACTGCCATGGAAGAGGAAGAGGAAAGGGGAGAAAAAGAGATATCTCTTTCTTTTCTTTTTTTTCCCAGACCTTGACATCACACGATTCTTCTGCCTATCTAGAGTGGCTTGTCATTTTCTATCACAAGCTATTATTGACAGCCAAAATACAGCTGTAAAAGCAATGAAAAGTATCCGGTAATTGCTTAAGGGAATGTAAGATCGACTTCTGGCTCTGTGCGCTTTTGCCATCCACTTCTCTTGAGGTGATCCTGCCAATCTTTCCAGGATGTCTTACGGAATAAAATCCTCCCCACCCTGATCTAGAATACAGCTTGAACTATTGCACAAAACTTTCAGTTAGAGGTGAACTGCAGCAGAGAAATCAGGCTGGGGCTCAGAGTGAAGGTTGAAGCAAACAATGCCTCTTCGGTCTTTTACAATGTGTGGCCTCCCCAGAAAAAAAATATCTGAAAGGATTTCTCAGTATTCATTTTGCACCACCTTTTGTTGCCCTTCCCTCTTTCAGAGTTGGCCCTGGACATATAGGGTTTGGCTTGGAAGCTGGCTGATTCTTTGGGGCAGAGCTGGGTGAACTTTTGCACAGGAAAATCCATGACTTCAAAGCAAGCGATTGTCTGTTTCTCGATTTGTATCAAATCAACAGAAAAAGGTATCAAGATTTGCTAATCAAAATCCTCCTCCTGTCATTATTGACTAGTGAGCAAAGTATATAGGGATTATAACTCCCAGAATTCCCATCCAGCATTGACTAAAATGTCACACCTACCTATACTTAAGGTAACAGGTTAGAGGAGGTTGGATTAAGCCATTTGTTCTATTTTGTTCTTCGATAGTTGATTTAATGGCTCCTGTGTCTATTGCACAGGACTCTGTATTATTAAAAATCAGCTACGTTTTTATAAAAAGCATTTCCCAAGTCCCCAGATATGTCACACTTGGTAGTATTAATAGCAATCCCTTACCTGCAACTATTTTAACCTATTAACTCTACTCCCACAGCAGAAAGGATTGTCGTGAATAATGTGGGTGGCAAACCAAAACTATTGCCGAACTTTAACCGACACCTCTCGAAAAGCCTGGATATTCCCAGCAGAAAATGACTTCTTCAGGTCATTTTGCAATTTTCCAAGTTTTCTGTTTTGCAAGTCACTTTAAGAGAGCTTTTTCCAAGTCATTTTGAGCGATTGAGCCCTCCATGTACTAACTAAAGTTAGCTGCACTTCAGTAAGGCAGCACATTCCGGCATGTCAAAATTGGCTCCTTCCTAGATTTGTTTTAGAAATGCAGTGAAAGCTTTTCTGATAGGCTTTCTCTGGCTAGTAATGTGCCGCTTCTGCAAAGAGACAGAACGGGGTTGCTACAACATTGGACATGTCCATTCCTAGGTCCAATTTAAAAAATAATAATTAAAGAAGGGTAGGAGGATGGCAACCTGACTAATGGGCACTTCAAAGAAAACCACTGTAGGCAACGGCAGGTCCAGTTGAGTAATATTGCAGAAACAAATCCTTGAGTAATAAGAACAATTTGGATTCGCACACACGCAAGTGACACAGGAATAGCCTCTGATATTCCAAGAATGGTTGGCAAGATGTGTCATGGGACCAGATTCTGGTTGAAGTTGATGCTGCAACCATCATTACAGCTGTAATCCTACGGTGGGGGAAAATGTCAGCCAGATATGAAACATGAGCAACTCCCAGGGGATCCGAGCCACAGGGGCTCAAAAACTTTTACCTATAATGGCAAAACTGACATCATCTGGAGTTCTTTCTTAGTCACTGTACAATATAGGTAGCATTTTTAAAATGGGCTTCCTGCTTTTCTACAGCCCAAAACTCTCTTTGGACATGCCTGCGCTTACACAGTTAGTTCATCACTCCATGAAGGGGTCTAACTTTAATATTTTAATTCTTTTTCTTTTCTTTTTTAATGTTTTTATTGAATTTTTCCTTTTTACATATCTCAATCACATATTAAACAGTACTGTGACATTATTTATATAACTACATTCCATATCCAATACAGTCTATAAATTCTATTTCTATACCTTCTACATCTATTATACACATTTCCTTTTATTTCTATTTTCTATCCAATTATACCATTTCTCCTATGTTGCATAATATTCAGAATCTTCTTTACCTTTTAATTCTATAGTCAATTTATCCATTTCCGCACACTCAATTTTTTTTTTAATTACTAGACCTTCAGATGGTGTATATTCTTTCTTCCAACACTGCACACAGGTGATCCTTGCTGCTGTTATTCTATGTAACACCATATATTTTGTCCTTTTATTAAATTTTCCTTTAATTATCCCTAGGATATTTTAATTATTTTTCTACTTATTTTACAAGCAGCCCAGTGTCATGGGCAGCAAAAAAATTTAATAAATAAATCCCCTTTAAGCTTCATTTGATCGTTTTTATTAGACTGCGCAAATAGAAAATGATCACCCTCTGCCAAATTTCGGTTTCTAGCCAATGCCTGGGCCTTGCCACTCTTAGGAACTGGCCTTATTTTAATGCACAGTATGCTTCCCTCATGAGGACAGCATATCACATAATGTACACAGTTGAAGCTCCTTGGAAAATACCTAGTTCAATCTCATCAAAGCAGGATCTCCCAGGAAGAACACAGCTAAAAGATCCATGATAACTCACAAAACGTATTGGCTGTTCACAGAACATGTTTTTAAAATAGGTTACCAACCATACCATTGTCAGAATGTACATTATCCACTGAATCATAAACCAAGTAAAAAGACTGAATTCATATAGCTGGCTAAGGTATTAACAAATCAACCAGAGCTAAAATCAATCAAGTTTAGGATACCATGAATGCCTACTCTGGATTGGTAACTGACAGACTAAGTAAGATATACAAAGCAAGATACAAAACAAGCGAAACTATATTCTCATAAATTTGAAACCATGATTAATCGATTAGCAACCGGATTAGTTTTGTTTAGTTCTATTATTTATTTATTTATTTACTTACTTTGGGTAAAGTTGGGCCATCTGATTATTTCAACGTATTCTGCAAATCCAAGAAGCAGCAAAATTCAATTATCAGGTTAACTTTCCTTTGTGATAACAGCCCGAGAATTATTATTTTTTACACTTACTATAACTTGAAAAGGAACGCATTATTATGGAATGGGGAAAGGCTTAAATGTTAAGATTTTCATCTGTTCCTACCAGACGATGAGGCAGCTGAGTGCTTTTAGTTAAACCGAAGGCAAGAGCCGAAATTAAATTTAGCTTCAATTTGATAAAACCTAAAATGTGCCTATTTCTTTAATGACATTTTGGCTGCAATCCTGTGGAATGTGGAAGGATGTTTCAGGGCCCAGGGGTTACTTAAACTGCCTCCTTTCCATCCGCAGAGAGAAATCGGGACCTAAAATCATCCTGTCTTAATAAAAATGGACCTCTAAAATTCTACACAATATGCTTCTGAAGATATAGGCAGGGCTGGGCTGCTGGGGGTTTGTAGGGGTTCGGGAGAACCCCTAGCTAAGATTCTGTGCAGTTCAGAGAACTCCCAAATCCCACTCCTGGCTGGCCCCGCCCACCCTGCCCCTCCCAGGAGTCCCCATGCGCCTGTTTTGGATGCAGGTAAGTGCAGGACGCACGCGGAGGCTTGGGGAGGGCAAAAAACAGGCCTCTCGGAAGTTCAGGAAGGCCAGAAATGGGTTCGTTTCCGACTTCCAGAGAGCCTCTGGAGCCCGGGGTGACCATTTTTACCCTCCTGGAGGCTTGAGGAAAGCCTCCGGAGCCCAGGGGACAAAAACGACCCCCCCACCATGGTGCAGGAGGCCAATTAGGCCACTCCCACCATGGCCACGCCCACCCAGCAACCGGGCAGAGGACCTGTTGCTAAAAGTTTTGAAGCCCACCCCTGGATATAGGGAATATCAAGGCATGTGGAATAGAGCTATTGGATTACCTGCCTAAATCCAGACAACTACAGGTGTCCTTGATTTACAACAGTTCACTTAGTGACCATTCGAACTTACAACAGCACTGAAAAATGTGACTTATGGCCATTTTTCACACTTACAACCGTTGCAGGATCGCCATAGTCATGTGATCAAAATTCAGATGCTTGGCAACTGGCTTATAGGACTACCTGTACTAGATGACTACAGTCTGTACTGCTGGACCATCTAGTGTCCTAAATTAAAGGACGGTGTCAGAAATGAAATGCAGAATCCAGTATTCTCACAGTCTATTTATTACCAGGAGTGCATTCAGTCTTGGTCACAGGAATCCTGGTTTGTTTGCTTCCTTGTTTCAAAACCCTTATAAAATCAAAGCATTTTTGCAAGATCCAATCTGGGTTGGTAACTGGGACTAAAGATTTACTCTTCCGAGTGTTCGGACTCATGCTGGAGCCCATCTTCAGGGAACTAATCAGTACTGGAATATGTGTTCTGGGTTATTCTATGAGTTGTATTGATACGGCACCTTCCTATTGATTGACTGGTGTGTTGATGGCCGGTGATTGGCTGTTGTTTCCTTGGGCTCCCAAGTCCTCGGCTCTTAAGCACCTGATAAGCTGGTGGTAAATCAGCACTCCTATTGATTGACATGGGACCCATTTCCCTGGCTATTTTTGTCCCTGCTCAGCCAACAATCTTAGTAGCTACAAAATTGAATGTGTGTCTTTGTTCGTTGCAATCTGAGGCTACCAATGAGTTTGGGTCTCCTCGTCTGACCGCTCGCTTGTTTTTCTTGCAACTGGTGCTTAACTTCCTCCCCATCTATAGCTCAGAAGAGTAAACCCAGAGGTGGGATTCTACCGGTTTTGCCCGGTTCTATAGAACCGGTAGCTCCGAAGAGCAGCTGACACTGAACCAGTTCTCTCTGAAGGACTTCTTTTCTTCGATTGGGCCCGCCCAGCTGCCTGGGCTCTAGGCTGTCCTTTATTCTTACCTTAGTTGCTTTGCATGGCACAGCTGAGTGCCACGCCTCAGCAGGAGATGGTGATTGCTTGCAGGTGAAGCTGTGTTGCAAAGTGCATGCTCACTGAACGGATTGTTATGCTGGTAGGCTCTCACCCCTGAGTAAACCTCTGGTTCCGATGACCGACCCAGATTGGACCTTGCAATATTATCCTGGGACAAATATATTTGCCTTCATTCATCAAAGTATTTCTGCTGAAGAGCTAACCAAGATTTTTTAAAAGCCAACATATTGGAAAGCATCTCCTCTGAATGTCAGAGTGGTGATGGTGAATGCCTACTGTATACTCAGCAGCAGCAGTAGCCTCAACAGTACTCTGAAATTTCCACCAGACAGTTTTTCCAAGACTATGCATTTTTTTCCACTGGAGGTGCCAAATACTGGACTCAGAGGTGTTTGCGTAGCTGTAGAGCAAAGCTCCTTTTTTTCAATCTACTCATGCTCTTTGTTTCAAATTCTATTTCTGGGTTTTATTTATTTTTTTGTGGTTTGGAATTGTTTAAGTAATATTTTCTTCTCTTGAAATATTGCTTGCTTGCCTGAAAAGCCTTTGCTCAACAGCTGGAACATAATTATTTTAATAAGTACACAAATAAATTTGAAAAAAGGGAAAACATTTGCAACTTGGGAAAAAAAGATAGTAAAGCAAATAGGATATTCAGCTTCAAAGTTTTAAACAAACTGATAAAAACTACTTGCTTTATTATGAATTTGCCCCACTATTCTAATCTATAAAATTATAGATTATAGATTTCCACTTTTCACATGGACATTTGTTTTGCTTTTCACATAGGTTCAATTGTGTCACTTCAAAATTGTGATACCTATTTTTTATGCCCTTTTAAATTTTTTAATTTATTTCTCTATTTTGTAGTTGTTTTGCTCACATAATAATATACTTATTAATGAAAGCATTGAAAAAATTGTTATAGCTAGTTCTTTCAGGGATGAAATTGTCTCTGCAAAAGTATATTTAAAAATAACATTGTTCTTGACAACAATATGGAAGGAGTTTGCCTTTGTCTTCTTGCAGGACATTTGTAACTGTCCTGACAAGTCCATAAGACTCAATTGCTTCTCTCATCCAATAATTGATCAAGTCTGACTCAATTTATCTTGGTCAAGATGAACTCAAGTGAGTTTGATGTTGTGACTTGTTATAACAAAACCTCATTTTGACCTCAATCCCTAGACACATCCATATATTTTGAAGCTAACAATACAGAGGCAATTCGCTATCACCTTTTTCCAACATGTATTTTCTTCAGCTGTGGGATTCCTGGTGGTCTCCCATTCATGTACTAACCATATTAGATTCTTGCTTAGCTTTTGGAAATAAACCAAGATCAGCTACATTGCTGTCACCTAGCTGGGGCTTAATATTTCACCAATTTGCTTTTAGTGCGTCCTAGTGATTCACTTTAAATGGACGTTTCTATCTATGGTTCTGTCATTTTTAAAAATTAGCCAATTATCATTTCATTTTTCTCATTGCCATACACTAACCTGGTGCCTTCTACCACTTACTCACAAAAAATACTCCATAACAAAAGTAAACAAATTATGTCACTCCCCATCAACTAAAAAGATACTCCTTCAGTCTTTTTAGCTGCCAGAAAAAGGGAGTGGGGAAAACAAGGCATTCTTGAAATGCCTAGATATCAACTCAGCAGCCCAAAGTTGTTGGAGCATAAGAAGGTTATTGGAGAGCATGATGGATGACTCTTGGAGACGGATGTGTCCCATTGGAGAAGTCACATCCAGTGGGTGGGGGGAAGACCAGGATCAAGGGGGAAATGTATGATGTGATTTAGTACCGGCTGCACCCAGCCACGCGCCAACATGGCAACTTCTAATAAACCAATATACTTTTCTCTAAGATGCAGCTAGAGACTTTTGCTTTGAATGAGGGGGATTTCCTTACGTAGTAAAATAAAGGGGGGATTTGTTTATCTAGATCAGGGCAAACTCGCGTCCCGAAGGCCAGATAGGTCACATACTGGCCACGCCCACACCCAGTTTAGCGAAGGGGAAAAAAACTTCTGATATGTCATGTGACACTGCCATGATGACATGTTTGACACCCCTGATCTAGATATTTGCCTGCCCCCCTCAAATATTTTCAGATAGAGGATTGCTAGGGAGGACTGCCTCTCATTGGATTTATTCAGCCAACATCTGCAAGTCACACTGGATTAGGGTAATCCTATTAGAGAAAGCTCATCCATCCCAAAGATAAATTGTCCTGCTGTACTGTTGGAAGAATTATTCTTCTGGGTTCAGTTCCAAGTGGGGAAAAATACACTGAAAATACAGAGGCTGTTTGGAAAGATGGTTTAATGGTAGACAGGACCACATGGCTTGGAGCTCCAAAGTGAAAAGGACGATCACATGCTTCAAGATGCTGGGTGAAGGAAAAGAAGAAAGGGGAAAGATGCTGAGAGACCCTTAGTTATATACCCTCTGTTGGGCCCCACCTTAGTGTTTCCTGTTCCTGTGTAAGAAATTTATCCCATTGGCTGTCAGACTCCCAGGGTTGGGGGTCTTAGCTAACTTTGTAGGCTTTGTCTGGACTCCATGGGTTCACCTGGGTGCTGACTGATGCAATCTTCCCAGGCCATGAGATGGGTAGAGGGCTTTGTTATGTAGAATACTCTGGCCCAGGCCTTAATGGCCCATCCATTAACAAAGGTGGGGAGTGAGCTTCTGCTTCTGAGGTGAGTTTCTGCTTCTGAGTTTCTACTTCTCTTTTTAGGGGAAAAATTCTGCCTTTTTAGTATATCCTACAATATTTCATTTTCCTAGGAGAGGGGTGGGTTTTAACTTCCAACAGTACAAAATGCAGCATAGTAGTTCTGTCCCATCAGAAGAAGGGATACATCTGCTTCCTGTCTTTAGGAATACAGTACGTCCAATTTAATCCAGCCACGCAGTTAAAAACACACTGCCCATTGGGTTTTTCGTGAAATCTGATTTTAATTTTTTTTCCTAAATAAAAAAAAATAAACCACATTAACAATAAGCCTGAAAGATAATACTTGATCACGATCCATATCCCAGATAAGCTATTCTTGCTCAGAAAGCAGCAGAGGCCAGCCAACAAGACGGTCCCCAGATGACCACCCTTGCTGCTGGCCATCTGGCCTAATGGGGACGCTGCTTCTCCAGCCATTTTGTACTGACTTCAACCCGAAGGAAACCTTTCACCTCTCACTGCCAGCAGGGAAACTTGCCCGGCTTGAATGAGGCTCATTATGCACACAATTAGGCATGGCGAAGCAGCACATCCCCTCTCTAAACACAAATATGCGTGTGTGTGTGTGTGTGTGTGTGTGTGTGCAGACACACTGCACACACCCCAGGGCTGAAAAGCCTCTCCCAGCCGGGGTCAGCGATGGTCTGCCAAGGAGATGGCTTCCTCCCAGCTCCGCTGTGGAATGTTCCAAATAGCAGTGTTGTCCAGGCCAGGACACCCTGTGCTCATTTCGTCCCGCATGCTGCACCCGCCTGGCCTCCTCCTCCTCCTCCTCCCCTACAGGGTGAGCTGCCAGAGCTGTCACTCAGAAGACAGGAAGCTGCCTAACCCAGGGAAAGCAATCACCACTTTGAACTCCAGCTAGGTCTCAGGCAGGGGGGAAAAAAAGGTTATCTTTGTCCTTAGCAACCCAGGAAGTTGCCAGTTTGGTCTAGTGCAAAGGTCTCCAAACTTGGCAACTTTAAGACTTGTGGACTTCAACCAGTGGTGGGATTCAAATTTTTTTACTACCGGTTCTGTGGGGGTGGCTTGGTGGGCATGACAGGGGAAGGATACTGCAAAATCTCCAGTCAGAGATGGTATTTGCCAGTTTTCCAGACTACTCAAAATTTCCGCTACCAGTTCTCCAGAACTGGTCAGAACCTGCTGAAGACCATCTCTGACTTCAACTTCCAAAATTCCTTAGCCAGCATAGCTCTCTATATATATAGCTGGCTGAGGAATTTTGAGGGGTTGAAGTCTACAAGTCTTAAAGTTGCCAAGTTTGGGTACCCCTGGTCTAGTGGTTAAGGCAGAAGGCCTTAACCATTGGGGGGAACTATGAATTCTAGTCCTGTGTTCAGCATGAAACCTGGGTGGGTGACTTTGGCAAACTCACCAGAACATTGTGAGTTTGAGGTTGTGAGCTGTAATCCTACCTCAGGCATGAAAGCCAGCTGGGTGACTTTGGGCCTATCACCAGGTGACTGTGAGTTCTAGTCCCATTTTAGGCATGAAGGCCAACTGGGTAACTTTGAGCCAATCATTCTCTCGCAAACCAACACAACTCAAAAGCTTGTTGTGTGGGAAAGAGAAGGAAGAAGAAGTTTTTTTCGGTATGTTCATCACCTTGAGTTATATATTAAAGTAATAAAGGTGGGATTTTGAGAAATATTAAAAACAGATACACATAGCTGGGTCCCACAGCAGGTTAAGCCACAACCTGTAGTTTAAGAAGCTAGTGCACTTAATACGTTAAACCAGAAACTGACTGCTTCTGTTGATTCAGATTATCATCAGTCTTTGCATGATGACATGCCGAGGCTCTTCCCCACAAAATGGATGGGACAGAACCCATTTCAAGGAAGTGATGGGTGACTTAAAGCATTTACTAGATCTTACTTGGGGACACATCTAGGGCCTTCCAAAAACAACACAGAGCAGTGTTCCAGCTGGGGAATGCTGGGAGTTGAAGTCCATACATCTTCAAGCTACCAAGGTTGAGAAACACTGACCTAGAAGTTCTCCAAGTATCACTTTCCTCTGGTAGGACTGAAACTTCACATGGTCTTAGTTCCCAGACTACCTTGAGCCCTGGTTTGTTTTAACCAGCGTTTGCTAAACAACCTGTACTGACACAGTCCCGTTAGTTCCTTCCTATCTTTCCATATTTTTTTCAAGATTCCCTTCATGTGCCAAAGTTTGAATTAGACTAGAACCATTGCCCAGATGGGTGACTGATATTTTTTTTTTAATAAATCACTTCCGATTGAGTTCCAAAGAGGGAAAAAATATGCTTCTGCAAAGCTGCAGAGTTCATTTCCCTCAAGGCCACTTAACACGTCATAGGCACAAATTCCCCCACGGAGAACGTGAACCCAAAAGAGCTTTTATTGGTATGGGTTATACTTATCAGTATTTACTGTATTAAAATTTTAAATTGATGCATTTGCTACACTACCACCTATCAAAATTGTTTGATGGAATTTTATTACTAGGCTAGCTCTATACTCATGCTTCACTACAAAACTATGTGGTCGGACTTAGTTTTTGGGGAGAAAAATAAGGGGGGGGGGAATTGTGCCTCTGCTTACCAGCAGCCATCGGTATTCATCTGGCTAGCATCCTATCAGTGTGTGTGTGAGTTGAGGGTTGTTTGGAAACTGAAACATGGAAACTGAAACAGTATATGCTGTGTGAGCACGAAGGAGACAGCAAGGAGCCTGGGCGTGGCTTAGATCAGCTGTTCTGTACTAAATCTGCTTGGTGTTGTGAAAGTAAAACTGAAACTGAAACTCCTCTCCTCTGCTTGTGTTTTGCATTTGGAAGAGATTGCTTTTCAGGTGGGGAGGGGGAGTAGAACTCCTTAGCATCAGAGCGTGTTAATAATAATGTACGAAATACTAATGCTCTGATGGTCATTTCAAAAAATCCTTTCTTAGTGAGCACCTAGAAGCCAAGTGGAACATATGTGCCAAATTTCAAGTTTGTAGGCTGTACAGCTCTGGAGATTTTGTGATGATGTGTGAGTGGTATTTCACTTTTATCTATATAGATTTTTTTCCAACACAAGCTGGTAAATAATGTTGATTTTACAGACCTCTGAGAAGGTCCTGGGGAGGCAGGGAGTGAAGTCCTAATGGTTTCTTGGGGTCCTTTGAGTGTCCTACTGGTTTTTCCTCAAAGTTTACTTTTTTCTCTCTCTCTCAAAGTCAGTCAAGGGTAGTTCGGTATATTGACTGACATATGATCCACCCTCATTTTAGCCTGGCCTGTGTGTCATGTGACTACATCCAATGGGTGAAATTCAGCGTTGCCTCTACACAAGCACAAAGATTTGCTTGTATGCAGATGTCCTTCCTGGTTATTGGTATCAAAAGGAGCTCCAGGTGTTTGCTCATAACTTGTATAAGAAGAGAGAAAAAGGGTTTTAAAATTATAAGAGGGGGAGAGAACGGCTCCCTGTGTTTCAAACCAGCCTTCCTTAATCCTAAGACGTGTTTCAAATGTACGTGGACTCCAGCTGTCAGAATTCCTACGGGGTGGGGGGATTGTGTGACACAAATGGGTGCAGCCAGGATACTGTAATTTTTCTTGTACTTGGGATGGAGAAAAGAGTTGTGGAAAACTTTTGTTTTTCTTCTTGAGCTGAAGCGCGTGTGATAGGCCAGTTTTGCACATTTCCCACTTCAAAACCACAAAGAAACAATTGGCAAATTTTCAGCAGTTGTGGACTGAAGGGGCTCTACATTTTACACTTCGGGGTCTGCAGGCCTCTCCCTTTTGCACTAAAATTCACATGTACCAATACACACACACACACACACACACACACACTTCTGTTAAAGGGAGCTGCAGTTCAGAAAGCTTTGCGCTTTTTAATATAAATTGTTAGTTGGGAAAAGTGCTACTGGGTTTTTCACTTACACACACACACACACAAATTGTGATCTCAAGGACACCCTTCCTTTGACAATCCAGGCAGTTTCCATGCAGCAGCAACATAGCTCAGCAGCCCAGAACTGATGGGTTCTTTTTATATACAAAGAATGACACCTCCCGTCCATTTTTAACCCCCCAGCTTGTTTACTCTATAGGTCTGGAAATAATGAACAGCTCTCATTCCTTTCCCAATGCAACATTCCAGAGCTGCATTCCAAGCCCAGCATTTGGGCACCTCAAGAGTTAAGGCCCCTAAGGCATCCATTCTTTGTCACAAAGCCCCCTCCTTCCCCCTCCTTCCCCATCCCTTCACTGAGCTGCTTTCCAGCAGGGGAGGGAGAGGTCCTTGCCTCCATCCGTCTAGCAGCTAAACCCCTGTCGCCATGGGGGCATTAGCACCATTACTGCAGTCTGCTCCCCAGAGGAGAGTGAGTGGATCAAAGGGTTTTAGCTGCAGACGGCTGCTAGACAGAGCTGGAGTGTCTTCAAGGTAGTAGCCACTTGAGGTTACAAATGTACTTTTGGCCTGCAGCTCTCTCAAATCAAAATTTTGCAGGGGCTTTATTCCTGTTAACCCATCACACACAGGCAGCACAGTGAAGTCCTGGGCAAAAGTAGGAAGGGAAGTGGAGCTGCTCCTACGGAATCCAGCAGGTACAGCTGTGCTCTGCTCCTATCAGGTGTATAACATCATCGTCATCATCTAAAATGCTAATATTCATGTAAGTTAATGATAATGCCACCAACATTTCATAATGAAAATAGGGAAAACTGAAAAATGGAGCATCGCTTTGCCAGTGTCCCTCCAGTACACATACCTAGGCACACCTGAAGGCTTTTTTCTATCTGTTGTGTGCTATGTTCATTTATTTATTGGTTTTTTGAAGCAGGGGTGCAAATCAATGCAACACAACCCTTATTTTAATTTAAACATGTGAAATATAGAATAAAGTGGCCACCTATTTTTCTTCGTCCAAAATTAGACAAAACCAGAGCAGCCTAGAAAACACATTTGGCAGTTTTTGCTATCATCTAACACAGAGATCTCCAAACTTGGCAACTTTAACACTTGTGGACTTCAACTCCCAGAATTCTGGCTGGAGAATTTGGGGAGTTGAAGTCCACAAGTCTTAAAATTGCCATGTTTGGGGACCCCTGATCTAACATATACTCAGCATTTCAGGTAGTCCTCAACACGTGACCATTTAATGATTCATTTAATGACTGTTCAAAGTTACAACAGTGCTGAAAAGCAATGACTTACATCCAGTCCTTGCCCTAAAGACCATCGCATGGTTATATGAGCACTTGGCATATATTTATCACAGCTGCAGCATCCAAATGATCCCCATTTATGACCTGTCCAGCTTGCCTCCAACAAGCAAATTCAATGGGGAATCTAGATTCAATTAATGAGCATGTGATTCATTTAATGACCATGGTGTTTTGCTTAACAAGTTTGGCATAAAAAGTCATAAAATCTGGGTGAGCTTGTTGAACAACGGTAGTTCCAATCCCAGTTGTGGTCATAAATTGAGAGGATTATCTATCTTTTATCTATCTAGCATTCACAACTTCTGGAGGCAAGTTATTCCACTGTTTAATTGTTCTCACTGTCAGGAAATTTCTCCTTAGTTCTAGGTTGCTTCTCTCCTTAGTTTCCATCCATTGCTTGTTGCCTTGCCTCTTCTTTGTGGCAGCCCCTGAGATATTGGAAGACTGCTATCATGTCACCCCTGGTTCTTCTTTTCATCATACTAGACATACCAAATTCCTGCAACAGTTATTCATGTGTTTTAGCCTCCAGTCCCTTAATCATTTTTGTTGTTCTTCTCTACACTCTTTTCTAGAGTCTCAACATCTTTTTTACATTGTGGTGACCAAATCTGGATGCAATATTCCAAATTTGGTCTTACCAAGGCATTATAAAATGGTATTAACACATCATGTGATCTTGATTCTTTCTTATATTCTATTTCAGCCATTTTGGTTTAGCTGCAGAGAATTAATCTTGGGAAACTCCACACTGCTAGATCTCTTCCATTTGACTATTTTGGGCAGTGTGGGGTTTTTAAAGGTAGCAAGAAAGCATCTTACCCTAAATTGGGCCATTGGGCCATTTAAAACAATACTGTACTTGTACAGACTAGTAGCCGAGATGTTCTCCTCATAGGAAGAAGGATAACATCATTGATTTAATTAGAAGCCTGAAGCAACAATCCTATGCAAACTTCACGAAGGAGTAAATCCTCTTGAACTTATAGGGATTTGTTCCTCACTAAACAAGCTTAGCATTATTCAGCAGGGGAATCATAAATATCTTTATAATTCCTCCCCATCTCCACCCCCCATTTCTTTGATTCAAAGGCAGTTGTGGAATTTAAACCCTGGCCACGGACGGTATACAAAAGCCCTTTTTGTGCAGGATGACGAATTCATACGTTCCTGTCAACATGATGGTGATAAGGTTGATCTTGGGAGGTCTGTCCTACCAACCTCTGAAAAGCAACCACATGGGGTCAACACCAGAGGGGGTATTCAACAGGTTCTGACTGGTTCTGGAGAACCGGTAGCGGAAATTTTGAGTAGTTCGAAGAACCGGAAAATACCACCTCTGACTGGCCTCGCCGCCATCTATTCTCTGCCTCCCGAGTCCCAGCTGATTGGCTGGGTCTTCTTTTGTTGCCCAGCACAGGAGAACGGAGCTGGAAAGCAGGTTAATGGGGTGGGGAGGGAATGGGGATTTTGCAGTATCCTTCTCCTGTCACGCTCACCAAACCACGCCTACCAAGCCACACCATGCCCACCAAGCCACGCCCACAGAACCGGTAGTAAAAAATTTTTAATCCCACCACTGGTCAACTCATCCTGCATCTGAAAAGCAACCACAATGGAATCAACACCTGCTCTCTGCATTAACCACCCTGTGTTATGCAAATAGATATGTTCACAGAATCCTCATTTTCCAGGTGCAGAAACTGGGCTGCAGTGGCCTCCACCCCAAAACCTTCTTGCATTAACTCAGGATCGACTCAACATAGGAATTCCCCCGGGAAGCAGACCGGAGTCTTCCCTACCACCTCTCCACATTGACAAATGCATCTTGGCCCATGGCTGGGCCTCCATCACCCTCCTGTCTGGGAGCCCTTGGCAGGCTCAGACGGAGCTTCTGCAGACAGAAGAACCGGCATGCAGAGAAGGACATTTGACGATCGTAATGGTGCCATCAATTATTCAGGCTGGCAGACACTGCCCTCCTCCTGCAAACAGCATCTGAATCTCAATTCTTCCACAAGTGCTTGGTTAGGGGCCATTAACTCACTCAGGAAGGAGCTCATAAGGCTTACATTTGGGGCTGCCTTCTTCTCCACTGCAGGACCAATCCCCAAAAAAACACCTCACTACCAGCAGAGATTGCAGGAGGGAGAGTCAGAATGATGGGCATGGGGGCAGCATACCTGCAAGTGCCCTCTATCCCCTAATTCAGGGGTCCCCAACCCCCAGTGCATGGACCAGCATGCTAGAAACTGGGCCACGCAAACAAGCGAAGTCCCATCCAAAAGAGGCACACAGCATACCAAAAAATGCCCCATCCAGTCTGCGGAAAAACCTCTCTCCACAGAACCAGTCCCTGTTTCCCAAAAGTTTAGGGGCCACTGGCCTAGTTACATATTCCCCAACTACTTCAGACACAGACTTCAGAGGATAATTAGAACTGAAGAAAAAACAATTACTACCAACCTGCCTTCCATCGAGGACCTGTATACTGCATGAGTCAAAAAGAGGGCTGTGAAAATATTTACAGACCCCTCACATCCCAGACAAAAACTGTTTCAACTCCTACCCTACAAACGACACTATAAAGCACTGCACACCAGAACAACTAGACACAAGGACAGTTTTTTCCTGAATGCCATCACTCTGCTAAACAAATAATTCCCTCACACTATCCAACTATTTACAAAGTGCACTACTATTACTATTAATCTTCTCATCACTCCTTATCACCCATCTCCTCCCACTTATGACTGTATGACTGAAACTTTGTCACTTGTATCCTTACCATTTATATTGACTGTTTCCTAGTATGATTTGATTGCTTATTGTACCCTATGGCTATCATTAAGTGTTGTACCTTATGATCTTGACTCTTCACGGATGCATCTTTTCTTTTATGCACACTAAGAGCATTTGCACCAAGACAAATTCCTTGTGTGTCCAATCACACTTGGCCAATAAAGAATTCTATTCTATTCTATTCTATTCTATTCTATTCTATTCTATTCTATTCTATTCTCCACAGAGTCCTTGTTGAGCAACTACAATTAGTACCAACAACTGGGTCATTAAGCAAAGTGGTCATTAAGAGAAACAGCAGCTCTGCTTATGATCATACTTCACTTTCTTTGGTTTACAGAGCTACGAAGGTCTTAAATGCAAAGAATGGGCCGCAGTTACTTTTTCATCCCTGTCATAACTGCAAAACAGTCACTAAATGAGGCAGTCACTAAACAAGGACCACCTGTGTCAGAGTCACGCCCTGTTGAAGAGAACCTGCCTCTGGTAAATCACTGCCTTTAATAAATGCCTTAAGATGTCTTTTTTAAAAAAAAGAAAAAAGGGCTGATACATCTGAATATGTTACATGAGGTCATTTAGAGAATGAGACTCCCTTCTGGGGATTTTTGAACTTTAAATCTCCTTTAAAAAAAAGTGGAAATGGGAAAAGAAATGGGTGTGTGAAGATATTCGTATATATGAGCATTCTGATATTGCCCCTTAAGACTGCCATTTCTCCTGTGGGCCAAGTCTGCTTTGAATTGCTTGCCACCAATTGTTGGGCAACTGTGCTTCTCTAACATGTAAGGGACGTGGTGGCTCAGTGGCTAAGATGCTCAGCTTGTCAATCAGAAAGCTCGGCAGTTCGGCAGTTCGAATCCCTAGCACCACGTCACGCAGTGAGCTCCCGTTACTTGTCCCAGCTTCTGCCAACCTAGCAGTTCGAAAGCACGTAAAAAATGCAAGTAGAAAAATAGGGACCACTTTGGTGGGAAGGGAACAGCGTTCCGTGCACCTTCGGTGTTTAGTCATGCCGGCCACATGACCACGGAGACGTCTTCGGACAGCGCTGGCTCTTCAGCTTTGTAATGCAGATGAGTATCACCCCCAAGAGCCAGAAACGACTAGCACGCATATGCAAGGGGAACCTTTACCTTCTGTGGGAAAACTTTTTCTTATTACTGAATGCCATATTTTCACCAGAGTAATCTGTCAGAAGCTACAGAATTCAAGGCTGTGTGACTCAAACAGAAAGCTTTTTTGCTGCTTAGCCTCTCTGTTCTCACTCTCTTCCCAACGGCCTGATTGAAAAGTCAAAGGCCTCTTTCAAAAGACAGACTGTTAAAGGTCACAGGAAACTAAGCTAAGTGTAATTTGCAGGCCTTGGAGTTCCAAGTTACCTTTATTTTAAACCCCAAAAAAGAAACAATTACTTGGTTCTTAAAATATCCCAGGAAATTACACTGTGCCCTTGGATAGGTATTTAAAAATGTATATTTGGACTGTAACTGGGATTTTAAAAACATAGTACTATTTAAAACATGAAAGCTTGCAGGGGGAACATCACACAACCTATAAATGTGTCAGGTTGCAGGGGATGCTCAGGAAAAAAGTAGCAGGCTTGCCCCAAATTCATCACCTACAGCTGTATCTAGCTTCAAGCAAACTTTACGATATTTCCTATTGGGCCCCCTGCAACACCTCCATTATCACCTTACTTCCTTTTGGAAGGTGCAAAGGGCCAGAAGCTGCCTCACTCGTAAGCCTATGTGAATAATATTATTACTTTGCTCCTTCCATAGGAAGATGAAAGGGTTAGGAGCAGTATCTTCTGGGAAATCAAGATTACTCTGCTCTCAACCATCAGAAGAAGAACAGGAACTGGGATGCTGTCTAGGAGGGACTTTGGAAAAGAAGAGGTGCAGCATAGAATGAAGAGGCCAGCTCTTAAATGCCTGTCTTAACACTTTATGCTCCTCATCTCATGGATTTGACTTTATTTTTCCCCATTTAGGAAATTGGGTGGACATATGGCCAAAGCTGTATTCAAAGTCAGATGCTGTCCAGACTTCCCACAACTTATGGCCTCAAGTATGTCTCCTATTCATTGAATTGTTAAGATTACCCACCAAACTAAACCCACTCCATTTAGCCGAGGAAACAACTTTTTCATTGGGTCCCCTGTTTTGTTTTATTTCCTGGAGAGGTTAAAGCAGCTGGATCAAATTCCAGAAGGAAATTCAAATTCCACCACTGTTTTCCGAATGACACCTAAATGATACTGAGCTTGCATGCAACACAGAATAACAGCATTGGAAGGAGGTCATCTAGTCCAACCCTCTGCCTGAAAACGAGATTCTCCATACCATGTTTAGACCAATGGCTGTCCAATCTTGTTTTGAAAGCCTCCAGTGATGCGGCATCCATAACTTCTGAAGGCAAGCCATTGCCCTGGTTGTTTTCACCAATAGGCATTTTCTCCTTAGTTCTAGATCGGTTCTCTCCTTGATTAGTTTCCATCCATTGGTTCTTGTCTTGCCTTCTAGGGCTTTATTGCACAACAGAGGATGTAGGGACATGTGGCTGCTGAATAGATATCAAAAACTGGGCAATCGAGTTTCTCCAGCAACCGACAACCAACTTTTCCAATCCAAAGAACTGGCTGGAAAAGGCCTTGCAAACAGCTGCCAAAACTGACTTGCAAAAGCCAAAGATTGCCTGGAGCCATGCAGGTGGGTGAATGCCAAATCTGCCATTAAATCAGGATAGAACTCTCCTGCTCACCGGAATTTCCTAGTTAGGAATCTGCACAGCCGCTTTGCGGAGTGAGATGGGCAGCACATGAATTAAAATAAGTAAATACACATGAGGGAGGGTGATCGCCCTGTTCAAAATCAACCCCCTTTGCTTTCTCTGTGGCCCATTCAGCTTAGCAGAATTCTGAACCTCTTTTAACAGCTGTCTCGAAGCTTGGCTTACAGCTTCCTCTGCAAGCGTTTGCTCTCTTGCCTCCTTTTTAAAAAAAATTTATTTAAGGGGAAAAGAGCAGGACCGCAGCTGAGCCAAGAATGGTGTCGGGTAAGTCAATCCTATTGCTGGGATTCCAGAGCTGCCTGGCTGGCTGTGAAGAGGGTAATGGGGAAGGCAGCCACATGGTTTCTCTCTGCCTGCCAGGGGTGCTCTGAGGACAAGCGGTGGGAAGCAAAGAGGCAGCCCTGTCCAGATGCAGCTTGCAAGCTTTCATGCCTAACTTGCTGGAGCTGCAAAACCAGTTGCTCCTCGGGAGGAGTTTCCATGCAAAAGCAGAGTGTGGGAGAGGAGACTGGAATTCTCCCCAGAGCTCTGGATTGCTCCCATCGCCTTTATTTCTCACATCAGCAGAGTCAAGGAGGTAAAAGGGCCACAAAAGCCACTGGTGGGATCGTGCATCACTGTTTTATCCCGAGCCACTAAATATTAGCCTATTTAGCCCCCAACTTGGGATTCTCTATCAATGTGGGTTGAGTCCCATCTTCCCCAATAGTCCAGCCATCCCTGGAAGGTACAATTTCTATGCAAGACTCTGGTCTTTCAGATGGTGACGACTGAAAGGGTCTTTTGCTAAGGCCACCCTAGTTGAGTTGCAACCCAGCCTCTCCTCTTGAGGATTATAGGTTAAGCCACGTGTTCTTCTGGGTAGATGGGTGGTTGTACAAAATTGCCCTACACATGTAAGAGGACTATCCAAAATAGGATTTATATTTTGAAATCATCTAAAACAGGGGTGTCAAACTCAAGGCCCGTGGGCCAGATCCCACCCTCAGGGTGCTTAGGTCTGGCCTGCGAGGCTGCCCTGGAAATAGCGAAGGACCAGCCCACAGTGCCTCTGTCAGTGAAAACGGAGCTTGGGACGGCCACATGTGCCACCACCACCATCTGGGCTCTGTTTTCGGCTGTGACGGCCTCCTGGAGCCCTCTGCCAGTGAAAACAGAGCTCAGTTTTTCAGCTCCGTTTTCACTGACAGATTGCTAACAAAGCAAACTGATAGCAAAAGTGGATTCCTCCCTCCCAGCTCTGCCAGGACCACCACAGGTGCCCCAGACACAAGTGATGTTGAACTGGGAATGCCCACCCGAGGTCAAACACAACCCTGATGCAGCCCTCAATGAAATGGGAGTTGGACACCCCTGATTTAAAAGGCCCCAAAGGTGCTTCTTCAGAAAGCAACAGGACTCCAAGCAGTGGTGGAATTCAAATTTTTTTACTACCAGTTCTGTGGGTGTGGCTTGGTGGGCGTGACAGGGGAAGGATACTGTAAAATCTCCATTCCCACCCCATTACAGGGGAAGGATACTGTAAATCCATTTCATCCCCACTCCTGGGGGGAAAGATACTGCAAAATCCCATTCCCTCTCCACCCCACTAACCTGCTTTCCAGCTCTGTTCTCCTGGGCAGGGCAACAAAAGAACACCCAGCCAATCAGCTGGGACTCAATGGGAGGCAGAGAATAGATGGGGACAGGGCCAGTCAGAGGTGGCATTTGCCGGTTCTCCGAACTACTCAAAATTTCCGCTACCAGTTCTCCAGAACTGGTCAGAACCTGCTGAATGCCCCCTCTGACTACAAGGAAGTCCAGATGCCTTTTAGAAATGCACCTTTGTGATGATTGTGACCCAGATGATTGAGAATCTCCATAGACATTCCAAAACGTCCATATTTTTTATTTTGGACATTAAGGCAAATCAGTTAAGTAATGTTAGAAATTAGTTTGGGACCTCGCATTTCCCCCAACATGACCTTCTACCAGAGAGGAGAAAGGAAAACAGAGTAGAGGATTATGCTGAATAGATAGAAGCATTAAATGATCATTATGGACCTCTCGCCGCCATTAAAGGTCTTGCTCTCATCCATGTGATATTGGGTAACTGTTACACTTCCTTCTAGGGCAGACCTCAGCAATCTATGGCCCGAGGGCCACATTTGGTCCTTTGGCTATCTCTGCCCTTCCTGCAGTGGTAGTGAAGGGCCAGGGGAGACATGATAGCAGTCTTCCAATATTTGAAGGGCTGCCACAGAGAGGAGGAGGTCAAGCTATTTTCCAAAGCAACCAAAGGCCAGGCAAGGAATAATGAATGGAAGCTGAACAAGGAGAGATTCACCCTAGAAATAAGAAGAAATTTTTTGACAGTGAGAACAATCAACCCATGGAACAGAAGTTGTGGGAGCTTCATCACTGGAGGCTTTCAAGAAGAGATTGGACTGCCATTTGTTGGAAATGGTGTAGGGCCGTGATGGCAAATTTATGGCACGCGTGCCGCAAGTGGCATGCAGAGCCATTTGTGCTGGCATGCGAGCCGCAGGCAAACTTACCTCACTGCGCGTCCACGTGCCTCACAACTAATTTTTTTTCAGTTAGTTTGAGGCCTTTTTTGGCCTCCCAGAGGCTTGGGAAAAGCCTCTGCAAGTCTTTTCAGGCCGAATTATAGAGCCATTTCATCACTTCCTATAATACCGGAAGTGACGAAACAGGCCTATAATTCTGCCTGAAAAGCCCAAAAATCAGTTGTGAGGCACAGTGCAGGTAAGGGGGTGGCTGGAGGGGGGGACTGGGTGCATGTGCAGGGGGCATGGGGAGGGGGCGCGCATTGCATTTTGGGTTCTGGCATGCAAGTCCATTTTTGGCACAGGAGCCCAAAAATTCAGCCACCACTGGTGTAGGGTCTCCTGCTTGGGTGGGGGGTTGGACTGGATGACCTCCAAGGTACCTTCTAGCTCTGTTAATCTCTCTGATGGTGGAGACCATGGCAGTGGCCCTTTGGATTTGGTTCTCCTCAACAGTCCCAGATTCACATGTGGCTCCTCTGGAAAATTAATTGACCCACCCCTCTTCTAGGGTCCACTCAAAACCTTCAAATGAGAAGACGAATCATTGGGACTGTGATATTAACACAGAGCTACACAAGAGTTTCACCCTGTCCTTATTCCCTCCCTCCTCTCCCTGGCTGTTATTTCAAAAGAAAAAAAAATGCATTAAACCCTACCATGCATGCCACAAGAGCGCAGTTTGGCTCTCAGACATTGTGACACCTATGAAAGGGCTCTGACTCAAGAAGAAAAAAACACCGCTCCTGTTACACACGGCGTCAGGCACTGCTACCTTTGTGCCCAAAGATCAGTCTTTCACACAACTGCCAAGCCTCAGTGAAAGCCTTTAATGTTTGAAAGTCAACAGAATGACTTCCCTAAAATGCTGCCAAACAGCCTTCACCGGAGGCCACTTGTGATCTCCAGCTTCTTCCAGTACACAAAGAAGGCAGCATTCTCTTACTCCTCAATCTTATCATCTGCTGGCTGAAAGATAATGGAAGGCTTAGGATAAAATGAGAGCCTGTTGCAAGGATGAGCAATTCTGGGCCCTTTACAGCCTGTGGACTTCAACTCCCAGAATTCCCGAGTCAGGCTGGCTCAGGAATTCCAAGAGTTGAAGCCCACCGGTCATAAAGGGGCCAGAGTTGCCCACCCCTGGTCTGTTGTTTTCCCCTTCCCTTTTCCTGGACTAACAAGGCCAATACCTTTACTTTCTGATCAGCCCTGGCCTTCTCCTTCCTTCAAAAAAAAGGACAATTTCCTTTGTCTCTTCCAAAGGCAGCTCTTAAGATTTTTGCCTTGAACCTAAAGACCATCTCCAACCACAATCAACGTCCTCCCTGTTGAACTCATTTCCCCTCCTTTTTTTGCCCGAGGTGCAATTTGTAATCATACCTTCCTTTGTGCTGGGTGTCAGCAAGCTTGACAGCTGCCACCATATTGTATGTGCCATGTGTGCTGATTAATAATCAGAAGATGTGATGGTTAAACAATGAACTCGAGCCTTGCTAAAGAGAAGAAGCAGTCGGTCTAATGTTGGCAGGTCAGAAGGCAGGTCAGCTTAGGCAACTGGGCTTTCTGCTTTTTTTTTGACAACATTTCGCTTCTCATCCAAGAAGCTTCTTCAGCTGGGACTGGACAGTGGGGAATGGAAGGATTTATATTCCTTGCAGACAGCTGGTCATTTGCATCCTTTTAGAGGGTCGTTGAAGCACTTGGAGGTCTCACTTGGAGAGGGCTGTTCAATTTTGACATAGATGGTCTCTCTCAACAGAGGGGGAGGGATACAACATCATCTATCTCCAGTCTACAACACAGTCCTTTCAGCAGTTCCAAGAAGCCTCCACACCAATTTGCACTATTCAGGTGACCCTGAGGACACAGATAAACCTCCAAGTGTCTTAATGACCTTCTAAAAGAGTGCAGATGACCAGCTGTCTGCACGGAATATAAATCCTTCCATTCCCCACCATCCAGACACAGCTGAAGAAGCTTCTTGGATGAGAAGTGAAACATTTTCAAACAAAAACCAGAAAGTCCCATTGCCTCTTGAAAAAAGCACCTTTGGGACAACCACAACCTGGAGGACAGAGTCTCCATAGATACACAGGTGAGGAAGACCACTTTATATCCATAGAATACACCCAATTTGCTTCTAGAAGTTGGAAGACAGTCTATAAACAATGAACAAAATGTTGGCAGATGATAAAGTGCCTTCAAAACATAAAGAACAGCAAAATGAAGAAAAATCCCAGCCCAAACAAGACACAACCAAAAATAGCGCAGGAAAAAAAAATATTGCATATATAGAAAAGTCATCTCTTCAGTAGAGTGCCAGCAGTGAAAATCAAAAGACTCACTGTAACACGCATTAGATTTTCCTTCACAGACAAGGGAGCGAAACTGCTTTAAGATGGCATTTTAAGAAAGCTTTTTGTGTAATAAATCTCGTGGTCATTTAATTGGGAACACCTTTACAAACAATTAATTAATCACGCTGGGGATTGAAGCTGGCACAATTCTAAAAGCAACACCAGGTGCCCCCGCCATTCAAAGGCCTGACTGTCATCTGAAAAGTAGCTGGCTGGGAGAGAAGCAACAAGCTTCCTTCATTTGCAAGACCTAGGTGGTGAAATTCTCCGGCAAGGAATAGGCCATTTGCTTTCATTTTTTCCTCCCTTGATGGTGCATTCAAATATTGTTAGGTTTCTCTTGCGCATTTGATTTGTCTTAATTTCTTTCACCGCTGCCCCCTCCCCTCCCGCTTCCAGCTCTATGGTTTAACGAAAGATTAGACAGATTTTTTTTTGTCTTTCAGAAAATCAGTTCTATTTTTTCTGCAGCAAACTTAAGAAAAACATACGCCTTCTGATAAAAATTGGATCGCCGGAACAGAGGTGCTCCCGGACTCCTCCTGATTTTTGCCACTTTAGATTATTTATTTATTTTTATGTATCACATAATCTCATCTCACTCTGAAAAGCGACTCTTAACTGGTGGAGGGGGGGGCTGTCCTTCTATCATGCCACTTTTTTATTTTTTATTTTTTGCAGCTTTGCAAGTTTCTGTCCAAAGCAATTTTAACAGCAGTTAAAATTGCTTTGGACAGAAAGCGATTTTAATAAGAGGTTTCCATATTTCTTGAATTGTGTCAGTTCAGGACACAAAACTACCCCTAACCTTCTGATAAACATGACTGTTCTTAAACGACTGCTCCTATTAATTGCCTATTTGTTTACTTTCAGAAAACGCTGGGTTGGAAGGTTGCTTGAACGAGCTGCCAAAACGCCAGATTCCTCTGAACTTCGGATTTTGAAGCGCTCCTAATACGCCCATCTGCAGATTTATACGCAAGGACAGCAAGATGTCCTATTGTGTCTATTGCACACCTACAACCATTTTATACTCGTTCTGAACGGCTGAAACGAGTGTGTTTCCCTCCTGAACGGCAGCAGCTCTCATCACTCTTCTTGGAATGAATATGACGGCCAAGTTATAACGGATGAAATAAATATAGTACAGTTTAGAACAAACGGAGCGGATCCTTCAAGGAGCAGCCAGCAGTGGATATGTCAATTGTTCTGGACTGGAGAATCCAGGTTGCTGCAACTTTGCTTCTCTTGGTTTCTGTAGCATATCCAAACCTTCTAGCAAGGAGGACTTATCTTCAGGATTCTATCTGGCTGGAGACGCCACATTTGAATAGGGAGGAGAAGGGAGAGTTGGTGCTTCTCAGAGCCCCCTTCCCTGGGGGAAAACTTTGATGAACTTCTGAAAGCTTTTGCATTTCCCCCCTAGCTGCTGAATCCCGACACACACACACCCAGAGAGAGAGAGAGAGAGACAAACTCAGGAACTCACAGCACAATGTGTCTGTTTCATACAAGCTCTACCACCTTCCTTGCATGTGCCTTCTAGTACGTGTGTTCCCAAGCCTTTGGGTGCATTTCTTTCTTTCCTTCGACGAAACAAAACAAGCCCTGAGAGCACATAAAGCCTCATTTCCGCCTTGGCAGGAGCCGGACTCAAAAAATCCTCCATGCACCAGGGGGGCAGGCAGTCCAGGCAGAGAAGCTGCCAAAGAGCAAACGGGCAGCATGCCTGTAACAGCAAGCAAGACCGACAACCCCAGCCATGCTATCGGGAGCACTGTGGCATGCCAGAGGATACTAGTTGCTGGCAGTGCAGGAACGAGGTCGTGGGAAGGACTGGAGGAATCCAGACAGATCACAAATGGTCGCCTGGAAAATCCACTTCTCCCTCTTTTTCTCTGACACTCTCTCTTTCTCTAACACAGGGGTGTCAAACTTGATTTCATGGAGGGCCGCATCAGCAGAGGTGGCATTCAGCATTATTATTTTTTTTTTTTCTGGAGAACCGGTAGCAGAAGTTTTGAGTAGCTTGGAGAACCAGCAAATACCACCTCTGACTGGCCCCGCCCCCATCTATTCTCTGCCTCCCAAGTACCAGCTGATTGGCTGGGTCTCCTTTGGTTGCCCTGCACTGCAGAACGGAGCTGGAAAGTGGGTTAGTGGGGTGGGGAGAGAATGGAGACTTTACAGTATCCTTCCCCTGCCACACCCACCAAACCACGCCTACCAAATTACGCTACGCCCAACAAGCCACGCCCACAGAACCAGTAGTAAAAAAATTTGAATCCCGCGCATCAGGGTTGTGTTTGACCTTTGGGGGGGGGGCATGGGAGCATGGCCAACTCGATGTCACTTGTGTTGGGGATGCCTGTGGTGGCCCAAGCGCTCTGCCAGCGAAAATGGGCTCCCGAGCTCTGTTTCTGGCTGTGATGGCCTCCTGCAACCTTCTGTCAGTGAAAACGGACTTCAGGAGGGCCACGAGGCGCCACGGGCTGGTCCCTTGCTGTTCCAGGGTGGCCCCACGGGGCCAGATCTGGCCTGCAGACCTTGAGTTTGACACCCCTGCTCTATCACAAAGTTCTTCAATCGAGATGTCTATGGAGATTCTCAGTTATCAAGGCAGTGGTGGGATTCAAAAATTTCTACTACCAGTTCTGTTGGCGTGGCTTGGTGGGCGTGGTATGGCTTGGTAGGCGTGGCAGGGGAAGGATACTGTAAAATCTCCATTCCTTCCCCACCCCACTAACCTGCTTTCCAGCTCCGTTCTCCTGTGCAGGGCAACCAAAGAAGACCCAGCCAATCAGCTGGGACTCGGGAGGCGGAGAGTAGATGGGGCGGGGGCAGTCAGAGGTGGGATTTGCCGGTTCTCCGAACTACTCAAAATATCCGCTACCGGTTCTCCAGAACTGGTCAGAACCTGCTGAATGCCACCTCTGCATTTAGGTCATAGTTGTCCCAAAGATGCTTTTTCAAAAGGCAACTGGACTTCCTTGAAGGCTTTTCGCTTCTCATCCAAGGAGCCTATTCAGTTCAGGGAAATTCCCTCCCTTCCATGGCACAATCTCTAACGGGCTACAACCACTTTGGCTCCCCACACCCAATTTAGCCCTAAGGGAGCGGGGTTGGGGCTTGGATAGACTGAGGAATGGGAGTAGCTAGGGAACGGAAGGAGCCTCTTGGATGAAAAACGAAACGTCTTCAAGGAAAAATAAAAGCCCAGTTGCCTCTTGAAAAAAAAACACCTTCATCCAAGACTTTCCAGAGTCAGATCAGGGTCGTTCAGGACAGCTGCTCCAATCGGACAGATTTGGAGAGAAAAAAATTACCAAAGACACCACAAATCTATACTCATGTTCATATGATTGCCACAGCTTCTTAGGGAACAACTGCAGCACAGCTCTGCCCCTTGGAGACCTGCAGCAGGTGCTAGCTTTGTTCCACCCCAAACCTTCCTCAGCGGAGGAGGCAGGTGTTACTCCGAAGGAGGGAGGCAGGTGCAGATAGCTCCCCAAAGCCCTGGCTCCCCAACCAGACAAAGCTGTTGCTCACAAACATGGGGCTTCAGAGAGGTCTGGCTGGACTGGAAGGGTTATTTCTTGTTTTAACTTGCCATGCCAAAATGTAATTTTAAAAAAAATAGCATAGTATGATCCACCTGGGCACAGAATAAGGGAGAGCTCATTCTTGGCTTGTTCCAATGCCAGTAGCATAAGATTTCTCCAACCTTTTGAGTTTCCACCTGTATCAAGCTCTCCTCCCAGAATTCACAACACTGGACAAGTTGATCAGGGAGTTCTAGGAACTGAAACCCAACCATCTGGATTGTAGCCAGATTTGAGAAGGTTGCGTTAAGCTAAATCTCCATCTGCAAAAATAAAAAAAAATACTAGAACAAGCAGCAGTCCTGATCCAGGACTGGCCAGTTTGCTGCTGAAAGTCAAAAGAGAGGATATGCCTCTCTCTCTTTCAGTGTCTCTAAGTGATGCCTATCCTTTGGCAGTTGACTGAGCCAATTGCAAAAAAAGAGGCACACAGTACTCGAGCCCAAACAAATCTGGCTAGTTTACTTTTCCATGCGCTGTGCAAACCTTATCAGAGGCAACTAGCCAATGACCACTCAGGGGTGGGCTTCAAAAATTTCAGCAACCGGTTCTCTGCCCCGTTGCTGGCTGGGCGTGGCCATGGTGGGTGTGACCTAGTGGGCCTCCTGCATCATGGGTGAGTGCATTTTTCCCCTCCCTGGGCTCCGGAGGCAAAAATGGCATCCCCGGGCTCCAGAGGCTCTCTGGGTGCTGGAAATGGGCCCATTTCCAGCCTTCCAGAACTTCCGGGAGGCCTATTTTTCACCCTCCCAGGGCTTCAGAGACTTTCCTCCAGGAGGGCAAAAATGGCCTCTCCCAGATTCTGGAGGCCCTCCAGAGGCCAGAAATGGGCCCGTTTCCGGCTTTCTGGAGCCTTCAGTAGACCTGTTTTTCGCCATCTCTGAGCCTCCTCATGGGCCCTGCACTTACCTCACATCCAAAATGGGCCACGTGGAGACTCTGGGGAGGGGCCAGCCAGGGCTGGGATTTGGCAGTTTGCCAAAGCAGCCATACCATTAGCTATGGGTTCACCCAAACCTGGGTGAACCCGTAGCAACCCACCCCTGTTTTGATTGTGTCAATGGCACCATCTCTCCTAAATTCAACGGAAGAAAGGATGACATTTTAAGGAGACATGAGACAGGCCCCATGCCTTGCAAAACTTGGTCAGCTTCTCTATTCCTTGGCAGTCTGTCATCTGAGGCCTTTGTCTCTTTCTGCCTAATGGTAAGGCTGCCACTCCTGCGCAAACCTTATTATATGGTAACATCTGCCATCAGAAGGTGAGACACTGGTAATCCCCAAACTGGCATTTTTCCTAGCTTGAAGGATAAAGTAACATGGGGAGCAGAAGGGATGCTTCCATTGTGGGAGTTAGCAACAAGGCGCAAGAGCAGATCTAATGAAAAAGTTGCCAACTATAAAGGAAACGTCTCTTCGAGGGGTTGTTTTAGCCCAAATCACTTCACAGGGTACATATCTGCCAAGCTGGCACATAATCATCACTTTACTGTGAGGTTTGAGTCTCTCACCTGTGCTCAGAAACGAGAGTCAAAAGAGGCATTGTGTACTAAGCAGAGTAACCCTCTCCTTTAGCTCCTATCAAGAAATATTACCTATCACGACTGTTCAAGGTAGAAGTGAGGAGGAAGCGGTACAGATCAGATTCAAATGAGATAGGATAGCCTTACAAGAAACAGGATGTTTCTAGGTTCACCTGAAAAAGGGGAATAGTATAGCACCCCACCTGAGTGTGATCTCCTACATAGAGGTGTAGGGTTTGAGGTCAGACTCTTTGACTCACATGAGTTTAAATCCAAATTCTTTAAAACACACACACACACACACAAATACAGAAATTCAACAGTAGGAGAGCAGAAGGAAGCCCAGGAATAACCACTTGACCTGCAAGTTTATTGCCTATCTTCTCCTACTATTGAGATAAAGCAGTTTGACATCTTAAGTCTTAGGGTATTTCCAAACTAACTTCTTCTGGCATTATTTAAGTAGTCCTCAATAAATCATAATTTTAAAAAATCTCTCCTTCCCATGTTTAACCTGTATATTTGAAAATAAATAAAAGCAAGGGAGAAAGAGTATTCATACATGTTCTTTCTTGTCTCATTACATGTGTGTGTGCCAGAGTTGGTATTCAGCAGGTTCTGACCAGTTCTGGAGAACCGGTAGCGGAAATTTTGAGTAGCTCGGAGAACCGGCAAATACCACCCTTGACTGGCCCCGCTCTCATCTACTCTCTGCCTCCCGAGTCCCAGCTGATCGGCTGGGTCTTCTTTGGTTGCCCTGCACAGGAGAACGGAGCTGGAAAGCAGGTTAGTGGGGTGGGGAGGGAATGGGGATTTTGCAGTATATCCTTCCCCTGCCACGCCCGCCAAGCCACACCACACCCACCAAGCCACACCCACAGAACTTGTAGTAAAAACTTTTGAGTCCCACCACTGGTGTGTCTGTGTGTGTGTGTGTGTGTTCATATTCCTGTCTTTGGCTCTGAAAAGGGATTAAATTCAGTCAACAAAATCAAGATACAGGGGGAAAAAACCATGGTCAACACAATGTCGACAATAAAAAACACATTATTAAGCTGGGCATCGTACAATTAGAATGCTTTGTTATACAAAATCATTCTTCTTTGCTACTTGAAAACATTACAGAATTAGCTTTTGGGCAGACATCCCTGGCAAGAATTTATTATAGCCTTGACCCAAAAACAAAAGCTCCATGTATATATCTCTGTTTAGGTTTTCTAATCTTGCGTAGAAAAATTAATAAACATTAAAAGAAAATGCTCTGGCTTTGGTTCATATATCCATTCCAACAATGAAGGCAGAGACCTTGCTTGATTCAGATACAGATTGTGCAAGCTCCTGGACTCCAGACTCAAAGCTGAATTCCTGCAGAACCAATTCAAGAACCAACCCAGGCATTCATTGCTCAAGAGAGTGCAGGCAACACAGAAAATATGGTTTCCTCTAACTGGAATTTAGAGCCCTCTTTTCTCTCCATCTTTCTGCCTTAGTGGCAACCTTGCTTTAAAGCAGATCTTGGAAATCTGCAACCATAGAAGCCTAAACAGGCCTCTGCCTAATTCCATCGCAAGTAATTAATTCAGATCTCTGGAAAAGCTATCTGTCCTTTCCCTGACAACTTGCTGCATGAAAGAGAGAGAGAGAAAAAAGAAGAGAGCCTCAGGAAGTGAATGGAAGGGGGGAAGAGATGGAGAAAGAAAAAGAGAGGAGAGGGAGGGGGAGAGAGGGAGGGAGGGAGGGAAGGAGGGAGGGAGGGCATGGGAAAATGGAATTATAGAGGGTGACTTCACCCAATGTTGGGATGTGCCTCTCACCAAATTACCTTTAAGGCTGCTTATTCCAATAGATCCAAACAATTATTGCCAAGAATTCTGGGAATTGATATCTGGAGACCATCAAGATTAGGAAAAAAATGTCACCCTCCATTGACCAAAGGGTGTTCATCTCATCCTAATAAAGAGTATCCACCTTGGTGAGATAGGCAGCATAGAAGACTAATTCTATTCTATATATATAAAAGCAAAATACCACTCACGCATCATCACAAAATCTCCAGAACTGTAGAGGCCTACAAACTTGAAATTTGGCACATATGTTCCTCTTGGCTTCTAGGTGCTCACTAAGAAAGGATTTTTCAAAATGACCATCAGAGCATTAGTATTTTGTATATTATTATTAACACGCTCTGATGCTAAGGAGTTCTACTCCCCTTCCCCACCTGAAAAGAAATCTGTTCCAAATGCAAAACACAAGCAGAGGAGAGGAGTTTCAGTTTCAGTTTTAGTTTCACAGCAGCCACCAGCTTTAGTACAGTTACAGTTGAGCTAAGCCACACCCAGGCTCCATGCTGTCTCCTTCTTGCTCACACAGCAAATACTGTTTCAGTTACCAAACAGCCCTCAACTCTCTCACACAGACAGGATGCTATCCAGATGAATACCAATGGATGCTGGTAGGCAGAGGCAGAATTTCTCCTCCCCAAAAACTAAGCCCAACCACCTAGTTTCATAGCAAAGCATGGGTATCGAGCTAGTAATAAATAAATAAAAATCTTTTATGATCCAGTGGCTAGACAGGGTAGCTCCATTTCCTACAAAAGTGTATCTGTTGCTATTCATTTTATTATTTCTGTAGGTAGCCACAGGGAGAGGACTCTGTAAAGCAACCTCCCCTCAACCTATGTTCTCCACGTGCTTTGGACTGCAGTTCTTAAAACGCCCAGCCAACATGATCAATAGTGTGATTGGGTGTTGAAAGTTAGCAGTAATAATACATTTATTCACCACCGTAGGTTTTAGTAAAATTCATATAAAATTACAGATAATTCTCATCGAGACACCACATCAGCAGTTGGGATCAGCAACCTGATTGTTAAGCAAAGGAGGTACTAAGTGCAACCGAACATCAGGCACAAAGAATCAGGACCATTCATAAGGTTGCAGCAATAGAAGACTTATTCAAGCCTATACACAAGAATTTGGTCAACTTTAAATTGGCACCAGATAAGAGTCATCAGAATTCAGGAGGGGCTGGACTTGGAGCACTTGTGGTAATGCAATGATTCTAAACTGATGATGTGCTTAATTCCATCCCCAGCTCTTCCTGCTCTTCTCCTGCATCGTGACTGCGTTTCTGATCTGACTTCAGCTTTCTTTTGCTTAAGAAACCTGCAAAGGTCATAAATGTGAGGATTGGTCACAAAATAATTTTTTTGCATTTCCTTTATAACCGCAAACGGTTGCTAAACAAGATAGTCGCAAAATGAGAATGATCTATACAAGAATCCCTTTAAATTCAATCCAACCCGGTTAAAACTAATAGCACTAACAACACTGTGCGTTCATAATGAAATTAACACCTTGGAGAAAGCGATGTTACAAAAGGCTGCAATGTATATGGCAGTAAACCGCACACCAGCTAGCATTTTGCAAATGAATCAGGGATGGAGGCTAAGTGGTATATGCAAAAAGGGAAAGGAGTTTTAAACATGCCCCGGATATTGGCCCACGATGAATCATAAAGAGATACACAGATACCTAATACAAAGGTTAAAACAAAAGAATTATGCATCCCAGTGCTGTTACACTCATTATTAGCCTGATGTCCCACAAGAAATTTAACCAGTGGGACTTGCAATTAATACCTGTAATATAATAGACCTGATTATAATAACTGTGATAATTACATTATATCCAAGGAGGATGAGAAAAAAAGGGTCTTGCAAAACAAGTCCTTTGTCTTTGCTTCACTCTGCCTCTGCCTTGCAGGTAATCACTAGCAACGCCAGGCAAACCCTCTTTTAATGGACTCTTAATAATGCTGTAATTTCCTTTTGCAGTGAAAGTTTTCCAAACAGTCAAAGAATCAAAACAAAGCAATGATTGCTTCTATTAGCATTAAATTCCACTTTGAGAGCGAGAATAAATCAAACAGGAGATTCAATTCAGGGCAGAACGATAAAAAAAAGCCAATAATGATTTTTTAATATTAATAAGAAAAATATATTATTATGCACTCTTAAGCATTTAAACTTCTAATCCAATCAGTACAAAGTGCAGAGATAAATCAAGGCCGCAGAACAGAGAGTCACTTCTAGGACAGAAGAAATAAAACAGCAACCATCATCTCTGGGACTCAAGCAGGTTTGACAATTTCAAAGGGAGGCATGTGGGTGGAAAGAGGGGGAGAAAGGAAGAATTTATGAGGCTGTCATTTTCCTAACAAGCTTGTTAATCCTTTGTCTCTCTGTCCAAGGAAAAGAGAGCAGGGCAGCAGCCCAAAGAAATCTTGAATTAACCATAGCCATGACGTTTCTGGCTCCCTTGCACTCTTTCAAAAAAGCGATATGAGGCAGATAACTTGTTCCTTGCATCATGTAGTAGGTGAGGTTTGCCACTATTGTTTGATAGACAATAGGCTAGACCCAATTTCACAAGTTCAAAAAGCTGGCTGAAAGTAATTACGTATGCAATACATAAACAAGTTGGCACACTGAGTAGTTTCTACAATGTTCTGCAACCTGGTGTCTTCCGACTGTGTTGGACTGCAACCTCCCTATTCTCCGATAGTTGACCACACTGGCTAAGAACTTGGGGAGATACAGTCTCAACTTGTCTGAATGACTCCCTTAATTCGGGGTAGAGTCAGGGCAACTAGATGGAGGTGAGCATTTACCGGCCGGATGCCCTTCCTGACACTACGCAGAGTTCACAGCAAATATTTTGTTTCTTTTTGCCCTAGAAGAGAAACATCTGCAGCTATCCAGGATTGAACTCTCAACCTTCCGAGTGGGAGGTGAGCGTGTTCACCACTAGGCCACCACCATGCCATTCTAACTTCCCTTAATGACATCAGGTTGGAAAAGGCAATGTTAAACCCAAACAAACGTCAGTAAAATCTGGATGGAAAGCTTCAACGTAAGACTATTTCTCCACCAGATACTTGTGGCATCTTTTAGCATCATCCATCATTGTGCCAATATAAAACAATGAGGACAGCTGTTGCATCATCTCAACGACAGCAGGTGACATCAGAAGATGGTGTAAAGATTAGTAAGGAAATGGCCTAAATAATGAAGCTTGTTGAATTATCACGGTTAGGACTGGACACTGTGAGCTTAAAGGAACACAAATACGAGTATTGTATGCAGGAAGTACTCCACTCCTTGGTAGCTTCAACAAAAAGAAGCAGATGACAAATAATACCACCTCCAATAGGATATTCATTATTTATTATTCTTGTAGGGCAACTTGGAAGCCCTACCTATCTAAACAATAAGCTTCTTATAAACTATACACTCGAGATCTCTGCCTGAGACCCTGGCTAATCAAGGCACAGGACAGGAATAAATGGGGAAATGGTTTGATCTGCTAAAAGGCCACTTCTAACAGTAGACATTTAACTGACCTCAACTTGCAGAATTGTTTTGAGGGTAAAATGGGGAAGAATTAGACTGCTCTGAGCTTTAGCAAGAATGGGGAATAAAAGTGAAGTCATAAATACAGACTTTTAAAGCAACTGCACATTAGAAGAGTGACATATGACCCTTACAATGAAGAATGAATTTACTCTGTTATGAATTAATTTGCCCTTTACTGAACCCATTAAGGCTACAAGAGTGCATGTCTCCTCGCTGTGCAATTCTGGAGTGTTGGATTACAGTTCCCCAAATTCTTAAAAGACAATCAGAGTGTGTGTGGAACAGAACTTCTGAAAGCTGCGATCCCCGTAATGGTATGTGGGAATGACCTTGCTAGGGCAAGGAGAGGCAACCAAGAAAATAGTCAGATAAAAGGCAGATTAGCCCACATTAGGAATGAGGGAAGTGCAAGAGGGTCAGAAGAGACCCTCAACTAGTTTTGGGGCTGTGAAGAGAATGAGGACAAGGAGTGAAGTACTTTCCGATTTGCAAAATTCTGGTAATGTAAACTTACAAGAGAACAGAATTAGCTCATCTGGTCGAGTTCCTCATCTGATCTACTGATCTACGCTGTAAGATTGACATCAGTCTTACAAATCTGAAAGTACTCCCTCCCCCCTCTTCCTCTTTACAGCATAAAAACTAGGGAGGGTCTCTTCAGAGTCTCTTGCCTCACCCACATTCCTGCTGGGGTCCAAACTGCTTTTTATATGACTGTTCCTTTGGTTGTGTCTTGTAGCTCTGTCTCCCAAGGCCATTCCCACATACCATTACAGGTCTTAACCTATTTACCAGCCAGGAGGCTTTGAAAATAAACTAGCCAACTCATGACCCATTGGGTCATCCTTTCAAAGGCATTTCCTAACCAGATTTCTCAATGCCATCAACAATGATGTACTGGCTACTCTGGAAAAGTTCTTAAAAATTCAGATGTTCAGAGATGCATCTGCCTTGAAAACAGCAAAAATGCTGGCTGCTTACACAAAACCATCCCCTCCTCCACCCCACCAGTCCACAAAGTTGGAAAAGTTGGGGAACTCTGCTTTACTGGGCTGTGCAGTACAGTGGAACCTCGGGTCGCGAACACTCCTGCTTGCAACCAAATTGGGTGGCAAACAAAAAATCCACCCGATTTTTGAATCGGGTCACGATTCAAAAATCGGATGGCGAACAAAATCGGTGCAGAAAGATTCCCTTTCCGCACCAATTTCCCCTTCGCCGGCATTTTTTTTGAGTGTGCGCATGCGCGGCTGGTCGTGCTTCCAGACACGACCAAATCAGGTTGCAACCGGAGTCTAGGAATGGATTATGATCGCGACCCACGGTTCCACTGTATTTTAAAAAATAATTAAGAAAAGTCGCCTTGGAGTATGCAGGAGCATGAATGCACATTCATCTACGACTCTTTAAAGCAGCAGTATCTTTCCTTGGGACTCAGTGCTCCTCATTGCAGCTGTTACTGTATATTATCACCAAAAAAAATGGCTCCTTTGAAGTCAGGCACCAGGTTTCCACCTCTTTTTTCCAAAATTTTGTTCTGGATTCCTTGTTAAACTGTTACACATCCTTAGTTCTTTGGAACATGCAGAGTACAAATGCACCACCTGTTTGTGATGCATAAAAGCAACTGTATCTTTATCTAGCATTGCACAGCAGCTACAGAAAGTCTAGAAAGGGACCCAGCTATTTCATGTTACATTTGGATGTCATGCTCGCATTCCTGCAAACAGTAGAACCTTTTTCCCAAACTAAATCAATGCAAAGAAATGAACAAATATCCAAATCATATGATTTTTTTAAAAAATCCAAATTCCTTGAGTTAGGAAAATAAAACCGTAAAGATATGTAAGCATAACAGTTCCAGAGCATCATCGGACCACTTGAAAAATTACAGGAGTGGCCCAGCAAACTATTTATTCTTCAGGTTGATGTAGAAGAAGAGCAGGCAGAGCTAAGGGGGTGGATGGAATTAAATGCATCATCACTTTAGAATTGTTGCGTTTCCAACAAGCGCTCCAAGTCCAACCCCTCCTGACATCCATTGACTCTTATCTGGTCAACCAGTTTAATGTCAGGTGCAAAGAATCAAGAAATTATCGGGATGTAGGACAGAATTAACCCCTGCACTAAATGGATTACATATTACATTACATGTCATTGTAATTACATTACATGAAATTGTAACATACAGCAATTAAGAAATAACGTTCTAGTATAGGACAAAAGATGATACACCATCACCGCAATCTAATACAATCTCTCATCCAGAAACAGTCTTTTCAGGTAACTAATTTCTAACAAAGTGCAAATCTAAAACTTATGCATGATTCTATAGCAGAGGTGGTATTCAGCAGGTTCTGACCAGTTCTGGAGAACCGGTAGTGGAAATTTTGAGTAGTTTGGAGAACTGGCAAATAGTACCTCTGACTGGCCCCGCCCCCATCTATTCTCTGCCTCCCAAGTCCCAGCTGATTGGCTGGGTCTTCTTTGGTAGCCCTGCACAGGAGAATGGAGCTGGAAAGCAGGTTAGTGGGGTGGGGAGGGAATGGGGATTTTGCAGTATCCTTCCCCTGCCACATCCACCAAGGCACGCCCACAGAACTGGTAGTAAAAAAAAATTGAATCCCACCACTGCTCTATACCTTCTCCTCCGATAATCTGAGTAATAAGGGGCTGTAATTTTCATTGCTGAAAAGCTCATTTTGTATGCATGGATTTGAAAAGCCTTACCCATTTCACCTCATTGTGTTCTATTGCCAAACTTGCCAAAGTAACTACATTACGAAGCCATTTTTTGAAAGCAGGAACCCAAAGCTTCCTGTCAAGCTGCAACATACCAAATGCTTTCTGGGTGCCACCATACTAATAATCATCTTCATAATATCTCCCTCCAGCTTGTTTCCTACTGGATTCCAAATATGTTTCCAACAGATGACTCTTTTTTTTTGTCAGTCTGACAGATTGACAGATTAATTGATCCATCGAGCCAAGCCTGTGATCAGCAAGGCTGCATAGGTAGCAAAGAACCCTACTAGAGAACCAGGATGACTCACTGTGGTATTGAGTGGCTTTGATTTATTTCAGAATAAATCACTTCGTCAACAGGACCCAATGTGAAATGATTTCAGAAGAATATGTCATTCTGGGCTTTCAAATGTCACATGAACAGTGCTTTTTTTAAAGGTTTTGCTTACTTTAATTTCTATGGAGCATTTAAGGCAAGGGTCTTCAAACTTGGCAAGTTTAAGACTTGTGGACTTCAACTCCCAGAATTCCTGAGCTAACATGACTAGAGGAGGAATTCTGGGAGTTGAAGTCCACAAGTCTGAAAGCTGTGAAGTTTGAAGACCCCTGATTTAAGGGGAACACATGAGAATGATTGCATTCTCCAACTCAGGATTCTAGCAAGTGGTATTTAGAGGCATATATTATCTCTGTTTTGGAAATATTACATAGTCCTTTATGACCTTATAGAAAGTTAGCACTCACCCCTCTTAGAAGAATGAAATATTTTAGGAATTATTAAAAAGGTAGAATGTTATATTTTCCCTAAAGGAGAAACATGTTTCTAAAGACAGAAACTCAGAGCTTCAGCTCCCTGCCCCCCACAGATATTTGGGCCCATTGAGAAGAACTGGATCTACAAAAAAGGAAAGACCTTCAGCTCCAGGATGATGGGATTATCCTTCAGGGCAAAGCCATTCAGCCACAATATAAACTGCACAATAAAGCCCCTCCATTGCATCAGCCCAAGCTTCAACCAAGCTTGACTCAGATAACCTACAAAATCAGCTATCTCCCCTGCATAGCCCCATGGGAGTCTGACAGCAACCAATAAAATACATGCCCTTGCCACAGGAACAGGAAGCTCAAGGGCAAGGCCCAAAAGAGGCTATAAATAACCCTCACTCTCCACTCCATGTGTCAGCTACCCAAAATCACATGTGCTTGATGGTTCTGCTCCATTAAACCATCTTTCCAATCAGCCTCCATGTTTCCAGTGTCTTTCTCCCCACTTGGAACTGAACCAGATGGATATTTTTTCCAACAACCTGTAGCCACACGTAACCCAATTCTTCATTAATCTGCCCTCCAAACTGATAGTCATCACCATACCTTCTGACAGAAAATTCTATAATTTAGCTAAGGTAGGGAGAAAAATAAAAAAAAACTGTCCAGGGCATGTAATTCTGAGGATATGTTAAGGACTGCATGCTGATTTTTGTGCTGGAACAAAGCCTGTAATGGATAGATAAGGTAACCTTGTTTTCTCTCTATTCTTTCTTTCTCCCATTCATTAGTTCCTCTCTGTTCCATTCCACCATCTCTTTGGTCCTCCTTCTTTTGCCTTCTAAAAATTGAGGGGCATGCAAAATTGAGCCTACCTGCAGTTTACTGAAATCACTTCTAGAGAAGCGTTAGATAAACTCACATGTTAGTCTTTTTGGCTCTGGTAGCTATTTATATTGTGTTTTGGGTTCACTTTTAACCCTTCTGTTCACCGCCTAGAGCAGTACTTCTCAACCTTGGCAACTTTAAGACGCATGGATTTCAACTCTCAGAATTCTAGGAATTAAAATCTATGCATTTTAAAATGGCTAAAGTTGAGAAACACTGGCCTAGAGCCATTGTATTGTGTGATGGGCAGTCATAAAAATAAGGAAATAAAGTCACTGAGCCAACAACCAACCAAATTGCCCAGGTTTACATTTCAGGCTAAACTACCCCCAAAAAACTACCAAACCAAGATCTGTTGTGTGAATCTACTTAACCAGCTCTCCCCTTCTTTATTTCTTTTATAAATAAAGGAAAAATAGATTTCTAACCTCAGCTAATTGCTAAAAAGAATAAGGCAGAGCATGTCATGCAACATTAGTGCAACACCCAACCATGGTCAAAGATTGCAAGATTATCACCCGATTCTTTAGGAGATTCTGAAGATTTTTATTTTTATTTTTTGTAGGAAACTGTTACAGTCAGATTATGAACACACTTAATTCAGAAGCTGCCATGAAGTTACTAGCAGCTTGTAATAATGTGGGGAAATGCGACTGATCCAATAATAACCGTCCATCTCCAAAACAGAGGAGGTTATACTTGCAAAAACAAAAGCAGAACCTCCCTAATTTTGTCTGTGAAGCGTCGATCTCAATCTTGCTCTGACATCATAACACACCTGTTCTTCTGGCATGTGTCCCTCAAACTGGCGAGTTCTGGAGACGCATGGGATCAGCGCCCTGCTAATTATAAATCATCATTAAAAATGCAAGAAAATGCCAGAAAAGGCCTGAAATCTTAACTCATCCACTGACAGTTGCTAACAAGATTCTCAAATGAAAGCCATTTGAATAAATATGAGGTGCAGCAGAGGGGAAAAATTATCGGAGAAGATGAGCAACTGATACCACAGTTGGGAGTATAAGGAAGGCATCATATAAGATCCCATTATTGGTCAAGATGATGAATAAAAAATGGAGAACAGCATAAAACAGCAATATCTCTTACTACATTAGATTGTTGTTCCATCTAGCTCAGTCTTGTCTTCAACGATGGAAAGCAATACCCTAGAGCCATCTTTCTTGGCCTGGTGTATTTTTTAATTCCCAATGATGCTGGCTTTGACAAGGGATTATGGGAGTTGACATCCAACATTAGAAAGCAGCAAGTTAGGGATTTTTGCTGTAAAGCAGGGCTATCCAACCTTGGCAACTTTAAGATTTTTTTATTTTTATTTTTATTCATATTTATATGCCGCTCTTCTCCAGAGACTCAGGGCGGCTTACAATGTTTGGAGCACAACCCAATGTGCTCAGCAATAGCCTTCATTCCATTGTATATGCCTGCTTATTACTAAGCGGCATTTTTACAAAGTCAGCTTATTGCCCCCAACAATCTTGGGTCCTCACTTTACCTACCCCGAGAGGATGGAAGGCTGAGTCAACCTTGAGCCTGGTGGGATTCGAGCCTGCACTAATCACAGGCAGCTGGAACTAAGTGCTAGGCATTTAATAGCCTGCACCACCAAGGCTCAGATTTGTGGACTTCAACTCCCAGAATTCCCCAGCCAGCATGGGGAAAGTTTAGAGTTGAAGTCCACAGGTCTTAAGAGTTGCCAAGGTTGGACACCCCAGCTGTAAAGCTTCAAACTGGTTTCTTTCCCCAGTCAGGAACCTATCTTTAGATCCTTGGCATGCAAAGCGTGTGCTGTGCTACCGTGTCATTTCTCTATTCTGTGGTCGGAAAACACCCAGAATGTTCTTCTTCCATTTCTTCTCTGGGAATTATGGAGTGCAAATGGGCTCATGCCCACAGGTATATCAACATTTGCTTTCTTACAAAAACAGACCAGAGTTCCCATCAGCAGGGACTTCACCTTCCAGCTCTACTCCCTGATCGGAGATACTAATATGCGAGAAAGAAGTTGGTGCACAAGGGCATCTAGCAACGCCAAAGTTAAACCAAGATTAGGATGGTTATTAAGTCATCTTAAATACAGCTGTACATGCTCAGCTTCAATCACCATAACAGATACAGATAACAGATAATCAGAGTTGGAAGGGGCCTTGTAGATCATGTAGTCCAACCCCCTGACCAAGCAGGAGACCCTACACCATTTCTGACAGATGGGAGTCCAATCTCTTCTTGAAAGTCTCAAGTAATGATGCTCCCACAACTTCCAAGGGCAACTTCTGTTCCATTGGTTGATTGCTGTCACTGTCAGAAAGTTTCTCCTTATTTCCAGGTTAAATCTCTCCTTGTTCAGTTTCCATCCATTATTCCTTGTCTGGCCTTCGGGTGCCTTGGAAAATTGCTTGACCCCTTCCTCTCTGTGGCAGCCCCTAAAATATTGGAAGACTGCTATCCTGTCTCCCCTGGTCCTTCTCTTCTCTAGACTAGTCAGGCCCAGTTCCTGCAACCGTTCTTCATATGTTTTAGTCTCCAGTCCCCTAATCATCCTGGTTGCTCTTCTCTGCACTCTTTCTAGAGTCTCAACATCTTTTTTATAGTCTGATGACCAAAACTGGATGCAGCAGTCTAGGTGTGGACTTACTAAGGCTTTATAGAGTGATATTAGTACCTCACTTGATTTTGATTGTATCCCTCTGTTAATGCAATTTAGGATTGCATTGGCTTTTTTGGCTGCTGCTGCACACTGATGGCTCATATTTAGCTGGTTGTCCACTAAGACTCCAAGATCCCTCTCACAGTTACTGCTATGTGGCACCCAATACTACATTTGGTCCTCAACTTACAACCATCCATTCAGTGACCGTTCAAAGTTACGACAATGCTGAAAAAAATGACTGATGATTGGTTTTCACACTTGCACCCATTTGGCAACTGGCCTGTATTTATGATGATTGCACTGTGATCTCCGTATTATAACCTTCCCAGTCGGCTTCTGACAAACAAAGCCAATGGTGGAAACTGGATTCACTTAACAACTGTGTGATTCACTTAATAACTGCTGTGGCAAAAAAGGTAGTAAAATAGAGCAAAACTCACTCAACAACTGCCTTGCTTAGCCACAGAAATGTTGAGCTCAACTGATAGATGTAAATTGGAATTTATTTTATCAATGGCTGGGAAAAAGGGGGTAAAGATTAGGAATAGAATTTGTATTGTTAAGCAAACAAAACAACCCAGACAGCACAATGTTTATTAAGCACTAATTATATGAAATAGTAGAACATTAATAAAACTTTATTAAAAAGAAAGAAAGAAATTTTGGGCTCAATTGTGATGATAAATCGAGGGCGATTGACGTATTCGGACACCACTGAATAAGGACAAAAGCAGATATCCTTCTAAATTCTACCTGGGAAACCTAGAGTTCTTCTCCCCAACTACCACAGAGTTGGCAGCTATTCAAGAGGGACCCTTGGCTGACAGATCAACTATTTTGGTTTTTTCCTAAACAATCTAGCCAGCAACCTTGCATGATAGTGTACCTGAAGGATGGTTTTCACAGTGGCTGGTGCCCACATGTGCTTTTTCTCCTCCCTACCTTTCTCCATTTCGTTGATCCCAGAGCTCTTACGATAGTGATTAATTGGATCCAAACATCATTCTAAGCCATAATACAGCATGTTTGGGTTTGTCTTTGCACAGGTTGCAGACCAGACACAATAATTAAACTATAATAGCAATAGCACTTAGACTTATATACCACTTTACAGTGCTTTACAGCCCTCTCTAAGCGGTTTAGAGTCAGCTTATTGCTCTCAACAAGCTGGGTCCTCATTTTACCCACCTCAGAAGGATGGAAAGCTGAGTCCAACCTTGAGCCTGGTGAGATTTGAACTGCCAAACTGCAGGCAGCTGGCAGCCAGCAGAAGTAGCCTGCGGTACTGCACTCTAACCACTGTGCCACCCTGGCTCATAATTCAACTATGCTTAATAGCTTGACATTCTGTATACTCTCAGCTACTGTGTCTTTTCAACAAACCTTTTTAAAAACATGCTGATTTAATATCATTTATGAACCTACTCTATTTACCTATCTAGCAAGACTCTACTCTGGAAAAAACGCTCTAATATCTCAGGTCTTCTATGTCACTTACAAGTAACTTCTCCGTTTAACTCCAAAAGCTGACCCTTAAACCTTCGTAAGTCCCTGCCTGAAACTCTGAGTCTGCTTAGTCCTTCCAGCAAATCTTTCATCATGAGTTATTCCGCATTTGCTCTTAACGCCATGTACCTTAATCCAAATAAGCCCCTTTGACTCACTATAATTGACTGGAAGTGCAGCTAATTAAGAAGTAAAGAAGAGCTAAGGTGAACTGGTCAGTCACTCTTCACAGCCTGACCCTTCTTCTCCCCTGTTCATATTCTGAATGACCCTGGATCGGGAAAAGGCCCTGCTACAATTTCTATGGATGAAAAAGTTTACATAGTAAGCCTTGGTTTCTTTCACAGAACAGTCAAAATCAAAATCTTATTAGAAAGTCTATCAATGAATATTGGCTTATGTTAATAATAGCAAGCAGGAGAAGGAATTAAGAGAAGGCAACTTGGTGCTTTCCAAATAATTTGATCTGTAGCCACTGATCGTTCTGAACTCTGGCTTTGTGGCTTGAGCTTTCAAATATTTAGTTCCTACCAGCTTTGATCAAATCCATGTTAGTTGTGATTTACAGCTCTTATTGGCTCTATCATGCTAACTAGGACAAACTTTCGGGCAAAATACATAGCTGGCAGGAACCAGGATGCCTGTTGATATAGACAAGAAGAGAAAGGAAGTAAGGATAGAAACCAATATCCCCAGTAACTCCACTTTTATAACCTATCTAAGATCACTTTGTGTACAACTATGTGTGAAGTGGGTCTCTCCCAGTATAGAGTTCTGATACTTCACCACATCTATAAAACCAAATTTTGCATCCAAATTAATTGAGTGGTGGTATTAGATCTTTTGTTTCCTTCACTGGCCATCATAATTTGTGTATGCCAGGTGCTGCGTGGTCCCACAACTGGACACCCATCAATATACTTGCTGTTGCACACCAAACTGTGTAGCTTCCCAAACTGTTCAAAGACAAACCAGGTAGGCCATGTTACAATTATTCAGTCTGGATGTTTGGGACACTAACCTAATGGAAGCCATAGTATCTTATGTTGCAACATCCCCTTCAAGTCTAAACTGAGCCACAAATATTCCAAGCTGTAAATATAGTTTCTCATGGTGGTATATATCTTGTTGAAAACCACTCCATTTCCTGCCTAGGAGCATCTCCGGCTTACCTGGATGAACACTCCTGGCAGCCCTCATCCAGAAAATATCAAACTTTCTCACACACACACACACACACACACACACACACACAAACAAACAAACCTTGGCCCAGGATCCATTCACCAGTAAACTCCCGAACGTGAACATTATGTGCTGACTTGATGCCATCATTTAATGTTCTGAACTCATGATGCTGTGGTAAAGGAAAAGGTTCCCCTCGCATATATGTGCTGGTCATTCCCGGCCCTAGGGGGCAGTGCTCATCTCCGTTACAAAGCCGAAGAGCCAGCACTGTCCGAAGACGTCTCCGTGGTCATGTGGCCAGCATGACTAAATGCCGAAGGCGTACGGAACGCCATTACCTTCCCACCAAAGTGGTCCCTATTTTTCTACCTGCATTTTTTACATGCTTTCGAACTGCTAGGTTGGCAGAAGCTGGGACAAGAAATGGGAGCTCACTCCATTACGCGGCGCTAGGGATTCGAACTGCTGAATGGCCAACCTTTCTGATCGACAAGCTCAGTGTCTTAGTCACTGAGCCAGCCTTTGTTGTGGAGGGGGAGTTTAAATTCCCATTTTCCCCACCCTTAGCTAGTCAAGGCAGAGCATTGAATATGCTTTCAAAAGATCCTCTGCCTTTTTCCATCCTTCTTTGTCAGCCCCCACACTGCTTCCCCCAGCTTAGAAGAAGGCACCAATCAGAGCCACTCCAGGAGTCTAAAGAGCAGAGGAAGAGTATTTTTGTCAAGCAGAGGGTAACATAAAGGCTGGACGAAGCTCAGGGCAGCTTTTGAAGAACTCTGGCGTCTCGGGAAGCGTCCAGAGCAAGGGGAGATGGAGACAGCCAAACTGAGCAGACACCTTTGATTTGTTACAAAAAGAGAAGAGGAGGAAGAGAGAGAGAGAGAGAGAGCAAGCACTAGAGTAGATTCTTAGAAGCTGCTTGCCACCTGGACAGATGCCAGGGCCTCCGAAGCAGATGTGCCAAGCTGTAATTGCAGACAGCTTTAGAAAGATGAGGCATTTATTTTTATTTTATTTTTTTAACTTGTTTTAAGGTAATGAACCAGTCTCCAGTCTTCAGGTTCAGAAGTTCACCGTCCCTCCCTCCCTCCCAACCCAAACTACCCCCCTTCCTCCCCATCTCATCTCTTCATGCCCACCGCCTCTCTCTTTCCCACCAGGCTGACCTCCCTGGATTTCAGACAAATTAGCCAAAAGCACAGGAGGAGGAGGGCCTGTCCCTTCTTGTTTTGCCCAGACTGGATGGAGGTGAAGTTAAGACTCTGGGGGGGGGGAGCATCTGCTTGTTCATTCCCTCTGATTGAGGGGTGGGTGGGGTGGGGTGATAGGCCCTGCTTTACAAGCAGCCTTCGTTTCACAGGGCTGTGGAGAGACCTGGCCGATATATTTAGTTCAGAAATTTCTATCTTGCCTTCCTGGGTAATCCAACACTCAAGGCAAGAAGCAATTTTTTTTTCAAAAAAAATATGAGAGTATCCTTATCATCTTCCTAAGCCAGAGGGTCCCCAAACTTGACAACTTTAAGACTTGTGGACTTCAACTCCCAGAATTCTCCAGCCAGCATAGCTGGGAGTTGAAGTCCACAAGTCTTAAAGTTGTCAAGTTTGGAGACCTCAGCCGTAAGCATTGGAAAAGTTGGTGTGGAATGAACCTCCACACAAGAAAAGATCCTTTTCTGAGCCATGCAGCTGGCCAGGGTCTTTAGGGGAAAGGCAATCTCACAGAGAGTCAAATCATACACCATTTAGGGTTTTAAAAGTCAAAGATGAACTTAGTGGTTGCAAGGCAGACCTTTCATAGATACTCGTATGTTCCCTGTGCTTTGCATCAGTCAGAGAGAATAGAATAGAATAGAATAGAATAGAATAGAATAGAATAGAATAGAATAGAATAGAATGGAATGGAATGGAATGGAGTGGAGTGGAGTGGAGTGGAGTGGAGTGGAGTGGAGTGGAGTGGAGTGGAGTGGAGTAAAATAGGAACAGGAACAGGAACAGGAACAGAACAGAATAGAATAACAGAGTTGGAAGGGACCTTGGAGGTCTTCTAGTCCAAACCCCTGCTTTGGGAAGCCTCTGGGAAGCTAGAATGGTCTACAATGGCCTCCATTAGCCACTTTTCGGCTCTTTTACTTGGGGATCACATTAATGCAAAATGCTCACCAAACAGCAGTGATGTTTGGTTGTCTACATCCAAGAATTTTCAGGTCAAGCATGTATATTAGGGTGGCTCCCTTGGGGTGCAACCACCTCCCTGCATTTTTTCCAACTCCTTTCTTTGTTAATGAAATGCTGGCATGCCTCCAGGTACAATCATAAACATGGGGTAGGTGGCTGCAACCTAATGTTTTGTGTAGAAAGTACACTTACCCGTTCGAGGCGGGGAAGGAAAAGTTAGTCTATGGTGGTTGTCTTTGGGTAAAGGTGTGCTTTTTGACTGAATATACCCACTTTGTCCAGTCTCTTTTAGAGACTGAATATGGTGGGTACGTTCAGTCAAAAAGCACACCTTTACCCAAAGACAACCACCCCAGTAAAGGTGTGCTTTTTGATTGAACATACCCACCATGTTATCACTTTATCGTCTGAAAAGGCCCATCAACCGCAGCTGTGATTTTATGCAGGTGCCATAAGATCTTCTGAACACCCTTTTGATCCAAAGCCTTCCTATCTCTGAGATTAAAAAAAAAGGAAAATTCTGTGGCTCTACCACCCAAACAAATGACCTATCCAGAAGAACAAGAGATATGTGTGTGTATATCAGTTATTCAAAGGACAGTTGAGTCCATTCAGTGCTTTAATAACATGATTTTAAGAAATTAATTACTACAGACGCCTTCCCAGGTTATCTTTTCCACTGGTGCCTAAATTTAAACGCTGGATATATAAAATAGGTATGTGTCTGGAAATGCCTGTGGGCCCGGGTGCAATTTCTACGCTCTTTAGATGAGCCCTTTGATTTCCTTTGCCGGTATGTGAGTTCAAGGCAAGGTCTTACTTGAGCTGTGGAAGAAGTATCCTGGGCATCATGCAAGGTGTGAAGAGGAAGCTCAAACAAAGCTTCCCCTTCCAAGCAGGTTCAGCGTATTTCCAAATTTTAGTTAGCCCCTAAAGAAAACAGACTCATGTCTCTACCCTGCTTTATCACTGTGCTTCCATGCATCTTGTGGGGGCGGGTGGAATCTTCCACGCTGCTTCTATGCAAGGAGACCTCAGTGGTTTTGTTAGACACAGGAGATAATGAAATTTGAAATTAATGCCCCAAGAAATTTCCTCATTGCTATCTCCTCTTTTAATCCCCAATATGGCAGGGTCCTTTGGGTGCAACCAGAAGCTCGTTACCCACCCCAGAGATTCCTCCAGACTTTTCTTCCCTGGTTGTATAATAAGAGGGTTTTGAACAGCAGCCAGCCTGTCTCCAGCAAATCCCTGTACCTACTTCCTCAACCCACCTCTGCTATTTTCTCCCCTCTTCACAAAGAGAGCCAGGTAAACAGATTGAAGCATTCATGCCCTTGGGCACCAACTAACAGCTCTCCAGGCAAGAATTCAGCTGGTCTTTTCCAAGCAATCTTCAATTCCTTCCAAATCGGCAACTTAATGTGCCTCGGCCAGAATGTTCCTATGCAGAGTTTGCCCCCCAGAATGCTGTTGAATCAGAACTGGAGAGAGAGACAGACATTAGGGTTTATGAATGTCATTTCTGGATTGCAGGATATGAACTTCAAAATAAAGTGTGCTTCTCTCCCCAGATTGCAAAGTCCCTTCCAGTCCCCAGATTCTCAATGCAGGCAGATTTATGACTCTGCTGTTTGGGCACAATGATAACAGTTTTACATTCCATCAACAAACTCATCTTTATAATTCCTTTTAAAACCTGTGCTTTTAGATACAGCCAGCCTTGCGTATAACATTAAGTTGTGCTTTTTATCACCCATGGTTTGATGTGTTGTTCATTGATTATATCGTTCGTTGTGCATATGCTGAGCAAACCATGGATTTCCAATTTTTGTAGTCTCTACTGCGTTTCAGCCCCTGTCACCGCCAGGGTTTTGCTGTGGCTTTTGTGTTTTGAAAGTTTGGGACTGCCAATTCAAAACTAAATCAGAATTACCCGCCAGAGAAGAAAGGTATGAAGAGGAGACACATGGGAAAAGAAGTATAAAAGACTAGACGAGAGAAATGGAGAAGTCCTGTGCCTTATGCCGTTTGCCAAAGATCACACCCTTCTACTTCAATATAATTAACCCAGATTGCTCCATAAGCATTATAATCTGCTTCATCCATAAGCATTCACTCGCTAATGATATGCAAATCTTTGAGAAAGCTGTTCTCCTTACATTCATGCATTATAGCAAGTCAATGTTTCTCAACCTCAACGACATAAAGATGTGCGGACTTCGATTCCCAGAATTCCCCAGCCATGGCTGCATTTCTCCTTCCCATGGAGTTGGCTAGCACTTCTCCCAAATGGTCAATGGGAAAGCATCAAAAGCAGGTAGCCAGAATCCCACCCAGCCTTCATTCTCCTTACACTAAATGGAATGATGACAATATGCCAAAGCATTTCACCTGACAAAGGAAAAGGGGAAATCTTAGGAAATGGGACGGGGTGGATTTACCACCAGCAGGAAATAGTCAGCCTTGCAGCTCCAGAGGAAATCTTGCAATGTTATCTCTGCATTTTTCATCTGGAGCATCACCTGAGGCAGGTTCTAGTCCATCCAAGTTCAGTTGCTGTACACCAATCTCAAATCTGGAAGGATTAGGGTTAGAGAATTGTTTCTTCCTCTATTCAGAGTTTCTCATCAACAACCCAAGCTGATTTCAATAAGGCAACCTGATATAGAAGCAGCCTAGAACCAAGGAGAAATTTCCTAGCGGTGAGAGCGATCAACCAATGGAATAGCTTGCATTCAGAAGTTGTGGGTGCCCCATCACTGGAGGCTTTCAAAGAGACTGGACAACCATTTGTCTAAAATGGTGTAGGGTCTCTTACTCAAGCATGGGGTTGGACTAGAAGACCTCCAAGGTCCCTTCCCACTCTATTATTCTATGATTGGAGGAACACCAGGATGGTAAAGACTGAACTAGTCTGCATTTTCTATGTTGATGTACATCAGAGGTGGTATTCAGCAGGTTCTGACCAGTTCTGGAGAACCGGTAGCAGAAATTTTGAAAAGTTCTGGAGAACCAGCAAATACCACCTCTGATTGGGGATTTTACGGTATCCTTCCCCTGCCATGCCCACCAAGTCACGCCCACAGAACTGGTAGTGAAAAAAAATTGGAATCCCACCACTGATGTTCTTCTGCTTACTGGTGGTAATATCATTCAGTCAATCTCAAGCTATTCCTATTGATTTATTTATGATTTCAGATAATCTCCAGGTCATCTCCATTAGTGCAAAAGGCAAGGCATACATTCAAGCAATTAATAATAAATAAATAGGGTTGACCTAAGAAGCCAGGGTTTATTTCGACCAACAGCTTGGCCCACAGCCATATCTTATTTCCTTTTTCTTACTACCCTCTAAGACAGTCACAAATCTCCAATCATACAACTCAGAGATGCACAAGCCTGAGGCTTCAGGATGCCCAGGTAGTCAAGAAAAACGCGAATTATTTTCCCTGAACTGTAAGTATTTTAATGGGACAGAAAGGGGGGAAAATTACATGGGGATGAAATAAGATTGAATGTCCTAGTTTTCTTGCCCCATCCGTTGTTTTCTGGAAGGAAGGCCCTAGGACAGGGGTCCCCAACCTTGGCAACTTTAAGACTTGTGGACTTCAACTCCCAGAATTCCTCAGCCAGCTTTGCTAGGGTAGGGGTACCCTTTTACTAGGGTAGGGGTCTCCAACCTTGGCAACTTTAAGATTTGTGGACTTCAACTCCCAGAATTCCTCAGTCCACAAGTCTTAAAGTTGCCAAGGTTGGAGACCCCTACCCTAGTACACCCATCAAAATCCCCAAAAGCCCCTTTCACATACAAAAGACACATTGCACACTTGATTAGCACCCACACTTGGTAGCACCCACCCTGTGGAACCAGCTCCCCTTAGGGCTCCGATTGGCCCCGGACCTCCGTTCCTTCCGCCGCGACCTGAAGTCCTGGTTCTTTCAGCAAGCTGGCCTGGATTGAAGTGAAGTAGGGCAGGTTTTTAACTGTATTTTAACTGTATTTTAGATTAGTTTTATTGTTTTAGTGTTTATTGGGGTTTAATAGTATTTTAATCTATTTAATTTGTATTGTGTATTTTTATGCTGTGAGCCGCCCTGAGTCCCTAGGGAGAAGGGTAGCATACAAGTCCAATAAAATAAATAAAATAAATAAATTACAACATTCCTTCAAGGCTTAGCAGGATTGACTTTTTAATCAGCAGTGCTGAGAACTCAACCTTGGAACTCAATCGAAACTTGGAGACTGAGCTACCATTACAGCTATGGAAAATGAGCCAAGGATGGAGCTAAACTCTATTTTGAAGCTGCTTTTCTAATCCGACAAACTTTTATCAGCCTAGGATACATGGGGGCAAAAAACATTTCAGCTTTCTTAATCATATGGGGGATGGCATGTCTTCTTTTCGCACCCATGGTGCATGAACACAAGGAATCAAGTAGGAAGCAATGGGACCCTTCACTGGGGCACAGAAATGGATTGTCTATCTATCTCCCTCAACTGCAAGAGCCTGACGCTCTTCCATTGGCAGAGAGGAGGACACTGACGATCATGATAGGTAGACTGATCTGACATACAGTAGACTTTTTCCTGATGCACTGATTTAAGAAGCAGACAGCCATCTTGTAAAGGAGAGAGCTTAGGAGTCTCACTTTTCCGTATCAGATGCAACATTTGCAGTAATTTAGTTTAGTTTAGTTTATATGCCGCCCTATCTCCCAAAGGACTCAGGGTGGCTCACAACAGTAAAAACATACAGTACAAAAATTAGAAAGGTATTAAATGAACATCCCAATAATTCTAATCAAAACCGACAACAAGCCAATAAAAAAACCAGTAAAAAACCACCCATCAGTCCAGGTCAGCCAGTTGAAAGAGCCAAGTCTTCAGGTCGCAATGGAAGGATCGAAGGTCGGGAGCCATCCGGAGCTCCAGGGGCAGCTGATTCCAAAGGGCGGGCACACCCACAGAGAATGCTCTCCCCCTGGGGGTCGCCAGCCGACATTGTCTGGCCGACGGAACCCTGAGGAGGCTCTGTCTGTGGGAGTGCACGGGGCGATGGGAAGTCGTTGCTGGCAGTAGGTGCTCCCGCAAATGTTCTCCCATTAGAACACTGAGTGCAATGGCTTGCTTTCAGAAGTTGTGGGTGCTTCATCACTGGAGGTTTTTTAAGAAGAGGCTGGACAACCATTTGTCTGAAATGGAATAGGGTTTTCTGCCTGAGCAGGGGGTTGGATTAGCAGACCTCCAAGGTCCCTTCCAACTCTGTTACTCTGTTTCCGTTGTGAGGTAGGCCATGGCATGGCAGTCATGGAACAGATGATCAAGTGGAATAGAAGACCTAAACACAGAGGTGCTCTCCATCACCTTTTCAGGGATGTCCTTTTCTACCTGAGCACACCTGTCAGGAGCCCAGGTAGTTCAAAAGAATATAGGTTTATTGTAGGTTAAAACTCTCTAAAAGAATCTGAACTACTAACGGTCAAAGCAAATAGGTGGATTGCCGCTCCTCAGCATAAGAGCCAAGAACCGAACCGGCAGCATCCCAGCCCTGCCTACACAGGACAGCATGACACAATGGAAATGTGTGGAAGGAAGCTACCCTAACAATCTAGAAAACGCCATGTATTATAGAACAGGGCATTCGTAGCGAAAGGGAGTCAGGTTGGAGCTAGGGAGAGCCACATGTAGGAAACGAAGAGTTGGGGTTTGGAGAGAGGGAAAACAGAATACATCACTGGCTGCCTGCCTTGTCTTCCTTCTTCCATGCTCTCAGAAACATACAGAGTGCAAGGAAGCTGGGCTTGCTACCACCCAGAGGATTTGAGAGATAGTTCTCTGGCGCCTAGGGAGCACCTAGCAAACAAATCCTTCAAACCTTGGCAGGGGAGGTGCCCAAACCCAGCTGAGCTCTAATCCCTGAATGGCAGCCTTTCCCATTCAACCTCCATTCCTGCCCTTCCTTCCCAACTACCTCCCTGCAATGGCCTCAGGTTAGTAGTCTTTGATTTTCTGCTCTCTCTCCTACCTCCTCCTCTCTCCTTCCTCTCCTCTCTCAATTTCATCTGCTCCTGTCCTCAGGATCTCCTCTCCCTTTCTCTCTCTCTCCTCTCCTCTCTTTTCCTCTTTCCTCCCCTCTCTCCGCTTCTCATCTCTCCCTTCTCTCTCTCCCTCCCTCGCTCCTTCCTCCTGCTATCAGGCAGCCCAATAATGGATTTGCTGTCAAGCTAAACAGACACAAGCAAAACTGCTCTGAGGATCCTTCCATAACCTCAGCTGCCTTTCGCCTCCAACCGGTTTGGACTGACACCTTCCGCAGGACAAAAGGGCACAGACAAAGCAGCTGGTTCGCGGAAAGGGGTGGGAAGCTGGGAACGCACAGGCAGGCAGCGGCTACGGATCAAAGGGGAGATTGTGCTGGACTAAAAGCCCAGACAGTGAGTACTCCAGCACGGCGGGGAGGGGGGGAAGGGCAGGGTAAATTGCCATCTGATTTGAGGATCGTAGCTATAAACAAGAGATTCAAAGAAACGAAGTCGAAGCCTGGGAAAGAGACCAAGGAATCTCTCAAGCGTCCTTTCTGCAGAGTGGATGAGGCAAACAACTTCAGGCGCATTTCTTTTAGCCATTTTTAGTACTGTACTGGGGGAAGGTTAAGGGCAAAGTATGTGCTTTTTAAGTCTCACGGGGGGCTAAAAGTTCCCTTAAAACCCCCAATTCCTCAAGAAAGTCTAATCCCAAATTGCCAACCTGGTGCTAAACTCCATCCCGCTCTTGTGAAACCTGGGTTCCCAACCCTGCATCACAAGGTGTGGGCCCCACACCCCTCCTTTGCTGCCCTACACATTCCACGCCCCACCCAATGCTATTTTATAAAATACATAATTAAAACACTCAGGGAAACTAGCATGCTGCAAAGCAAAACAACAGCCTCGGGCATAATCTTGATTTCCAAAAATACTTTGAAATCTTGTATAAACCCTGGAGGCATTCTTAGAAAATAAAAATGATAGGGTAGCAGCGTAGGTTTTGAAAGGAGGAATATGAATGTTGATCGAAGATGGCGATCGAGGCGAATGCCTAACCGCATCGCTGGAGAAGGGGTGTGGAGTCTGGGGCCAACGGAGCTGCGATCTACCTCAACCGGGACTGTGGAAAGGTTTCGGAAGGTTCTGAGAACTGAGAACTTGCCGGCAATCCCGAGAGTGAGCAGAGAGAGTGAGCCAGTACATCATCCCGAGCGGAGAGACTAAGACTCCATTCCCTAGGACGCCATTCCGAACGGGTGAGAGAACTGGAACTGGTGGATAACGAATAGGCCGTGCAGAGACCAAAGAGCGGAGAGCGAGCTGTGAATAAATGACAGTGGAGAGTGGAGAGCGGATACAGATAAGAGCCGGGACGAGCTGTGTTTAGATGAGAGTTGATTCAGACGCTTACAGAAAGACTGATTCTGGGAAGTGAAGATTGACTGGTGTAGAGTGTGAATCTGAACTGCAGAGAAAGAGACGAAACTGACAGAGGGTAATCCTAAACATCCGAAAGGGAGTTGGGACTGGAGGAGAGCAAGAGGCTGTAAGTCTAAACGGCCGCTAATTGGGGAGAACAAAGGAGACTCACGGAGAATTGATAGTCTCCATATAAATCACTCAACTCCATTTAAATCACCCAGCTGATTAGTCAGCCTGAATTTAAATTCCCACTCAGCTGATTGGACAACCTCCACTAAACCCCCACCCAAATCTCATCCATTCCAAACTCCAAAGTAGATGATTGATGATCTTCTCCATTCAAATCTATCAAACAGCAACGCTTCCTCTTTAAAACAAAAACAAAACAAAAACCAAAAAACGTGGCTTTAAGGAAAAACAAAGGAACTTTACACAACAAACCTCCAATACTTCATTACCTCCACTATTTCAGTACCTCAAGACCAAATATTGATAATGTTTTGTCTATAATAATTGATTTATCATATAATAGTATAATACTTAATTGTTAAATGACCACTAATTTACTGTTTCATTGAATTGATAGAGATTTAATACTGTATTATTGATTAACTAGTCGATTGATTGATTCCTAGTAATAAGTTGATTGATTGATTTTTAGTAATAAGTAACCTTACTTTTGATTTGTTCTCTAACTTATCAATTAACATTTATCAATTACCAACATTCACTAAGTAACTGTCTACCTATCACATTAATTAGCTATTGTAATTGTTTAGTGTACTATTGTCATTGACCATGCCAGCCAGAAACTCCACGAACTCCAAATCCTTCACTACCAAACAACAACAAAAATAATATCTCTACCAATGGCCTCCCAGATTCCTGTACATGCTTCAGATGTCTTAAAACCATCAATGAAAGCGAAAATAACATCAAATGCTACCTATGTGACAATCAAGCCCACCTTGCCTGCTTAAAATTAAACAAAGACGTAGCTGATCTCCTAAAAGCATCAGATACATTCCCTTGTCTATGTCCATCATGTTTTCCTAAGCTAAACAAACCAAGTACCCTGCCTGACAGAGTTGATAGCATAGAATCATTCATGCACTCAATAGAAAAATGCTTAGCAACACGTTTTGAGACAATTATACAAGAAAGCCTAATTTCTCTTGAAAAAAAAATGTAGCACTGATAAGCAACTACCTATCAGCTCAAAATCAAATCCCAACTCAACAACCACAACTACTACCTCAACTACAATCACAACTACAACCAAAAATAACCAAACCACAACCACAACTAATTACTATCCCATCAAATAATTCCACAAATGATATCCCCTTACTCATTAGAGACATCATGGAACGTGATCAGAAACGTCCAAATGCCATCTTATTTGGTCTTGAAGACACCAACGAATCAGATGACATCACAAAAGTTCGCAATATCATAAGCAACTCAAATACAACAAACATCTCTCCTGAAGATATCACTGAAATAACCAGAGATGGCCCTGAGTTCAAATACAATGATGGCTCAGTGGCCTCAACATTTTGTAGAGTTGTATGCAAAAATGAGTCCAGCAAATGCATATTCATTCATACAATAAACGCCATTGCAAAAACCAATCCCAACCACAAAAAACTTCGCTCAAGACCAGACTTATCCATACTACAAAGAATCCGCTACTGTGAGCTCCGCAATGAACTCAAAAGATGTCTAGACAATGGAGAGAAGGACCTGTACATTGACTACGCGTTGATTGTATCAAAAGTAAGTCACACAACCCACAACTCCACATCCAACCCTACCTCATCCAACCCACCATCACTCAAAACTAGGCACGCATGCCCCTAACTACCTCAATTCCAACTACAACTGGCCTTAAATGCAAACTACTCAATGCAAGAAGCCTTGTGAATAAAATACCTGAATTTCTCCTATATGGCTAAATTCGACATCATATTTGTCTGTGAAACATGACTCAACGCATCTCTCCTGACTCCATTACCACAGTAAGAGACTATAATGTTTACCGATCAGATCGTGAAATCCGTAGAGGAGGTGGTTGCTATCTTCTATAAAAGTCCTTACATCTAAAAACATCCAAGTTACCCAGGAGCTTGCTCTTCCTGAGACCATCGTCTGTGAACTGTCCTTAAATATCACATTTTGATTCTTACTATGTTACAGAGCCCCTGATTATGACATCGAACATGTAAACAAGCTAAATTCACTACTAACATGGGCAACATCCTGCCCACACACTTTTATCTTTCTTGGTGACTTCAATCTACCTCACATTAACTGGACCCTAAACGAATGTAAAACTGAACCCATACATGCAACCTTCTACAATGCTGTAACAAATCTGGGACTGGAACAACTAGTAACCAACAATACTAGACTCAACAACTGCCTCGATCTCATCTTCTGCAATAGTTTGAATTCAATTTATGGAATACAAATTAAAGAACCCTTTTCCAACAGTGACCACAGCATGATTGACTTTTGTCTCAACATACGTCCACACAAAAATCAACACAATGATGTGATCCCCAATTATAACTTCAAAAAAGGCAACTATGATCTTATAGACAATGATCTCTCATCCCTTGATTGGCAATTTCTATTCACTGGATGCAATACTGTTGAAGACCATTACAACATATTTTTACTTGAAGTCAAAAGAGTCATCAAACTATATGTACCAATAACAACTCCCAAAACCAGAAAAACAGATTACCCATAACAATAAGGAAACTTCAATCCAAAAGAGATCACTTTGGTGGAAAAACAAATCTGGTCACGTTGCCAACTTCAAAAGCCGATACAAAAATTTATGCCACCAGATAAAGACTGAATGCACCAATTATCACATTAAACAAGAGGAAAACCTTCTACGCACCAATTCCACCCACGCTTTCTACAATTTTGTAAACAACAAACTAAAAGACTCAAGGTCCATCCCACCCTGAAAGGACCTAATGGTAAAGACTGCAATGATGACACCATTAAAGCCAACCTCTTTAACACATTCTTTGGCTCAGTATTTGTAAACAGCAATGGATCATGCCCAGTATTTCCTAGTCGAACCACAGACAACTACAATGATCTAATACATATCGATTTTACAGAAGACAATGTTGAAAAAGCACTACGCAATCTAAAACCATCTCTATCTATTGGACCGGATGGAATATGTGCCTACTTCTTAAAAAGCTATCCACTGCCATAGCCGAACCTCTAAGCATAATCTTTGAAAAATCTTTCAGGACCAGCTCCTTGCCAAAACTATGGTCACAAGCCACGGTCATCCCCATCTTCAAAAAGGGAAACCCCAGCCTAGTTGAAAATTACAGACCAATCTCTTTATGCTGCATCACCTGTAAAGTCATGGAATCAATTATTAACCAATCCATTATCCTCCACTTAGAGACAAACAACCTACTCTCTAATAAACAATTTGGTTTCAGAAAAAACTATCCTGTAATCTGCAACTCTTACACTGCAAAACATATGGACTACACAACTCGATCAGGACAAAGCAATAGGTGCAATCTACATAGACTTTTGTAAAGCCTTTGATTCAGTGGTACATGACAAACTACTCCTAAAACTAAAATCTTATGGTATCTCTGGACACCTGCATAACTGGATAGAAGCATTCCTGTCAAACAGACAACAAATGGTCAAAATTGGGAGCGTCCTATCAAATTCTGTACCTGTCAACAGTGGTGTCCCCAAGGCAGTGTTCTAGGACCAACTCTCTTCATACTCTACATAAATGACCTCTGTGATCATATTAAGAGCAACTGTGTTCTCTTCGCTGATGATGTAAAGCTATTCAACACCACAGACAATACTGCTACCCTTCAAAAGACCTTGACTATGTATCAGAATGGTCAAACAAATGGCAACTTCAAATCTCAACAAATAAATGCTCTGTCTTACATATTGGCAAAAAAATCAGAAAATAAAATACAAGCTGAATAGTCAAGACCTTGTTGATGATCCAAACTCTGTCAAGGACCTTGGAGTACTCATCTCTAATGATCTAAGTGCTAGAGCCCACTGTAACTACATAGCCAAAAAGCATTAAGAGTTGTTAACCTAATCCTTACGTAGCTTTTTCTCTGGTAATATCACACTACTAACTAGAGCATACAAAACATTTGCTAGACCAATTTGAATACAGCTCATCAGTCTGGAACCCACATTACGTATCTGATATTAACACAGTTGAGAAAGTCCAGAAATATTTCACAAGAAGAGTTCTCCACTCCTCTACTCATTGCAGAATACCTTATGCCACCAGACTTGAAATTCTAAACCTAGAAAACCCTGCCTTCGGTCCGATCTAAGTATAGTATATAAAATCATACATTGCAATGTCCTACCTGTCAATGAATACTTCAGCTTCAACCATAACGATACAAGAGCACACAATAGATACAAACTCAAGGTTAACCGCACCAAACTTGATTGCAGGAAATACGACTTCAGCAACAGAGTGGTCAATGTCTGGAATACTCTACCTGACTCTGTGGTTTCTTCCCCAAACCCCAAAACTTTAACCTTAGACTGTCTACTATTGACCTCACCCCTTTCCTAAGAGGTCTGTAGGGGGCGTGCATAAGCGCACCAACGTCCCTGTCCTATTGATTCTTTTTATTTTTATTATTTTTCTTATATGTATCCATTCCATGTATTCATAACTATGTTTATACTTATACCTATTATCTTGTAACCGATTGACAAATCAAATAAAAAATTAAATAAATAAATAAAATAAAATCTACCTTCTCAAGGGGAAAAAGGAGAAGAAAAAGGCACTGTAGGAGATTATCAGGCTGAGCCCGAGGAAGGAGTCAAACATGACATCAGCCTTGAATCCCTGCACACCCATAAAAGATCTAAGAAGTCCAGCCCACCTTGAATTCTGTTAGCTCTTATCTACCACCTATTTGCTTTGACCGTTAGTAGTTCAGATTCTTGTAGAGAGTTTTAGCCTACAATAAACCTACATTCTTTTGAACTACCTGAACTCCTGACAGATATGCTCAGGTAGAAAAGGGCGTCCCTGAAAAGGTGATGGAGAGCAGCCTAGTCCAATTTACCTCCTGTTGTGAAAGGATTGGCCATTTTGGGAAGGAGGGCATAACACATTCTCTGAAATATTGTGGCTCTATGCTGTAAGAGACACAACTTGTTTGGGATCAGCTGGAAACACAGATGGAAGAAAAACGGAGACATGGACAAGGCTAAATTGAATTTGATCTAAAACTGATTTCCTGTACAGTTATGTGGCTAGCCTGCATGTATTTAAGAATTTTTCTCCTTTGTACAAACTGAAGTTTGATGGCAGTCTTGGGAAGAGTGTGCAGGCCAATGTCAGCCCATCAAGGTACGCCAGGCCAGGAAACAAACTTCACAAAAACTACTGAAACTCCACTTCATTGTTGTAGGGTACAATAACAGAATCTTAAAAGCCTGACAGTCTTCCTTTCCCCCATCTCATCCTTATATCAGAGAGAATAAGGATGGGACAATCTTGAGTTTCCTTCTCACCTTCTCCTCTTTCTTGCGGTTGAGCCACTCGTGCATTCATACATCAAGGTTATTTCCACATTCCTCTACAGGCACACTCTCATGCAGCTACAGGTATTCATCAATTTACAACCACAACTGAGACAAGAGTTTCTATTACTAAGTAAGGCAGTTGTTCAGTGAGTTGCACCCAATTTTACCACATTTTTTGCCACAGTTATTAAGCAAATTACTGCAATTAAATGAATCACGTGGTCATTAACCAAATTCGGCTTTCCCCATTGACTTTTGCTTATTGTAAGTGGGCTGGAAAGTTTGCAAATGGCGATTGTATGTTTCCAGGATGTTGCATATTTTGTTTAACAACCTCTATTGAGGTTGTTTAAACAAAATACGCAACATCCTGGAAACATACAATTGGCATTTACAAATTTACCTCTATTATTATTGAAAGGGATGCGGTGGCTCAATGGCTAAGATGCTAAGCTTGAAAGGTCAGCAGATCGAAAGGTCAGCAGTTCAAATCCCTAGTGCTGTGTAATGGAGTGAGCTCCCATCACTTGTCCCAGCTTCTGCCAACCTAGCAGTTCGAAAGCACGTAAAAAATGCAAGTAGAAAAATAGGGACCACTTTGGTGGGGAGGTAACAGCGTTCTGTGCGCCTTCGGTGTTTAGTCATGCCGGCCACATGACCACGGAGACGTCTTCAGACAGTGCTGGCACTTCGGCTTTGTAATGGAGATGAGCACCGCCCTCTAGAGCCGGAAACGACTAGCACGGATGTGCAAGGGGAACCTTTACCTTTTATTATTATTGAACTCTGAGCAAGGGTGGAACAGACTACCTATGCAGGTTGTGGGTTCTCCATTTCATAGAATAAAGAACACAGAATAGAACATAGAACTCTAAGGGACTCTAAGGCAGGGGTCTCCAAGCTTGGCAACTTTAAGCCTGGCGGACTTCAACTCCCAGAATACCCCAGCCAGAAGTCTGCCAGGCTTAAAGTTGCCAAGCTTGGAGACCCCTGCTCTAAGGGACCTTGAAGATCTTCTAGCCCAACCTCCTGCTCAGACAAGAAACCCTATTACCATTTCAGACAGGTGGCTGTCCAGTCTCTTCTTAAAAACCTCCAGTGATGAAGCAGCCCAACTTCTGGAGGCAAGCAGTCCCACTGGTGAATTGTTCTCCCGGTCATGAAATGTTTCCCGAGTTCTAGGCTGGGTCTCTCCTTGAGGAGTTTCCATGAGTTTTCTCACGAGGTTTTGAAGAAGAGATTGGACAGCCCAGCCTCCTCTCCTGGATGATTCATTTGGTTTTTCTTGCAGAAGGTTGGACTAGGGACCCCTTCCAAGTGTACCATTGCAGGTCTCACTCCTTCTCTTTATTGCTGATGCACAAACCAAGTGCTTTTACTGTACGAGGGCTTTTCAGTAGTGGATCTGTGGAAGCTTGCCAGGAATACTGAAAGCATTAAAAAGTAGACGGTCCTCAGGAAGGAATTCTGCGGTTGCATCCTGTGTTACTGATTCTGTGCTGAAGGAAGGCATTGGGAAGGATATGCTCTGAGTCTTAGAAGATAGGGCTGAGTTCCCCCAACACTGTACATTTAGCTAGGCTAAAATGGGATTCGGGAGACTATAATTCACCGAGGTGTAGGATCTTGGCCATCAGCTTTTTAGGATACCGTGCAAAGCAGCTGTCCCCTCAAAGGTAATCCAGTGTGCCTATCAGCAATGAGCTTGCTAGGTGGGCAAAGCAGTTTGGGTTTCTTAACCAGCATTAGAGTTTTATTGCATTTTGCGAACCTAATCTATGATTCCATGCTGTTTCAACTGTGCAATCCCACCTTTCTACTAACAATATTAAAGGCCAGGGAAACAGCCTGTCATTCAAACAACACAACACAACACAACACAAAACAGTAGCCGCATGGAGTGGGGAGGGGGTGCATCTCTCCACGTTCATCAGTTCACATTCCCCCACCCCCGGACCCCATCTGAGCAATCAGGGCAGGACAAACATTAGGCAATCACGATTCCATTGGAACTCCCACTAAATGGAGGCAACCAGATTTTTGGGGGTGGCAGGTGGGTTGTAACGGGGAGATCAGAGTTAGTATGTCATTTGAAACGGCTTCCAGTCCACGTCATCTTAAATGTAATTTATATTTGAGTTATTTTTTTAATATGGGAGGGGGAAAGAATAAAGAGCAGAGCAAGCTGTTCATTTGCAGCCTGTCTCTGGGGTTTAATAAAGCTCTACTCACTGCTGTAGTATCATTTTTAATGCTATCATAAAGCTCGTCCGTTTAGCAGGTTTGTGTTACTTCAGCAGTTAGCACTGCCTGAAAAGCAATTCTGGAAAAGGTGAAGAGGGAGGGAGGGAGACATTTATTTTAAACCTTATATGTATAAAATGAGGGAGGAGGGAGGAGGGAGGGAGGGAAGGAAGGAAGGAAGGAAGGAAGGAAGGAAGGAAGGAAGGAAGGAAGGAAGGAAGGAAGGAAGGAAGAGGGAGGGAGGGAGGGAGGGAGGGAGATATTTATTTTAAACCCTATCTGTATAAAATGAGGGAGGGAGGGAGGGAGGGAGATACTTATTTTAAACCTTCTCTGTATAAAATGAGGAAGGAAGGAAGGAAGGAAAAAAAGAAGGAAGGAAGGAAGGAAGGAAGGAAGGAAGGAAGGAAGGAAGGAAGGAAGATATTTATTTTAAACCCTCTCTGTATAAAATGGGAAAGGAAGGAAGGAGGGAGGGAGGGAAGGAAGGAATTAAGAACACTTAAACAAAATTTATAGCAGAAAAACAGGAGCAGCATGTAATACATGTTTTGATCAAAGTTCCTTTCTAAAAACCTCTTTCAGAGAAATGCCTCAAGTGCAGAAAAAGATTTTTCTTCAGTGTAACACACTGGAAATGTTTATATACACAAAATCAGGTCAGATAAAAATGCATTGGCGCAGAGCATGCTAAGCTAGGGTTAAGGATAGGGTTTTTTTTGGCTTGGGTCAACCTAGCTCACTCTCATGTTAACTGCTCCTTTTTATAGTTTGCGTAAAAGCCCAGATATCAGTGTGATTCCTAAATCAGGTTAAGTGTGTTATGGGAATGTAGCCAATAAAAGAAGAAAAGGAACAGATGTATTGAGAGGTCCTCCCTCTTCAGTAGTCTAAATTTTAGGGCCATGTTTGCCTGACAAATTCAATTCTGGTTTAGGAATTAACCTGTTTCCTAGATAATAATATGCGCTGAATCGTCTATCGGCCAAAGGGACAGGCAGAGATAGGCAATCTAGTGTCGCACTGTATTTTTAATTACAAATCCCACAAACACTTGAAATTCACCGTGATGCTTGGGGTTGGTGGGAAATTATCAGGAGAACACCAGGTTGCATAACCCCAGAGCTAAATTTGCACAAGGGGCTAAACCAGGAGAGAAAAACAAAACCCTTAAGAATGAAAACTTAACCAAAGGTAGGTAGCCTGTAACCAGTACATCTTTAACCAATCTGTTTAATAAGTTGTACAAATGAATCCAATATAAAGTGATTTCCTGGTTCAGAGCCCAGAAAGACCTGCTCAGTCATGTGACACCCTGGCAATTTCTTCCAAGCCATCCATGTCCTTGACATCACACCAACTGGCAGACATTTTCTACCCCTCCTCATGCAGAATAATTGAAGAATCACCACAAGTGTGTAGTGATTCTCAGTCATCCAGGTCATGGTTGTCAAGGTGCTTTTTCAGGAGGCAACCGGACTTTCTTGTTTTGTCTTGTTTTCTTTTGAAGACATTTCACTTCTCATCCAAGAAGCTTCTTCAGCTCTGACTAGATGGTGGGGAATGGAAGGATTTATATCCCTTGCAAACAGCTGGTCATTTGCATCCTTTTTAGAGAGTTGTTCAGGCCACTTGGAGGTTTATCTGTGTCCTCAGGTTTACATGGGTATTGCAAATGGGTGTGGAGAATGGGTTGGCACTACTCATGTGACCCTGAGGACACAGATAAACCTCCAAGTGCTTCAACGACCCTCTAAAAGGATGCAAACGACTAGCTGTCTGCAAGAAGTATAAATCCTTCCATTCCCCACTGTCCAGTCAGAGCTGAAGAAGCTTCTTGGTTGAGAAGTGAAACGTCTTCAAAAGAAAACAAACAAACAAGAAATTACAATTAAGATAATGTGGACGAGAAGCTGTTTCAAATGACATACTAACTCCAATCTCCCCATTACAACCTACCTGCCCTGCATTTAGTGGGAGTTCTGATGGAATCGTGACTGACAATTTTATTTTATTTATTGATTTGATTTGATTTGTCAATTGCTTACAAGATAATAGGTATAAGAATAAACATGTGTAAGAATATAGGAAATAGGTACGAATAAATGGGGACCCTAGCACAGGGACGGTAGGCACTATTGTGCACTTATGCACGTCCCTTACAATCACCACAATGGCTCTCAAGTGGCCCAGCCTCAACACCGGAAGACTAAGCTAACTTTTCCTCCTCCTAATGCTGCACATTAGAAACTGACATTGCATAATCCTGGCCATCATTCTTTCCATGGCCTTGCTCTGAAGCAAGAGAAGAGATGGGCAGAGGGAGTGAGGAAGCGATGGCTTATTTGCAAGCTTCTACTGTGGGCAAGATCTGCCTAGTCTGCCGGCAAGATCTGCGTAGTCTGCCGGCTACTCCTCTGCTCCATGTCCTGATGCCACTTTGCTGGTTCCAAGACTGTATCACCAAAGGGCAGCCTTACCATGTAGGAGGAAGGGTGGGGGGGAAGATAGGGGAGGCTTGGCAATTAAGGTTTTGGCACTGTCAGACCTGCCTCCAGCAGGCTTCCACTAGCTGATAGCTTTATTGTTATATTTTTGGATGTCAAAGCGGCACAAACAGTGCTTTAAAAATGCATCCGAGCCGCTGCTTCTTTGACAGAGGGTGTTGGTTTTCCCATTAACAAGTAGAATGCAGGAGCTGGAGCAGAAAACTCCAAGCGCTTTGGAAAGGATAAAATAACAATTCCCTAATTAAACAGAGCTGCCAGTCAAGAGGCTTTCCTGTGCAGCATCTGACGGATGGGGGAAATAGCCTCCGTGCACTCCACCCACTACCCCACCACCATGCGTGCAACCTTGCAGCTCCAAAACCCAAAACAGAAGGGCCTGCACAAACTCCTAAGACCGAGTCCTTAACTACAAGGCCAGCATCCCACAGGCAAAATCACACAGACCAAAACTGTTGCAATCTACACATCAGCAAGACTGGGAAGATATCCAGAATCCCTGATCCAGGTTACAAGCTATCATACAGGTTACAAGACCTTTTAGGACTACTTCCAGCAATAGCAGGAAGATTATTCTGCAGAATAAAGGATACCCAGGACACAGAATTTCCTTCAAACTTCCCAGGTCTGTACATTAAAAATCAATTATCCTATCTCCTGGGTTCTCTGGAGCAGTGGTCGCCAACCAATGGGCCGGGGACCACTGGTGGTCCGCGAGAAAATTTTGGTGGTCCGCAGAGAAATGTCACCCACCCAAGCACTCCCAAGCAATTAATGTGGAGTGTGAAGGATGTGTGTTTGTGTTTATTTTCATGGTCATGATATGCATTGAAGATGGTGTTTGATTTCGTAGTACAAGGTGCAATGACAATAAAGTAAACTAACTAATGCAGGCTGCGTAGGAACACAAGGCTTGCGTCGCTTGCATTGCAAACAACACATAGTGAGGGGAGGGGGGAAAGGGTGGAGGGGGGGAACTTGCCCCACTCACCTCACGTGCCTCACCTGGCCACCGGGCTGCATCTTTCCGCTTCTTTCTTCTTCTGCTTTTGGCTACATGCAAGAAAGTCTTCTTTCTCTCCCCCAAACTCTGCCAGAAATGAGTCTTTGGGACCCTGCAAGGCATCCTGCTCCAAGAGGCCGTGCTGTCATGACAAGTCTCACAAAGACACATTTCTGGCAGAGTTTGGGGGAGAGAAAGAAAGACTTGCTGCTTCTGCTGCTTTCTTTGCATGAAGCCAAAAGTCTCTCTCTCTCTCTCTCTCCTCCCTCCCTCCCTCCCTCCCTCCCTCCCTCTCTCTCCCCAAGAACAGAGCTGGAGGCAGTATCCTGCGATCCCCAATAAAGAATGATCGTAGGAAAACGGGGTGGGAATTTTCCTGCAGATTTTTTGGGGGGGGTTCCCAGGGTCTCTGATCCTCGGGATTTAAAATTATGAATTTGGTGGTCCTTAAGGTCCAAAAGGTTGGCGACCCCTGCTCTGGAGTTCATCCTGGTTTTATTGAAGCCCCATTGTTCTTCAGAGGTGATATTAGGGTTCAACAGGACCTAGCAGGCTTTTTAGTTCAGCAGCTTTTAAAAACTGAATACGGCTCCATTGAAACAAAAGGAACAAACAAACAAAAAATGGCAGATGTGCAATCTTGATCTTCCTTTCCCTAGAAGCCTTTTATTTTAGGCAGCTGAAGTTGACAGTTCTCATGCTGTAGAGCACCCATATTATCTTAAAAGAGTAAAAAGACGAGATGGGCAGCACACCAATCTAATAATAAATAAATAAAATGAATATGTAGGCTTTACTATCTGTTAAAGGCCAGGAGGCAGGGACAGAGAGAGAGAGAGAGAGAGAGAGAGGAGGAGGAGGGAGGGAGGAGAGAGAGAGAGAGAGAGAGAGAGAGAGAGAGAGAGAGAGAGAGACTGGTTGTGCCCACACAACATGCTTAACTGGCAGAGTTCCACACCTAGTGCCCTCTTCCTACATAACACGCTAAGCTGGGTTAAGTTTTAAACTCAGTAACTTTTGCCTGTCTCTGCCTAAACGCACCCCCTCCCCATCCCACTTAAATAATTTGTTCAAAAGCAGAAGCCTGCTCCCAGAAGGATAATAGATCTACGTTAACAGCACGAGGTGGGAGGGAGGGATGCGATGATGCAAGTTAAATGGTGCACAGGAGCTGAAGTTCTCAATTGGCTTTAGGGAAGAGGATGGAGGGGACAACTGGGAGCTTTAAATCTTACCTTGTAATCCCACATTTCAAAGCAGCGGCTGGTAAGATGGGGGAAGCTGTTTCCATAGCATGGGGAAATGCTTTGGAATTCTCGGTGAATCAGAAAGGGGGCTCGGGGGCTGACAATTCATTGGGGACCACAGAAGATTGATTATGTAAGGTAACTACCGTAGGAAAAGGCCCCCTTATGCCCCCTCCTCATACACACACACACACACACACACACACAAAGACAACCATGATGCTTCTGAACCTCAGATATACAGACTGGGTTTGCACAACTTGTTAGACTAGGCTACAACAGGGCTCATAGCTTTAGGGAAACCCAGCATTGTCTTAGCATGTTATATAAGCAGTCATCGTGGTAAACCATAATATGGTTTATTTGTTTGGATGTAGTGTACAGTCTAATTCTAAATACCATCTATTGGTTGGCTTTGACCCAGTTTAGGGTTTAGAGTATTGTGCAAGACTCTTGCATGAAATGTCCCAGAATTCACAGTTAAGAACAGGGACGGGGGAAATTCAATTGGGGAAAATAAATTTAGAGAAACAAAGAAAAAAAAATGAGGGATGAAAAGAAGAAATTACAGACCAGACAATACAATAGAAGGTCTGGATCACAAGCCTGAGAAAATACTTTTGGCAATGTACTATGTATGATAAAGTAATGTTTCTGTAAAACTGCAAAATTAGAAAGAAGACACTAGGGGTGATCACCAATAAGGAAGAGTCAGCAGCTGGGTTTCATTGTCAGAGACCATTCCAGACAAAATAGACTCAGAAAGAAACTGCCAACCTGGATTAGGAATACCAAAAGTCCAAAATCACAGATTCCCAGTACAGTAATCAACAATACAGTTTCTACCGCTTTTAGTAACACAACTGAAGGACAGATTCATTGTTCCCAAAAGGATAATTTCTCTTCCTCAACAACAGTTCAGAACACAGTGATACTCAAAAGTGTTTGATTTGTGACCACAAACAAAATTATCTGAAAGTGTTTAGATAATGTCGTGATAAGATCTACCTTATCACTTTGTTAGGGTTAGGGTTGTAGATTTTTTTTTCTTCATCACATTTCAAGCCAACTCTTAATTTTCATGGAGCCAAAAGAGAAAGCTACTGAGTTCCGTCGCCGTGGGACTCCTAAACCTTACATCCTCTCTTCTTGATGCTTATGGAAACTCTCAGTCATCCATTCAAGGAAAAACAAAGAAAGTCCAGTTGCCTCTTGAAAAAGCACCTTTGGGATAATCCCTCTTCTCAGTTCCCAGCATGACCAAGTACAAAGCATGAGAGACTCCCATCATGCACTACCATGTCATATCTGCCCATTTCAGGACAAGTGCCATAATAGCAATGCCCCTTAGACTTATATACCACTTCACAGTGCTTTTACAGCCCTCTCTAAGCGTTTACAAAGCCAGCATATTGCCCGCAACAATCTGGGTCCTCATAAGATGAACAGTGGCAATTTGTGCACACTCTGAGCAATTTTTAGAGCTTTTTCAACAGCATTTTCTTCCAGCCCAACCTTGAGATGCAGTAAATTGACACTACAACTCTTAGCATGAAAAGAGTCTAAGATAATGCAAGCAGCTATGAAACAGCCCCTCACCAACCATTCACCATTTCAATAGGAGCATTTTCAAAAACCTTCATCTAAAATGTCTTTGATTGGGGCAAAGCCACTTATTACTGCACCAAGTCTTTTTTTCTTTTCTTTAAAGGCATGACACAGAACTCGAAAAATAGTGTTCATTAGAATATATTTTGGATCTTTCCTCAGATGAATACTTCCCTCAATTTATTTATGTAATCATTTATTTTTAAGGCCATCCATTTATACAAGTGACTCTGGGTAGGATTAAAAGCAAAACAAACACAAAAACTCCATAATAAACAGCAAATGAACAGCAACCAAAAAAAAGGTAAATATAAGTCATGCTCAAGGCCCATAACCTACTTCCAACAAACACAAATGTTGTATAAAACAGGTTTGCCTGACATTGTGACCCCATTCCACAGTTTGTTCCACTGGAACCTAGTCACCTCTATTACACCATGCTTTTTAAATATATATATATATATGGAATGTACAGGATCACATAGACAGACAAAACTCCACACAGTTCAAAGATTTTCTAATATTTCTCATCAGTTCTTTGTGGGACCTGATTCATGCCAGTGTTGCAATCCTCTCCAGAAAGAGGGTCAGGGAGGGAGGGTGGGAAGCAGCTGCTTAACTTCTGAACCTCGTAAGAGCACCAGTGCCAAGTCTCACAAGAACACGTACGGGCAGGTCCAGATTGGAAGGTAGAGACACATTTTGCCAGATTCCCTTTGATTTATCCCATGAAGAGGAGCAAAAGATTTCAGCTCGGACTACCACATATACTGGCAAAAGTTTTCATGCTCACCCTTTCATTGCCAGAATCCCAGAGAGAAAGATCTCGCTGTAACAAACTTCATTAGAGCTTTTCCTAAAACCAAAGCATGGAAACCAGGCAACTTGAAGACCTTGATGATAAAAGCTCTGGAAGTCTGGATGCTCCCTTGAAGCTCTTCCATATGTTTCTACTCCCCCATGGGTAGAGAACTGCAAGGTAAAAATGCTACTATCCCCTGCTGATTTCTACTAACCTGTTACACAGATACACTGCTGGGTTTGAATCATTACTTTTATGCTTTGAACGAAAACAACACTTTGGCTTCATCAAAAAAGAGATGGTCTTGACTTGTTTCGTGTGGGGCCTCGGGGGGTGAGGTGGGAAGAAATTGTGGGTATTAATTGTCAGGGGACCACGAACAAGCCATGGCATAGGTCCATGCTGTGCCGTGGATTCCCAGAGCAATAAACATATATTGTACCATAGTCCTAGAGTTTTCACCGGTCAATTTAATATTATATTGCAGTGTTTCTCAACCTTACTCATTTTAAGGGGTGTGAACTTCAACTCACAGAATTCATTCTGGAAGTCGAAGTCCACACATCTTTAAAAGGCCAAGGTTGGGAAGCATTCCTGTATTGTGAAATGAAAAGGAACACTCTTGCAGATTTTAACTGGGCAAGCCTTGGTACCCAAGAGTGCAACGATCATAAACCTGCTGATATAGAATAACCAGTTAAAGCACACTTCTAAGCAAAACCCAGAATGGGTTTATTAGCCACTCTTGATCAGAGGAAAGAGAGGAAATGAGAATGGGGTGAATGGGCACTAGTAAACGTGATTTTTGATTAGCAGCTGGTTGAATAAGACTGATTCTAGCCTATCCCAATTGGATTACCCAAGTGTGGTGGGAAAACAGTTTCCAGGATTCTCAGCAAACTGAGAATCTGTCATGTTGGTTGGGAACTTGAGGAGTTCCAGTCCCAACAAATTTGGAGGGCACCAGACTGGAAAAGGCTGGCAGAATGGGGGGGTGGGGGGATCTGCCAACTATAAAGTGCACATTCCTGTAACCAGTATAACCTGGTCTAACCTTAATTGGTCTAACCTTTCAGTTCACTGCTTCTAGGATATTTCTGCATCCAAAGACACAAATAACAAAAGAAAAGTGTTCCTTTAGCCATTCCCATGAACTGAGATCCAGCAGAAAATATTCGGATCATGCCAGTGCAGACACTTGATGGAACAGTGTTACTGAGTAACTGGAGAGTAAAAAAATAGGTTTTTTTAAAAAAATGGGAACCCTCTGCTGCCCATATGGCTCATCTTTTGCTCCCCTTCCAAAGGTATTTCATAAATACCTTTTTCTCACACAAGAGTTACTGCCTTGGTTGAAAAAGTAGATTCAAACCCAAACACACATACACATTTTTCTTGTAAATTGAGGGAATGCAGCCCAACTCTACACTAAATCATAATAAAAGAGGAACTGATTACTACTGATAGAGTTAAACTGAGAGTGGTGTGTATCTTAACTCTTCTGGTTAAGACTAACAGATAAGAGAGGGATAAAGAAAATACAAGTCACTCTTTTGTCTTCTCTCCTCCTATCATTTATTTCCAGATTTACAAGGGTTCTCCAGGGCCAAGACTCACATGGGGGAAACTCTGTTTCAAACCCCTCCATGAAGACTGTATCACAGCAACAACTTTCCAAATAACCACATTTTATCCATGACCTGACCTTAGAAAGAAACTGAAGAAGAAGAAGAAGAAGAAGAAGAAGAAGAAGAAGAAGAAGAAGAAGAAGAAGAAGGAAGGAGGAGGAGGAAGAGGAGGAGGAGGAGGAGGAAGAAGAAGAAGAAGAAGAAGGAAGAAGGAAGAAGGAAGAAGAAGAGGAGGAGGAAGAGGAAGAAGAAGACTAAATCCCATTTTTATTCAAGAAAGAGATGTTGCCCACGTACAAAGTTTGTAACAAGCACAAGAGGGCTATTTTATTAAATGTCCAGTTTTGGACCTGATGGAATCCATATGGGATTAGTAACATTTGTCCCACTGGCTCAGCGTGGGGGGGGAAACCGAGTAACTCAGTAGAAGGAATCACATTTCAGGTTTTCCTTGGGATCATGATAGAGGCTCCAAGAATCCAGACTGCATTCCAGAAGAAAAAAGATCTCTCCCCCCCCACGTCACCCCCACTCCTCACCCTATCCACCTACCCACTGCCCAAACTGAAAAGCCAAAAGCTGAAAAGCAACATTCCCTCCTCCTTCTCCCCCCACTCCCAATTTCCTTTCTCCAAAGTGGCATTTCAATCAAGCAGAGCAGAAGAAAGCTTCAAAAAGTACTTGCAGACAGACAGGTGCCACTTAACTGCAATAGGAGAGGGAGGGAATCATTTCTCCCCCTCCCATCTCCTTTGCTGCCGGGCAGAAGGCAATGTGGGAGGTTGGCCAAAAACGGTTGAATAAGTGACCAGGCTACTGATAAACAACCTATCTCTTTCCCAGTGCAAAGAAGAAGAAGGAAAAAATATATATGTACATTTAAAAGCAATCACTTACACCCTCTTCACTACTGCCAACAATACTTTCTCCTCCTCCGGCTCAGCGAGAAGCAAAAGTGCTCTCCAGTCCGTTCAATAAGGCTACAAGAGTAACTGGCTTCTCTGGGTCAAAGACAATAGAGAAGAGTCTCAGGAATCAAGTTCTGGACTCAAAGAGAGTTTGGTTTGAGGGGGGATGGGACACTCTTGCAATAAAGCCAAAGGCCTTGCCCTATTAGGGCCAAACATATATATGCTTAGCAAGGATGCTACAGAGTCTCTCGGAAGGATTCAGGGTTGGCCACCCCGCCATTACTTTAATACTCCAGACACCAACTAAGGTTGCAAAGCTGTTCTTTCAAGTAAAAGGATGGAATAAAGGGGCGGGGGGGGGGCAAGGACCAACATTTGAACAGCCTTTTAATCAACCTCTCTTTACAGCCCCGGGGGAAGACAGAAAAAAAGAAAAAAAACCACAGGTCAGCCCCTTCTGCTAGACATCTAAACCAAAGAAAGGCATGCTGGAGACCCCCACGGAGGATGAGAGTAGTAAAACTTCCCCCAGCGCCTCTGGGAAACTAGGCATCTAGGAAGCGGGGAGTAGGAAGCGGGAGGGGAAGAGGGCGCAAGGCGGGGGAAAACGCCCCCCCCGCAGGTACCTTCCAGCCAGCGGAGCTGTTGCTGTCGCCTTTATCCTTAAAATAGGGCACGTATCGGACCATCCAGTCGTAGATCTGGGACAGGGTAAGCCGTTTCTCCGGAGAACTCTCGATCGCCTTGGTGATGAGATCCGCGTACGACAGGTTGCCCCAAGCGTTCCGCCGCGAAGTCTTGGCTTTGCGGAGCTGTCCAACGTCCGCGCTCAAGGAAGGCAGAGCCGGGGTCGCTTTGCCACGCTCCGTCGCCACGCCGGCGTTCTCGGCGCCTTCGGTGCCGCCGGCCAGGGGGTGCTTCGGGGCGCCGCCGCCGCCGCCGCCTCCCGCACCGCCGCTTCCATCGTCTTCTTCGCCCGGAAAGTCGGGGTGAGGCAGCGGCCAGGTGCAAGAGCGAGGCCGACTCTGAGGTTCAAAATCCGGGTCGATGTCAACCTGATGCGCCTGCAGCTTCTCATCCATGTTCCTCCCCCCCCCCGCGGCCGCCTTTCCCCCCACCCCCTTTTCCCCCCTCTTTATATCCCGGGAAAAGGGAAGCGACGGTTTTCCTTTGTAAAAGAAAGAATAAAATAATTCCAGCCAAAGATTTCCAACCTCCCCGCCCAAAAAAGCGTCGACTGGCAGCTCCGGAGCAGACGGCACGTTAGGAAGCAACGCTCCGCGGCAGCGGCGGCGGCGGCAGCGGCGGCGGCATCGCACCAAAGTGGGTCGGGGAGGAAAAAGGGAGAGAAAAGAGCGCGAGGGAGGCGGGATTGGTTGGAGACGTTGCTTCGCCGGCTTCGGGGAGGAAGGTGCGTCGGGGGAGCGGTGCGGAAGGGAGGAGGGGTAACGAAGAGCGGCACGGAGCCCGAAGAGTCGGCAAAACGCAGCCCGGCCAGTTCTCGGGAGGCTCCGGCAGAAGAAGGGCAAAGGACGGCCAAAGGCGGCGGCTTTTCTCCAGCGCCAGAGAAAGGCGAGGGGAACGCCCGTTCGAGCAACAGATGAGCAGCTGGAGCGCCGGAGAGACGCGGCGGGCTTTCGAGGGTTGCCGTGCAGCTTTTCCAGGGAGACCCGTGGCTCGAGGCCAAGGCAGTTTGCTGGCTTCCAAGGGGGGATCTTTTTCCTTTTTCCAAGCCGCGTGAGAAGCTCAAAATATGCCCCCAAATATATGTGTCTATATCTCAAAATTCAAAGGACGGTTCGGGCTTAAACGGGAGAATCCGGCGCTAAGGAGTCCGGAGACAGGGATGGAGGCGCGGGGCGAGCGCCACCATGATCGCGCCGTCCCTTTCCTCGACGACGGAGGAGACTCGCACCGGGAGCCGGCAGGCACCGGCTGGACTGGGCAGCCGATTGGCCAGGCAGCCAGAGGCGCGCTCTGACGATTAGCACCTGCTGCTGCTGCTGCCGCCGCTGCTGCTGGCAGGCTCGGGGCGGCAGCCAGCCCTGGTCGCCGTCGCTGTCATCTTCCTGGCCAACCCGTCGTCTTCCTCCTCCTCCTTCTGCTTCTCCTCCCGCTGCTGCTGCTGCTGCGCTCGTGCTGCCCCGAGCGGGCGCCGCCTCTCTCTGGGGACCCGACGGGATGGCAACATGCTGAGGAGGAGGAGGAGGAAGAGGCGGCCGCGGCGGCAGAGGAGGAGAAAGCGGCGGAAACGGCGGCGGGAGCGACCGCCACTCTTCCCTTTCCCTGCTCCGTTGCCCTCTCGTCACCCGGCGCCGAGCGGACCTTGCCTGCCGCGGACAAGCAGCGCGCGCGGGAAGGGCAGCCGACGAGACCGCCAGGCGAGCCGGCCGCACTTCGGGGGAGGGAGGGAGTGGGGGGGATAGGGAAGGGCCGGCCCGGTTGGATGTGGAGGGAGGGGGGAGAAAGGCGGGGCCTCACCCAGCACCTAACACGAGGGCGAGGTGGTGGAGGAGGAGGAGCGTGGCCGCCTCCCTCCACCCACCCAGCCTTCTTTGGCCGCGCTTCCCCGGCTGGTGGCCGGCTTTTTCTTTTTTCTTTTAAAGAACAGACCGGACAGTCCCTTGTCTGAAATGGTATATACTATATAGGGTCTCCTGCTTGAGCCGGGGGTTGGACTAGAAGACCTCCAAGGTCCCTTCCAGACTATCCTGATCGACGGGTTGATTGTGCCAAACTCGCCCGTCCCTGACTCCACAATCCCACTAGGCACGTGACCCCAACACGCCGGGTATTTCCCAGGGAAAGGCGAGCGAAGCAGCCGCCGCAGCCTCCGGACAGTGCTCGGACCACAAGGCGGCATCCCCGGCCGTCCGGCTGCGGCCACACCAAACTGCCCGCCCGGCCGATGCGCTTTGTTTCCCCCCCACCCTCCAGGGTTGGGACGAAGATGCATGGGAGGTGTAGTTCCCCCCCCACGTGCCTTCACGGCATCATCCAGGGTGAGAAAGGGGAGGGGGGTCTCTCTCTCTTCACACCCAGGCTTGGAAATACAGGTTGAGCCCCTGCCCTGCACGGTCTGCAGGGTGCATGAAGCCCTGGAGCGGTGGGGAGGATTGTCTGCGAGACGCTCCTCCACACAAGCCGGGCAGGAACACCGCCGCGACCAGCTGGCTTCCTCCCAGTCTGGCAATGAGGCTCAGCTGGTCTCCTGGCCCAGCCCACCCACCCACCCGCTGGGCTCTTCCCTCTCCCTCCCCCCCTCCGGCTTTTCCAGGGTTTCTCCCTGGCTTGCTCCATTATCGTTACACTGACCTGACCCTGTGCCGCCTCCTGATTGGAAGGAGCGCGGCACATGACCTAGACCTCCGCGCTCTCTCATTGGCTCGATCCCAGCCAGCGTTTTCGCTGGGGGGGGGAGGGAAGGGAAAGGAGGCAGGGCAGTGGAGACGCGTTTGGCGGGCGAAGGGAACCTCCCCTCTGAGGGTCTACGCTTCTTGAGTTACCCGCGGGTAACCCAGGGCAACGAATCTCACCGGCCGGACCCCGCCGTGAGCGAAGCCACGCCCCACGGCTTCGACCATTCACGCCGAGGCGAAATCGGCGCCCCGCCCCCTCCGCTGTTGCCCTGACTCTCTTGCGAGCGAAAACGGCGGCCTTGGCCATGGCCCACATTCCCTCCAGGCTTCTCCTCGAGCGGCGTCTCCTCAGCGGCTCTTCACAGTAACCCAGATCGAGGAAGCCTCCTGACGACGCGGCTTTGCGTCGATTCAGGATGAAGTCCTGCGGATTTTCGGCGGGATTTTCAAAGTCGTCGTGCTTCCACAGAAGCTGGCAGGAGCTTTCTCCGTTTACATTTTACGGAGACAGTTCAGTCCGTCATTAAGAAAAAAAAACTTATTTTCTCGGAAACTCTTCAAACGGCTATCTCGGCTTCAGACGTTGCAATGAAAAAGATAATGATAATGATGTGAATAAAGGAGGGTGGATATGCTTGCAGCAGCAAGAACCAGCGCTGGTTCTGCCCGTTTGCAAGCAGGCACCTGGCTTAAGCAAGGGAGCATTCACCCCGGTGTCCTGAGATGACACGACGTGCCTCACTACACACGCATAATAAATGCAAAGGCTGGGATGGTGCCTCCGTCGCGCTAGCCTAAAGTAATCTTCCTAATGCGCTTCTAGTGCTCTAATGACTAACTTCACACTACGGCAAAAAGACAAATTCACAGATAATTATCTCAAACCCAAGCGCCTCTGGGTTTTAGCGTTCGTTGTGATTCGTGTTCTCCTTGCAATTAAGTCGTTCAGATTTGGCCATTGTTCCTGCCATAGCCTTGAATGCTCTTTCCCTTCACACCCGTATTTTTTTTCCTCTCTCTCTCTCTCTCTCTTTTTAAACCCATTTCTCAAATAAATACAGCGATAGTTAATTCGCGGTATCCATTTTACTAATCTTTTCTTAATCATCTTCGCCAGACTTCCCAAAAGGCTCACATACATTTCTTACCTTGCAAAAGGGAACGCTCAAAGAGGCTAGTAAATATATCGCCAAAATCCACAGTCATGGATACACACATACGTACATGAAAAATTAGAATTTTTCAATGGAGTAAAAATATACAGTACAAACAAGACCAAAGGTAGAAAGTAAGAAATAGAGAAGAAGAATAAAAGAGGGGGACAGTTATGTCTTTCACCATTCTATCAAGTAATTACCATTATAAACTTTCCCGAACCTCGTCCTTTTTAATCCTCAAATTATCACTTTGATTTTTTCTTTCAGCAAGAACTCCATATCCAGAACCCCTCTTTTGAGAAGTGTAGCCAGCTGAATTACTTTTGATGTAATTTAGAAATGTGAAAGATGACTAGTAGATAGACAGACAGACGGGTGGGTGGGTGGGTAGGTAGATAGGTAGATATGGATGGTTTCCAGTTTTCCCAAAAAAAAAGCCTTTATCATATTTTTCCCGAACAAACTGATCATTACAATTGTGCATTTGAAAATAAGCTGAGATACCAATTGCAAAAATCAACTATATACACTACAAAGGAAAAATGAAGTTTGCACCTGACAATCAAATTCCAGTACATTTAAGCTAGAGGACAATAACAACCTGAGAAACATTTCTTTATCCCTAGAGCAAAGAGTGACCCAAAGGGATCACTCAGTTTCAAATGTCATCCTACGAGCAGTGTCAAACTCGGTAAAATAATAACATTTGTTAGCAGTCAAGAGATTAGCATCAGAAATCTTGCTGGCTTTGGAGTTGTAAAATCCCACATCAGAAGATCCTGGAAAAAACATTGCAAATGGACAAACATGTTTTATATGTTTATAAAGGTCCAGTTAGAGGTGCTTCGCATTTCCAGTTCAAAGGATGAGATGAAAAACAACAGCAAAGACATCAATTTGAGGAACCTGGGGAGATGCACCCCAGTAAGAAAAGACAAGTACTGAGATTGGTGAATCAATACTTCAGCCTGATACAAGGCAGCTTCTTAACATTTTTCTCCCTCACATACACAAATGTATCTAAAGTTATAAAAGGTTATAAACTGGAGGCTATAATTAAGTTTGGACGCGGGTGGCTCAGTGGCTAAGATGCTGAGTTTGTCAATCAGAGAGGTTGGCTATTTGGCAGTTTGAATCCCTAGCGCCGCGTAACAGAGTGAGCTCCCATTACTTGTCCCAGCTTCTGCCAACCTGACAGTTCGAAAGCATGTAAAAAATGCAAGTAGAAAAATAGGGACCATCTTTGATGGGAAGGTAAAGTGCGCCTTTGGCATTTAGTCATGCCAGCCACTTGACCACGGAGACGTCTTTGGACAGCGCTGGCTCTTCAGCTTTGTAACAGAGATGAGCACTGCCCCCGAGAGCTAGAAATGACTAGCACGTATGTGTGAGGGGAACCTTTACCTTTACTATAATTAAGTTACAGCAGCCTTGCATCAGGGATGTTGGCTCTAAGTTCACTTCTGAGCACTGGTTCTAATCTACAAAGCTCTGTACAGCTTGAGGATCACAATTTCTGAACATGTATCCCTTCCTGGATATATTTCATCTGAGTCCAGAGGAAAGTATGGGAGGAAATGCTCCTGAGATACAGAAAGCAGCATTTTCAGTAGCAGTCACCCCAGTCAATCTCTGGAATGCATTCCCCAAAAAGTCGTGCCTAAGGGCCTCCTCTGTCATTTTTCTGGCACCAGGCAAAGACTGTTGAGTTCTCCCAGGCTTTTTAATTTTATCATAATTGTAGTTTTCTGCACTTCAGTTGCAATGTGGTATTCTAAAACTAATAAACTTTAATCTCTGCCATTTTAGTCTTCCCTGCGTTTTGCAACAAACTACTCTCTTTGCTTTGCTATTTTCCCATTTTAGTGTATCTGAAGGAATAAATGGATGGTTAAATACATAAGAGGTTCTCAACGCAGTACTGATGCCAGCTCATCTGTCTTGGCTTTGCAGCTGATATATATATCCTGTACTTTTCTGGAGAATAAGATCTGGCAAGTAAGAAAATATGAGAGACAGTTGCTGTCTTCTTTGCATCCTGCAGGGCTAATACAGTCATAGTCTGAGCCAAGAATCTCAACGGTAAGCGTGCATGTGGACAGCTTTCCCTGCCCAGTACCTCCACCCCTGATTTTCCTAAGGTTGGATATAGCTCTTGTGAGAATGAAGGCTGTCTTTGTATGAAGGCTGGTGGTAGTCACTGTCTCCCCCAGGAACTGCCTGGGTATTGGGGTTTCAATTATCTTTGGCTGCCAAAGAGCTGGTCCCTCCACAGCACAGCTAGCAAGGCAAGTGTTGTCAGGTGTGAAAGGTACATTACTTTGTGTATGTCATCCCAGCTGTTCACAGCAACCTAACCTCACCTCCTTTGTGCAGCGATGAGCAGGTTGGGCTAAGGACACGGAGGGCGTGCCAACTCTTTTGAATACAGAGCACCTGGGCTGGACGTTAGCCAAGCTGCCTTGAGAGCTGAACCCTTCTTCAGTCCAGAAGGAGCCATGCTGCCTATAATAGGAATGCAGCCAGTAAAGGCTCAAACTGTATCCAACTGACACAGTGGTGAGCAGTCTTGATTTTAAGTGACAGCTGCATTGGAATATGGAATAAAAAGAACTCAACAGATTTACACAAACAAGCCCAGCCAGAGAATTGCAAGTTGTAGACCGAATACAGAATAATAAAGTTGGAAGGGGCCTTAGAGGTCTTCTAGTCCAACCCCCTGCTCAAGCAGGAAAATCTATCCCATTCCAGACAAATGGCTGTCGAGTCCCTTCTTAAAAACTCCAGTGATGGAGCACCCACAACCTCTGCAGGCGAGCTGTTCTGCTGATTAATTGTTCTGACGGGAAATTTCAAACTGTATTGTTTTTGGAATAGGCAGTTCCTAAAAATCAGAGATCAAGAGACATAATGAGGGAATTCAGGAGACAGATTTCTCCAATAAACTTTCACACCAGCAGCTCCTTATTCTCATGCCTGCTACTGGGACAGACATGAATATACCAAATGAGGCCCCTGACAAAACAGGTTTCTCCGACAGCCTCTGATATTATTCAGTCAAATACTTCATCACACCCACATAGTCCTTAGCATCAAAGGCACAAGAATCTTTGTGGTAGTTCCATTAATGAGGGTAGTGATAAATCTTCCTATACAGTCTAGCTCATTTCCTTATAACCCTCGCACAGAAATGCGTGCAAAGAATTGTTTCCAATCTGATCTTTTCAGAAGAACTGGCTTCCAACTCTTCCTGGTTTTTCATTCTCATTTTTAAGTAGTTGAAATGTAGTTAAGGTCAGCAGCAGGGTTAGGAGAAATGATGCTTAGAGAAAGAGAACCTGCTAGAACAGGTGAAAATATTCCTATAGAGTCTCCTTTTTCATTTTTTATACAGCTATTATGATCTAATGTTCTTACTGCCCTAACTAACCAGTCTGCTCTGCTCGATTGTGGATTATTTCTCAAAGAAACTTGCTGGAAATAATGAGAAGATCCCCTAAAAATGCCACTTTTCGGTAAAATTCTACAACTTGCAGAAATAGTTTTCAAAATTCCAGTTACTAGCAAGAAATATTTGCCACCAGAAAGAGAAAATGTATCAGTCTAAAAAGGAGGAGGTAAATGGTATTCAGATATGCCAGTGTTTTTCAACCTTAAAAGTGTATGGAGTTAAGCTAGCTTGGGGGATTCTGGGAGTTGAACTCCATACATCTTTGAACTGCCAAGTTTGAGGAACACTGAAATATGCTAATGGGGATATTGTTATATGCAAATTTAGATATAATTGTAACAACGATTAACTTTCGTCTAATTAATAAGCTCAACCTAGCAAGATAAACAATTCCCATGTGACACTTCTCAGTCTTGATCAATATGTTATGTCTGTCATCAAAATTTATCTCCTGGGTAATTTCCAGGCCTTCTATCCTCACTTGATGGGTCTGTCTTTCATTTAGATTGGGCTGAGCCTTCGCAATAGGTGGTATATGCACAGCAGACTGTTGGGTCCTGCAGGAAAAGACTACAGAATCCTCCCACTCAGGTTGCCAGGAGCCATGTTCCTTTCTATAATACTCCAAATCAGGGGTCTCCAACCTTGGCAACTTTAAGCCTGGAGGACTTCAACTCCCAGAATTCCCTGGCTGGAGAATTCTGGGAGTTGAAGTCCTCCAGGCTTAAAGTTGCCATGGTTGGAGACCCCTGCTCCAAATTATCGTACCATCCTACCCTTTCTAGTTAGGCCTTTTAGAGACAACTGTCATGGGTTTTTTTACTAGTATTTTGCCAAAAATTTGTAATCCATCTCCAAAAATTGTCTTCACCTTTTCTTCTTTATTTGTTTACTTTGTTCTCCAGAGATTTGAAAACTTTGGGGAATAGTAGGTACAGTACTGTCCTAGAGTACAGGTATAGGAGCCTCTGTGGCACAGTGGTTAGAGTGCAGTACTGCAAACTGTCAGCTTTGAAATTCATCTGCCAACATAATGGGAAGGGGGGTGGAGGAGTTGACAAGTTCAAGGTTATTCTGTATGTTGTACTAAGAAATTCCAGTTGCAGTTAATTTGTTCTTGTGATTTATGAAGTGTAGAACTGGGAGGAGAAAAAGGTGGATTCTGTGTAGCGAGTGAAAATTCTTTCACTTTGGAAAATGCCTTAGACATACCAGATCTGTTTCTAATAAATCAATTGGAAAGAATATGTCTCGGAGTGAGTGATATCCTGGATACTTTCTGGATGCCTTACACAAGCTACTTCTGCAGCCAGATGCCTACAATTTGGCAGTTCAAATCCCACCAGGCTGAAGGTTGATTCAGCCTTCCATTCTTCCGAGGTGGGTAAAATGAGGACCCAAATTGTTGGGGGCAATAGGCTGACTCTGTAAACCTGCTTAGAGAGGGCTGTAAAGCACTATAAAGCGATATATAAGTCTAAGTGTTATTGCTATTCCTTGACTTAAAACCATTCATGTAATGACTATTCAAGTTACAATGGCACTGAAAAAAAGTGACTTGCAACAGATCCTCACACTTACAACCATCACAGCATTCCCATGGTCACATGACCAAAATTTGGTTGCTTGGCAACTAGCATATATTTACAACAGTTGCAATGTCCCATGATCACCGTATGTAGACAACTTCCCAGCTGTCTTCTGGCAAGCAAAATCAATGGGAAAATTCAGATTTGCTTAACAACTTCCTAATTCTCTTAACTGATTCACTTAACAATCATGGCAAAAATGTCATAAAATTGGGTATGTCTCACTTAACAACCACCATCCTTAACAGCATAAATTCTGGTCTCATTTGTGGTTGTTAAGTTGAAGATTACATGTATTGGCTGTATTAAGTTTGCTTGGGTTGGACATCTGTGCACTAGATCATAGCTCCATGGGTTGGCCCAGTTCCTGCTATGATCCCTCCCCCAGGAAAAAAACATCCTTGTTGATATCTTCCTAGGAGGGGGTTATTTGAAGGAGGAGAGGCAGCCATGGAGGTTAAAACTATTATATATTCAAAGGCTCATACACAATTCTTTTTTAGGAAGGCAATTGCTTAAAATTCATGTGCTGCATCCATGCAATTTCCCTAAAATGTTCTTCTTTAAGGGAAAAAACATTGCCATCCAATTAAAAGAAAACAATTGGGAAGAAATATAGTCGTTTCCTGCCAAACACTATGTTTTACACAACTCTTCTCCGAACTGCAAGCCTTTAAATGTGTGGGCTTTCCCAGCCAGTACATCTAGTGCTGAAATTCCTAGAAGCTGAATTCCACGCATCTCAAGGGGACTCGAGTTAGAAAAGGCATCTTATATTTGCTATGTGATACTTGCTGGATACTGCCTCTTCAGTCTCTGGCTACGTTTTCCAGCATTTTCCCTCTCTTCTCCAAGCCCAGACTTTCCCCGTGTGGCTAGATGACCCAGCACACTCTCCCCTATAATTGAGTTGGTCACTCCCAATGATTTCACCACAAGGCAATGCAACTGGAATTAAGTCAGACACCTGCCATCCAAGCCAAGGGTATAATTAGTAATCATCCTCTGAAAGCTTGGGAGAGGAGATGTTACCCAGTGTAGTAGGAGGAGCTGGTGTGTGCACGCTAAGCATGTCCGCATCTGTTCTCTTCATTAAAATTGCAGGTCCTCAAATGTCTGGTTAGGGGGTAAGAAGGAGGTAGATTACGGCTTCCCTTAATATAAATATTAAGTTTGAATATTATAAATATTAAGGTTTTGAAAGAGGCCATGCCCAGTTGGAAGGCAGCATCTCACTGACTTTGGCTGATTTCCCAAAAGGTAAGCAGGATCAGATCCGATTAGCACTTAGATGGGAGATTATGAGATATCCCTCTATTATGGGCTAGACTGGAAACTTAGAAGAAGAAAAAGAAATCCAAGAAGGCAGCAACAAACCTGTTTTGTACCGTTGTCAACATCCCTTACATGAATACATCCCGCAGATAACACAATTTGACGACTTCATCTTCTTAAAAGACCAAACATTCCAATCATTTGCTGATATTTTCCCCTGAATATGCTTGATCTGTCCTAATTTTTGATTTATTAGAGCAGGCTTTCCCCCAACCTGATACTCTAATTCATAATTCTCAAAAAATGATCCCTATTGAATGGTAAAACATCTGTACATCTGAAACAGGTTGTCATCCATTGAAGTAGCCCATCTCAAGAATGATGGACCAATGCTCTGACAACATTTTAAATGACTTCCTATGTTCAAAGCCTAATTTTAAGTATTTGCATAGAATTGTAGCCTTGGCAGGGATCTATGAGAACTTCTAGTCCAGGGGTTTCCAAACATGGCAACTTTTAAGACTTATGGACTTCAACACCCTGCCCAGAATTCTGGGAGTTGAACTCCACAAGTCTTAAAGTTGCCACATTTGGAGAAGCCTGGTGTAAAGCACGGTCCAGGAATTGATACTATCTCTTGGGCCGTTGGCTCACCTCCAGAATCTTCTATTCCTTTTGGGGGCTATGAATTTCAGTTGAAAGTATGGATGAAAACAGCATCTATCTGAAACAAGAGAATAGCATTGTACAGCAACCTTTTCTTCACCACAACTCCCTTTTAAACACCTTTTGTGGCCATTGCCCATGGCCATGGACCTCCAAGACTTCATTCAAGATTTAAATCATACATTTCTTCAAGCCTTTGTGGCCTCCCAGGGGCTCACAGATCACAGATTGAAAACCACTGACATTCTAGATTTGATTACTCAGGTCAGCTTCTCCATTACATTCCATATCTTCAAACCTGGGAGACAATACATGTCCAATGATTTCATCTAATCTGCAGATTGCTCATTCTATTTGTTACAGCAGTGACATATCTTTTTTAACTCTTTAGAACTCCCATTAGCTTTCTCATCTTCATGAAAGCCAGAGCTTCTTTATTTGCTGTTCCTGAAATGCTGGACATGAATCCTTCTATAGAAGTTTGTGTCTCAACCTCCAAAGGGATGACATGAAGTGGACTGCCCAGTTCCAGCAATAGGAGACCACCTCCTGGTCCTCTGAGTGCCACCAGCCTTCCTTCATGCTTTGATGTTCTTTTGCAGGCATGTATCTTGTCCAAATACTCTTCATCTTCTCTGAGGAACCTGAGGATGGCCAGATGTGCCTTCAAACATTTGCAGCAATATAACTTACAGAACACCATATCAGTATATAATATTCCTTTTCCTTAGACTATTGGGGAAAAAAATAAAACGTAATGTCCAGCATCTAGAAAAAAAATAAGGCACTGTAATCTGTTCACCTGTTGACTTCAGCTGATGAGATGAAGTCCAACTTCTGTACAGCTCATGGTGTCCTTCGGTTCACTATTCCCAGGATACTCTGGGAGTATGTAAATTATCCCAATGCCCATTGAAGATGCTGGCTGTAGAAATTGGCTGAGCAAAGTAAAAGAAAAGGAAAGAGATGGTGATGTGTTCCAGTTAACCAACAGAGAGTTTGATATGTCCGGTTGGCAGACTAAACCACGTTCTTGGGAGGAACCCCATTAAAATAATCATCTTTATTGAGAGAATCGTAAGTGGATGCCGTTGGCTGTATAATGGCTTTGCCCAGGTGGCAGTGTCAGGCATTGGCAAGAATAAGCTTGGAAGAAGCAAAGAGAAAGACCTGATTATTTTTTTTCAGAATTCAGCATCAGGTTTAGGCAATTCTGGCTCCCAGGTTCTTGGAAAGGCTTAAAGTTAGGGTATTACTACTGAAATCCCCAAACACTGCAACTTTCTCATAGCTGGCATTTGCCTGATCTTTTCTCTTGAATCTCAGGACAAGCAAGTTTATAGTGACAGACAAATCACAATTCAGTGAATTGACAGCATAATGATACAATGAGTACAATGTAATGAACTTGGGGTACTGAGCCAGAGACGCTGCCTAGGGAGTGTAAGAGAAGAGATAGCATAGTCCCCAGATGGATAGCAGGTGGGGCAAAAGGTCAGGAAGAGATCCTTCCTAATCTCAAGGGCAGAGGTCTCCAAACTTGGCAACTTTAAGACTTGTGGACTTCAACTCCCAGAATTCTCCAGCCAGTAGTTGGCTGGAGAATTCTGGGAGTTGAAGTCCAGAAGTCTTAAACTTGCTGAATTTGGAGACCTCTGCTCTAGGGTGTAAGGGAAATGGGGAGTACTTGTACCTTCAGACTTGCAAGATTTTGCTAATGTAGACTTAAAATAAAGTAGAATTAGCTCACCTGTTTCCTTTCTGGTCTACCTGGTAAGGCAGACAATTAATGGAGTCTTCCTTTCCTTAGATGACATTATTCCTCCTAGACATTTAGAAAACCAGCCTGGTCCATTTGGGACCCTGTTGTTCATTCAGCCAAAGATGGACGGGAGTATCTGCCAAAAAAATCCTGAAGATGCCATTGCTAAACCAAGAAGAGCAAAAAGAGATGTAAAGACCAGCAAATATTCAATAATGAGATGCTTTGGAACAGATTTCCAATTGGGTATACATAGAACATTTGTTCAGTTTTCCAAACCGAAGTGACCTGACACCCATATCCAATTGGATTGCATTGAATTATGGGTCTAATTCTGTTTTATTTTCATTCCTTTAAAGAGAAAGGGATAGAAGTAAAAACAGCCTTGGCCATAGCAGTACCCGATGTAAGATCAAAGAAATTATAGTATCCCATAAAATTTATATTCATAACACACAGTACCTGGAAGTTCTTGGGACATCTCTCAGGGACAATTATCACAATCCCACAATATGTTTGTGACTAAAACTAAATTGAAAGTCTATGCAAGTTTCTTATCTAAGTGGCTAGGTGACAATCGAGAGAAACTGATCTATTAAGCACAACTGGACATAAAACCTAGTTTAGTGTTAGAACACAAGAAAAACACACAGCACTTCCTCTACGTTAGCCAAACAGCAGAAATGCTTGGAGAAAGAATCAGAAACATTTCTGTCTGAAGACAGGACCTGTCATGGGCTCAGATCCTGGGAAATTACATTCTGCACACACCCTTTTTCCTCAGGATTCCATTCTGGGTGGGAAGTAGAGTCAGAAACTTCAGTTTTTTTTCCTCACACAAATCATCAAACCAATGATGCTAATCACCTCTTTGGATATATGAGGTCAGAGTACATATTTTGGGAAGGCTTGGCACTTTTGAAACATGCAACTTTTAAAAACTGCCACTTCTCCATAGAAAAAAATGATAAAAATATAGTGCAAAAGCAAAAAGAATCTCATAGTTATGTCAGCCTTCCTCCTCGCTGGGCTTGCAATTCTAGTGGAGTTACAGAATCCACACATTTCAAAGATCCTACATTGGAGAAAGCCAGTAAGCTACTATTGTGGTTTATTTAAAATTAGATGGCTGGCTACTGCTGAATTTCACCTCCTTTGAGATGGAAAGTTTGATTGAGTAATTGTTCTAAAGTAATGTTTGTGGTAGTTCAATAGCATACAGGTCACATTTTATAATAAAAGCAGCAGAGATTCTATCTGGTGCTGTAAGAAGCAGATTTCCTCACATCTAGTCCAGTGGTCGCCAACTGCTGGGCCGGGGACCACTGGTGGTCCGCGAGAAAATTTTGGTGGTCCACAGAGAAATATCACCCCCCCCAAAGCACTGTCCCCAAAGCAATTAATCCAGGCTGCATGGGAACACAAGGCTATACCGCCCACGTGGCCCACCCACCCACTGGTCCCCACCCTTCAGCTGAGCGCAAACCTTACCTTGAGTAGAGCCACACGAGCTGGAACTGGAAGGTAAGACCAACGGCGGGGGAGGGAAATCGGCTCCAGGATGGCTTGCTGACATTGATGGGAAAGTTGATCCCATATTCCAGAGCTGCAGTAGTCACAAACTGGCCCTTTGGTCATCCCGGAGCAGCTCCTCCTGTCCATGGCAGGCCAGTGCACCCGGGTGGAGGAGCAGCTGCTCTGGGATGACCAAAGGGCCAGTCCTATGACTATTGCAGCTCTAGAATTTGGGACCAACTTCCCCACCAACAAGCCACCATCCGTCAAAATTCATATTAGTGGTCCATTGGATTTAAAATTATGAGTTTGGTGGTCCCTGAGGTCCAAAAGGCTGGCGACCCCTGATTGAGTCCAGCCCTCTGCTCATGCTGAACTTCACAGTGATCCTGATTAAAGATGATGGGAATTATGGCTGATTACTCCTGAAGACCAGCAGATAGAAGAAGAATGGGATAAGCCATTGAGAACAGGATATCAATAGTTTCCACCTTTTCGACAGAAAAATGTCCACAATTTTTTGGGGGGAGGGAGGGGAGGGCCTAAAATGTATTGGTTTTATGAAGAGTTTATATTTGTTCTAATGTTCTTTTGTGAATCCCTCGAATGGTGGAACAAATGCAGTAAAATACAAATTAAAGAAACAAATAATTGCAGACTTCCAAGGAGGTATAGTGAACTTAAGATGACCCCCACAAAAGTGGAGGTGATAACTGGAGTAAAGACCAAGGAACTGGTGAATGTTTTAGCCTAATTCTTTAGAAGCTCTCGGATAAGGACAAGGTGAGAGATTACTCACATGTACTCCAGATGGCTACTCTTCACAGAGCAATGGTTCTGCAATAGTACATGCACAGAGCAATACTCTTCACACAGGGCAATGGTTTCCCCAGGTTTAGTATCAGGAAACAAAGAGAGTAGACATCTTGCTTGCAATTGTTGGAAGAAATAGCCTTCTGGGGCTAGCCAAGTAGGGAAGAAAGACACTGGAAACATGGTAACTGCTTGGAAAGCTGGTTTAATGGTGGACAGGATCACATGCCCTGTGTGAAGAAAGAAGGAAAAGGGCTGAGATGCTGAGATTCCCTTAGCTTTATAACCTCTGTTGGGCCCTACCTTAGTGTTTCCTGTTCCTGTGCAAGAAATGCCAGGCTGTCAGACTCCCAGGGGCAGGGGTCTTAGCTAACTTTGTAAGCTTTGTCTGGACCACATGGCTTCACCTGAGTGCTGGCTGATGCAATCTTCCCAGGCCAGGTGGTGAGATGGTGAGACCTTTGTTATGTAGAATACTCTGGCCTAGGCCTTAATGGCCCACCCATTAACAAAGGTGGGGGGGGCTGAGTTTCTGTCTTTCTGAGTTTCTACTTTTCTTTTTAGGGGAAATATTCTGCCTTTTTAGTATATCCTAAAATATTTCATTTTCCTAGGAGAGGGTTGGGTTTTAACTTCCAACACAATCACAATAGTGTGAATGAGGCAGTTTTCCAGGAAAGGAAGGAGGTTGGACTAAAAGACCTCCAAAGTCTCTTTCAACTCTGTTATTCTGTTAGGAAGCACATTCCAAAGAGGGGGTGAAACAAGAGAAAATCCATCCCTGAGCTATATCAGAAACAGAGAAAGAGATTTAGGACTGTCATTCCCAAGAATCTCCCAGGATATATAAATTAGGCTTAGAGTAATATAGGTTTGGTCTGGCAAGATTCTGCCTCCAGGGTGTAAGCAAGTAAAGAACTAGACTTTGTCTGGGTAGTTCTATCTCAGGCTGGGGCTGACAAGCAGGGACTTTTAAAGGGCACTAAGTTTGTAAACTTCATTTTCTAATCACTTTCAGAAATTGCTCATTAACTACTAATTGATCTAAGAAAGTTATAAATGAACTACGGGTCTACATAAAACTGCAATACTGAGATTTTTTACAATAAGATTTGGGGGAAAGAACAAACAGCTTCCTGTGGGAAATAGATTCTGTTTTGTTTTTTAGAAGACTCAAAAAGATAAGCAATTTCATGATTTTAAAAACTGGACACTAGAGGGGACTAAAGTTTTTAGGTAGAGGGAAGATGTACAAGCTTGTAAAATGTTGCAAAACATTATAACCATGAAAATATTGAAGGAGACTTTTGAAATATAGAATCAGAAAGTAGTAGCTATGGTATCAATGATGTCTGCTTCTATGGACAGACAACCTGAACGACCAAAAGATATTACTATATTGAAGAAATGACAGGTGTAAAACAAATTTTGTCTGACAAGATAGAAATCATATCAAAAATCAATGTACAACTGAGCCAAGAGAATGGTTTAGAAAAGGACATTTTACAAAATCTACAAAAGAAACTGGCTGAGGTTTTAAAATTTAAATACATACGCACACTTTTAATTGGTGATTATCAATCTGCTAGATTTATAAGATCCCACTTCAAATCTACAGCAACAGGTAATCTGTAGTTCCCCTTTTCTCAGACAAAGTATGCTAAGAAGCTTACCTAATAGTTCACATGGGCATTTTATGCATCTAAAAAACACCTTTTTTTCCTCTGCCAGTGTCATTTTCTTCTGACAAGTTTCTATTGCCATGGTAAACTTTCATCACTGAAAATAAATTAGCCACAGAAGCACATTCAGATAACAGCACAATCTCCTTTGATCAAATCACAGAAATGGGAAGTAAGGCCAGCATCAAAGGCATTGAAGAAAATGTATCCATTTTTCCTTTATGATATATTTTGATAATCAACAAGACACATGTTCAGTTTCTCCTCACTTAATAGTCAATCTCTCTGGGTAACATATTTAGGATGAGACAGGGTGTTGAAACACAAACCTCACACTTTGCAGTCTTCTAAGAAGCTCTTCCATGCACGTCAGACTACAATTTTACATCAGGGGTGTCCAATCTTGGCAACTTTAAGAACTGTGGACTTCAACTCCCAGAATTCCCCAGTCAACCATGCTGGCTGGAGAATTCTGGGAATTGAAGTCCACAAGTCATAAAGTTACTAAGATTGGACACCCCTGGTTTACATTGTTCTTCACCAATATGGCAGTGCTGCTTCAGGAAGATGGGATTTTTGTCTAAGTCCAAGTTTCTTCACTTTGACAACTTTAAGATGTGTGGACTTCAACTTTCAGAATTCATGCTTGCCAGGGGATTCTGGGAATTGTAGTCCACACCTTGAAGTTGTCAAGGTTGGTGTAAGTTTTCCCAGACTTCACTGAGGTACCAAGTCTCCTCATTACTGTTATATTTGCACAACAGTGGTTAGATGAAGAAGCTATATACTGTAAACTGTATACCTGTATACTGCATGAGTCAAAAAGAGGGCTGTGAAAATATTTACAGACCCCTCACATCCTGGACGTAAACTGTTTCAGCTCCTTCTCTCAAAACAACACTATAGAGCACTGCACACCAGAACAACTAGACACAAGAACAGTTTTTCCCCGAAAGCCATCACTCTGCTAAACAAATAATTCCCTCAACACTGTCCAACTATTTACAAAGTCTGCATTACTATTACTTATTAATCTTCTCATCACTCCTTATCACCCATCCCCTCCCACTTGTGACTGCATGATTGTAACTTTGTCACTTGTATCCTTACTATTTATATTGACTGTTTCCTAATATGATTTGATTGTTTATTGTACCCTATGACTATTATTAAGTGTCGTACCTTATGATTCTTGACTCTTGATGAATGTATCTTTTCTTTTATGTATACTGAGAATATTTGCACCAAGACAAATTCCTTGTGTGTCCAACCACACTTGGCCAATAAAGAATTCTATTCTATAAAGAATTCTATTCTATTCTATTCTATTCTATTCTATTCTATTCTACTATGGCCATTTCCTCCTTCAGTGACTTATAATATCTTCATAGCCTTACCCAGACATGGTTAAAATGATAAAATGTCCATCCTCATTACTGTTATTTTGGCTGTATGACTTTTTTTTAATTTCATTAAAAATGTACATCACCCATCTCCAATGATATCCCAGTTGGACGACACTAGAAGTCCTCAGAACATCAGAATACTAGAGTTAAAAGGGTCCTTGGAGGTCATCTGGTCTAACCCACTGTTCAGTCAGGAAACCCAATCCCGCTGCCCAATCTCTTCTCAAAAATCTCCAGCATTGGATTTGAATTTGAATTTGAATTCTTTATTGTCATTGTACGTATATACACAGTATACATACAACTAAATTCACATAACACTTAGAGACCAGACCCAATATGCACACACAAATGACAATCCCCAAATACCCACCCACCCACCAAAATTCCCCACCCCCTAAAAACACACAAACATCCACACAACAGACTGAGTAATACTGTCCAACAGCTCACTGATGGTGGTCCTTAAGTTCATATATCTGGAGGCAAAAGGACATTTTACCTCATTAGGGAGGAAATAACTGAAGTCAATAGTGGAGATCTTCCATAACGTGATATGCTTTTACAAAGTTATGCAAATTTGTCCGCATCGCAATAAATTCTCTGAAGCAAGGCATTAAACCTGGAACATTCTAGATGTTGCTTAAACCACAATATTCAGGATTCTTCCCCATCAGGCTTTAAACCACACTCTGGAATCATGAACAAACCATAATCTCCAACTAATCGCAAGAGTTGTGAAGAAATGAATAGGAACAGAAGGATATCTCTTAATTCCTTCAAGAAAAAAAAATATTCTCCAACTATTTCTCATATTTCTTAATCAGCTTGCGGAGCTCTCCAACCATTAAGGTACATGCCTTTTGCAATTTTTCTTCGACAGGCTGGTAGATTAAACTTGGGCCTTTCTTTTGCCCAACCTAATTATGCTTCCCCACTGAGATACATTCGCTGCCTGAAGTTATTACTGGCACCTTCCATAGTGAAATCAAGGCCAGGCATCTAACCCATTTTGGCTTGAGCTTTCAGCAGAGTGAATAACCCCCCTCACACACACAAAAAAGCAAGGAATTACCATCAAACGATTGCAAGGTATACAGCTTCTGTTTCCTCCATAAATGAGTCCACAGACAGCTCCATGTTTTGAAACGGCACAATAGTTCATCTAATTAACAGGCCACAGAACCTTCCTCAACCTGATCTCTTCCACATGTGCAAAGACCTGACTCCCAGAAAGAGAGCTGTAGCTGCAGGACTCTGGAGGGGCACAAGTTGAGGAATAGTGTTCCACCACATGGATTTGATGATCACAAAGAAATTAAGAGCTGATTAGCATGTGAGTGTGTAAATGGATAGCACGATTTCAGGCGCATATGGGTCATCTTTGACTTAATGTCCATAATTAGGATAACAGAATAACAGAGTTGGAAGGGATCTTGTAGATCAGTTCCATGCCTGCACCCATGATGCAATGTGCATGCGACTCCCCCCGTCCCCTGCGCATGCGCACACGTCTCCCCCCCGCGCATGTGTGGCAAAAACCCGACAATCAGCTGGCTGGCAGGGGGTGCACGCGCTCATGTGCAATGGGGCTCTTCTGGGCGACCTCTCACGTCCCGGCAGAAGTGGCTCTGTGTGCCATTTCTAGCATGCGTGCCATAGATTCACCATTACGGTAGTAGGTCATCTAGTCCAATCCCCTACACCAAGCAGAAGACCCTACACCAGGGGTGTCAAACTGGATTTCTTCAAGGGCTGGATCAGCACTGTAGTTCTCCAGAGGCCAGCTGAGGGGAAGAGGGGAGATGGGATGGACACCTCCTGCAGCGCCCTGCCAGCCAAAACAGGGTATGTGAGGCACATATGGCCCCTCTGGCCCATTCTCGGCCTGAATGGCCTTCTGCAGCACACTGCTGGCCAAAACAGGGTCTGCCAGAGACACCATGGGTTAGTCCTTTGCTATTTCCAGGCTGGCCCCACGGGCCAGATTTAAACACCCCATGGGCCCAATCTGCCCCGTAGGCCTTGAGTTTGACACCCCTCCCCTACACCATTTCTGACAGATGGCAGTCCAATCTCTTCTTGAAAGCCTCCAGTGATGAAGCTCCCACAGCTTCTGAAGGCAACTTCTGTTCCATGGGTTGATTGTTCTCACTGTCAGAAAATTCCTCCTTATTTCCAGGTTAAATCTCTCCTTGTTCAGTTTCCATCCATTATTCCTTGTCTTCAGGTACCTTGGATCAGAGTTTCCATTGCTAAACAAGGAGATTGTTAAATGAACCACACCCAATTTTAAGATCTTTTTTGCCATTCTTGTTAAGCGTATCACTGCAGTTGTTAAGTGAATTACACCATTATTAAGCAAATCGGGCTTAACCCTTGGCTTGTTGGAAGCTGGTTGTCAGGATTCCAGCAATCGCTCTAATTAAATCATGATTCTCAAGCCAAACTTCAAAAATCTTCAAATGATTCATTAGAGGCGACATGCTGGCACTGCCCTGTATGAGGCCAACTCTGGCATATGTAATTTACAGGCACCTGTGACTCTGTTTCCCCTCTCCCCCCTGGGTGTCTCATAAACCAGATTCTCCAATTGAACAAGTTCATGGGCTGGGTGTCATCATTCACGTTTTCCGATTAAATGTATTCGCGGGCAAAAACTGTGGTATTTTAAAGATAAGAGTTGGAATGTACTTTCACCTGTTTTAGTAGTTGCCACTGATTGCAAATGGCAATCACATGACCCCTGGGATTCTGCAAACATCATAAATGTATGCTGGTTTTGATCACATGGCTGTGGTATTGCTGCGACAGTCATAGTATGAGAACCAGCTGTAAATCACTTTTATCAGTACTGTTGTAACTTCAAGCCATCACTGGTTGTAAGTCGAGGTATACCTGTACATATTCTGCTGCCGTCCATCGCCTCTTAATCATAGGCAGAAGCTGGACAATGAGAAGGATATAAAACTGAAGCCAGTACAGTTGTTGCTAACACGATAGCAAATTAGTGAGGGGAGAAGAATGAGTGGGCGGAAGAAAAGCAAGTTTTTGCAAGAATTAAAAAGGCAATAAAATACTTTTTCTTTGGGGAAAAAGGAATAATTCCATGAATCCTTCCCCTGAAAAACTCTAGGGGAATTTTTCTACTATGCACTTGTGTGCGTGCGTGCATGCGTGCGCACATGCACACACACACACACACACACACAAAATTTCTCTGCCCACATATGTAAGAAAGAATTCCAAGAGATTGTTCACTGCTGCCTTTTAGATTCATGGCCTTATTTTTCCGTAGTTGCTGTATAATACAAAAAAGGTTGTAGTTTGCCTTCTGTGCAGGAGAACTGGTTCTGCTCTGCCTCTGCCCTCTTATTCCTATTTTTCAAAGATTTCCAAATCTTTTTTTCTATTTCACATGTAGATTGGAAAGAGGGAGGAGAGGAGGGAGGAAGGAGGGATGGAAGGGAGGGAGAGAGGGAAGGAGGAGAGAGGAGGAGGAAGGAGGAAGGGAAGGAAGGAAGGAAAAAAAGGAAAAGGAAGGAAGGAAGGAAGGAAGGAAGGAGGGAGGAAGGGAGAAGGAAGGAAGGAAGGAAGGAAGGAAGGAAAGGAAGGAGGGAAGGAAGGAAGGAAAAAGAGGAAGGAAGGAAGGAAGGAAGGAAGGAAGGAAGGAAGGAAGGAAGGAAGGAAGGAAGGAAGGAAGGAAGGATGGAATGGCTGGAATCTAATAACATTCTTACTATTGGATCCTGCCCAGCACTTCTCAGCAAGCTGGGGTCCATGGCTGGATTCCCAGTAGCACACACTGAATACGTTGTATTGCTAGGCCCTTCTTTGGAGCAGGCTCAGGAATCTTTTGTTTTTTTTAAGCGCTCTGGACAAGCCATCTGTTTGAGTCAGAGTCCAAGCTGAAATCTGCTGGATGGCTTTGAAGGTCAATGAGCAGAGAGCATCACACAACTCCCCTCATCTGCACTCAGTAAGAAGAGGACAAGAGAAAAGGGAAAAGGAAGCTGACAGTACATACAACTCCCATATGGGTAGTTAATACGCACATTATATTTGTTAAGTATAAATATATGTATACCTACGCATATAATACATGACCTCTTCTCAGGGATGTACTATGCATATTGTACATGACCTCTTCTAGAGGTTCATCCAAGTTATATATAACACACTCCACATGAAAGAGCATAGTGGGAACGCTCTTCCTTTTATACATATAAGCAAAATCTGGCAGGCAAAGCTTCCATGTAGGATAAATATGCCAGCATCTGAGCTTGATGGCTTCAATCCAAGGATAGTCACAAAAACTCAACAGAGCTGTGTGCTTTTTTCCTTCCCGAAAAGAAGCAGCTAAGTGAAAGGACCTAAATCGTAGACAAAAAGCATTTCACCCATGCAAAATAATGGAAGTGATGCTTAGAAATTTGGAATATTTGGGGGGGAAAATTCTAACCAGGGAAATCAGGAGAGCCAGGCAGTTCAAATAAAAATGTATTGCAAACTTAAGCTCTCTACAAGAATCTGAGCTACTAATGGTCCAAGCAAATTGGAATGGGCTGAACTTAGATTTCTTGTGGGCTCAAAAGGATTCAAGACTGATGACACGTTTGACTCCTCCCTCGGGCTCAGCCTGGTCATGTCCTACAACTGAGAACTCATTGACAGTGCAGCCAATGACTGCAAAGAGGTGAAGGGCTCCCTTTCACTGACATGTTCAAGAAGAATTTAGGGATTTACTAGATCAAGGTAGTCCTCGATTTACAACAAGTTCATTTAGTCAAAGTTACAATGGCACTGAAAAAAAGTGACTTATAACCATTTTCACACTGATGACCATTGTGGGCATCCCCAGAGTCATGTGATCAAATTTCAGATGCTTGGCAACTGGCTCATATTTATGACGCATTGCAGTGTCCCAGAGGTCATGTGAACAGCTTTTGCGACCTTCTGACAAGCAAAGTCAGTGGGGGAAGCCAGATTCACTTAACAACTGTGCTATTAACTTAACAACTGCAGTGATTTATTTAACAACTGAGGCAAGAAAGGTCGTAAAATGGAGGGAAACTCACTTAACAAATGTCTCACTTTAGCAACAGAAATTTTGGGCTCAGTTGTGGTCATATATTGAGGACTACATCAGTGGTGGGATTCAAAAAATTTTACTACTGGTTCTGTGGACGTGGCTTGGTGGGCGTGGCAGGGGAAGGATATACTGCAAAATCCCCATTCCCTCCCCACTCCACTAACCTGCTTTACAGCTCTGTTCTCCTATGCAGAGCAACAAAAGAAGACTCAGCCGATCAGCTGGGATTCAGGAGGCAGAGAATAGATGGGGGCGGGGCCAGTGGTGGGATTAAAAATCTTTACTACCGGTTCTCTGAACGTGGCTTGGTGGGCGTGGCATGGCTTCATGGTCATGGCTTCATGGCCGTGGCAGGGGAAGGATACTGTAAAATCCCCATTCCCTCCCCATTCCACTAACCTGCTTTACAGCTCCATTCTCCTGTGCAGGGCAACAAAAGAAGACCCAGCCAATCAGCTGGGACTCGGGAGGCAGAGAAGAGATGGGGGGCAGGGCCAGTCGGAGGTGGTATTTGCCGGTTCTCTGAATGACACAAAATTTCCGCTACTGGTTCTCCAGAACTGGTCAGAACCTGCTGAAAACCACCTCTGGACTATATGTATGTTTTATTTAGAATATCAGTACTGAACAGGGAAATGGACTCTGAGGCCTAATTCCTTCCTTCCAGGCCTACATGTCTCAGATGGTTTCTGCTTTTGAGATTCACCCAGGACAACCTAACTCTTAGCCACTCACAAGCAAAGCGATTATCACCATTATCAAAATATGAATGCTAACAAATGGAAAATAAATTAATAAACATTTTTTTAAAATTATTCCACAAGCCTCATAATACCAGACCACCTCATTATTAAAAAAAAAATCAAAGCCACTAATAACAATAAAATATTAAAAAGAAGAAAGAAGAACAAAGGCTGATAGTGAAGGATGACATCTGAAATGTCCTATAAGAAGGGCTTAGCCCTCACTGGCTTCCTTAAAGGACATCCTACCCGCCTTTGGAACTGGGTTTGGCTAGGATGAAGTAGGAAGTTTGCATCCCTGCCAATCTAAAGCTGTGATCTCTCACTTCTGGGCTGGGTTGTTTTATAGGATAATTTCGTACACAATAGCTTAAGCCAGTTTGATTACATGTGCATAAAAATTAGGCAGACTTTGGCTACCCATACATGATCTCACCACTAACTGTAATATATTAGTATGTCTTGTCCTGTTTTATTTATTTCCAATGTTTTAATTTTTGATTCTGGTCTGTGACCATAATAAAAGGATTGATGGATGGATGAATTGCTTGTAATCATTCAAACATGGGTTTTTAAACACTTTTCTGGAATGAAATGGGGTCTCCTACTGGCCGGCAACCTCACAGGCGTCCAAAACAGAGATGGCAAGACACCATCAACAAAGATATGCAAGCCGCTGGCCTGTGCCCTGGAGATGCAGCTAATCATACGAAGTGGCATTCAATGATCCAAAAAGCAGAACCTGCACCTGTGGGAATATGCAAAGGGGAGGAGGAGGAGGAAGAAGAAGAAGAAGAAGAAAAAGAAGAAAAAGAAGAAAAAGAAGAAAAAGAAGAGGAGGAGGTAATGATCGTGCAAAGAGGCATTCAATGATCCAAAAAGTAGACCCTGCACCTGCAGGAATATGCTAGGAGGGGGAGGAAGAGGAAGAGGAAGAAGAAGAAGAAGAAGAAGAAGAAGAAGAAGAAGAAGAAGAAGAAGAAGAAGAAGAAGAAGAAGAAGAAAGAGGAAGAAAGAGGAGGAGGAGGAGCTGATGATCATGCAAAGAGGCGTTCAATGATCTGAAAAGTAGACCCTGCACCTGCGGGAATATGTGAGGAGGAGGAGGAGGAGGAGGATATGGGGTCTCCTGCTTGAACAGGGGGTTGCACTAGAAGAACTCCAAAGCCCCTTCCTGCTCTCTTATTGTGTTATTCTGGTTGATGGTTTTGCATTCATCTCAAGCCAATGCAGCCATTGTCATGAAGTCCCCAGGGGATCTTCCATAAAGCCCGGTCGAATTTGCGTAGATTGAGCAAGGTTGACCTTTCGTGGGCTTTTATCAGACCGTGCCATGTTTGTATTTTCTCTCGGTTGAAAGGCTTTTAAATAGAAATATTGAAAGGCTCAAAAGAATTCATACACAATCGGCAGAAGTATGAAAGAAACAGATTCTGCTTTACCTAGTGAGCCTCAGGATCCATGCTGCGATTGTGGAATGGGGTCTGAAAGGTTGCTATTACTAAGTAGACTTTAACTGAAAGGGGATAGAGATTTGGGGAGACAAGAAAAGGTGAAGCTACGTTACAGTATTGCACCATCACATCCACAAGGGAAAGGGCAATTACTCACAGCAATGGCTTTGGGTTACAATGACTTATTTCCAGCTTCTCAGCATGACCCCAGTCATTGGATTTGGTCAAAACATTTGTGGTGGTGCTCAGGTAGACAGTAATCTGGAATCTTGCCCAGAATAAGAATGGAGGAGAGATTTACTTAGTGCAAATTTTTTCTACAATCACATCCCATTCAACCTTCCAAACATACATCAAGTGCACATTTTCAGAGTTTGTGTGGTGCAACTCAGCATAGGTTGTCGACAATTTATATACAAAAGGATATGTTTTAGGGGGAAAGCATGCACAGGAAATGTGAAAATCAGACACACGTGGCCAAGGAAATACATAATATGATTTGGGAGGTGTTTCTTCACTCTTTGTCCACTTCTTAAATGGATATGGAAATAGGCAAAACAATTTTTTTTTACTGGAAAATGTGAAGAAACTGAAAATTGATAGATAGGCCCAACTTTTTCTAGAATGACATCCCTTATTCTTTTGAGGCTGCATCTAATAAATAGTGAGGGTTTTACTTCCCCCAAATAATGCACCTGCCACTTCTTTTTTTTTTATTCATATTTATATGCCGCCCCTCTCCGGAGACTCAGGGCGGCTTACAATTTTTGGAGCACAACCCAATGTGCTCAGCAATAGCCTTCATTCCATTGTATATGCCTGCTTATTATTACTAGGGCTTTTTGGGCCCCCCAAGTGGCATTTTTACAAAGTCAGCTTATTGCCCCCAACAATCTTGGGTCCTCAATTTACCTACCCCGAGAGGATGGAAGGCTGAGTCAACCTTGAGCCTGGTGGGATTCGAGCCTGTACTAATTGCAGGCAGCTGGAGCTAAGTGCTAAGATGTTTAACAGCCTGAACCACCAAGGCTCTTTTTGCAGGTACTACTGACTGTATGAATAATGAAAAATTATCATTTTATGTACACGTTATTCCCTTTTTTCTGTGGTAGAAATATTTTTACCTGGCCAGAAAATTTGCTAGTATACACCATGTATGTATTCTGATTGAGAAGAAAGGCAGGAATTAAACCGATAGAGAATATTTCTACCTTAGGGTTGAAATGAGGGGTCCTTGGAGCCAAAATGGGAACAAAAGGACCAAAACACCCTCCCATTTTCATCAAAACCCAAAATGAGCAGAGATTAGCACTAAGATTAAATCAGACCAAGGTAAACAATATCCCAATCAAGGAACTGCCAAGCAAGCTAACAGTAAACAGCCCAATCAAAGAACCCCCCAAGACCACTCCCACCAATGCTGAGAACCAGAGGTGGTATTCAGCAGGTTCTGACCCATTCTGAAGAACCAGTAGCGGACATTTTGAGTAGTTCGGAGAACTGGCAAATACCACTTCTGACTGGCCCCGCCCCCATTTATTCTCTGCCTCCCAAGTCCCAGCTGATTGGCTGGGTCTTCTTTGGTTGCCCTGCACAGGAGAACGGAGCTGGAAAGCAGGTTAGTGGGGTGGGGAGGGAATGGGGATTTTGCAGTATCCTTCCTCTGCCACGCCCACCAAACTACACCCACAGAACCGGTAGTAAAAAAAATTTGAATCCCATCACTGCTGAGAACATATCCTAGTCCCTACTAGCACAGATGATGTTAGCTAGTTTGGGTAATAAAATTTCTGCAAGAAAACAACCAAGTTCAGAAAGCATCAAGGACTCCTCAGTGGGAATGTATATTCTTTAACAAATGTATTGTTCCCTTAAAGTCGTGCCTCCATTTTTATTTTTTAAAGATGTGTTCCATTTTATTCGTTTTTCAAAAGAAGGACAAGTTTCTGGAAATAGGTGGGTGGATGAGTAGAATTCACCATTTTCAATAACAATAGTACATTTCCCCCTCTCTCCTCTAAAATATTGCGTGTGGAAAACACAATAGCAATAGCATTGTATGGATAATGTTAACACACTTTCTCATTGCCGAAGGCCCATTGCTTAAATCATGGAGACTATTGTGGGGGGAGGAATACCATAGGCTGGTTATTTGGTGGGGGGAATAGCAAGGATGGAGGAAGGGGGATCTCAGAACAATTCAAAAAGATACAATTTTAAATATCACAATACAGGTCTAACTCCAGAAGTCTGACAACTAAACCTGTGCCCTAAATATTCATGAAAGCAAACTAAAGATTTTAAATTCAAGAAGCAGTCAGTATGACTCATCTGTCTCATATCTAATGGTATAGTCACACAACACATTTTACCCAATTACTGTATTAAACTATAAACTATGCAGAGTGGCTTTGCACAACTTGGTATCAGATACACACAAAATTTGTCAGGCCTGAACAATCAGGTCCACAAGCAAAGAATTCAATTAGCTGATTTATTGCTCAATTCTATACATAGGAATCTTCTCAGACTAAAAGTTTGCATCTGGATTAGACTAGATAAGGTTCAACAGTATTCAAGGAGGGGATGGTTGGAGTCTTCCCTCTTGTGATCACAGGGGGATTCTAGACTAAGTTCCCATTTGACCCCTCCCACTGGCTTGGTCAGCCTCTCTCCTACAAAATTGGATCTGGCAGTCACATAATTTTGACATCAAAGTCAACACAATCTAATAATCTCAGGGTACCTAAGGAGCCATCTCACCCCATGAGATTGGTCCATCCCATTTGCTGCAGCTGAATAGCCCTACCTCAGATGCCATCTGATAAAGAATTTCAGCTGGCAGGACCCAAGAGAAAAGCCTTTTCTGCTGTGGGCCCTGCCCTTTGGAATCCAGGTCATGGTTGTCCCAAAAGATGCTTTTTCAGGAGGCAACTGGACTTACTTGTTTTTTTTTCCTTTGGAGATGTTTCACTTCTCATCCAAGAAGCTTCTTCAGCTCTGACTGGATGGTGGGGAATGGAAGGATTTATATTCTTTGCAGACAGCTGGTCATCTGCATTCTTTTAAAGAGTCATTGAAGCACTTGGAGGTTTATCTGTGTCCTCAGGGTCACCTGATTACTGCTCCTGGTTCCTGTAGTCTGCAATTTTTCCTCTGGAAAATCCATTCCTACTCCCACACCATTCAAAGGGTCTTCATCCCAAATCATATAACTAAAAGTCTGTAGAGATTCTGAGTCATCCAAGTCGTGGCTGTCCCAAAGGTACTTTTTTCAGGAGGCAACTGGACTTTCTTGTTATTTCTTTTGAAGACGTTTCACTTCTCATACAAGAAGTGGCAGCACTACTCTGGTGACCCTGTGGACATAGATATAAATCCTTCCATTCCCCACTATCCAGTCAGAGCTGAAGAAGCTTCTTGGATGAGAAGTGAAACATCTTCAAAGGAAAAAAAAACAAGAAAGTCCAGTTGCCTCCTGGAAATGCACCTTTCAGATGCTCTTTGGAATAGTCTTCACCTGCAGGTGAGGTCAAGACTCAGGGCCTTCTGGAAGCCTAAGAACTTGGCTCTGCTGTTTGGCATGGGCCCCATTTTTGTACTTTACATTTGCATTGGAAAAAGGGAAGCAGAAGTGGTATTCAGCAGGTTCTGGTCAGTTCTGGAGAACCAGTAGCTGAAAATTTGAGTAGTTCGGAGAACCGGCAAATACTACCCCTGACTGGCCCCACCCCCATCTATTCTCTGCCTCCGAGTCCCAGCTGATCGGCTGGGTCTTCTTTGGTTGACCTGCACAGGAGAACGGAGCTGGAAAGCAGGTTAGTGGGGTAGGGAGGGAATGGGGATTTTTCAGTATCCTTCCCCTGCCACGCCCACCAAGCCACGGTCACCAAGCCATGCCCACACCACCGGTAGTAAGCAAATTTGAATTCCACTACTGGAAGGAAGGGAGGGAGGAAGGAAGGCAGGAAGGCAGGAAGGCAGGAAGGCAGGAAGGCAGGAAGGAAGGAAGGAAGGAAGGAAGGAAGGAAGGAAGGAAGGAAGGAAAGAAGGAAAAATGTTTTTTTAATTTTAGACCTCACCTGTATAAAATGGGGAAGGAGTGCGTACATAATGAACCAGAGCAAACATTCTGCATCATCATAGACCTGGGTCTGTTGCATAAAATTTTATTACCACCCAAGACCTCCCAAAATTATTGTTCAGTTCTACTGTTTCATATGAGCAAGAAAGAGAGACTACCAAATATGTGACAGGAGAGCAATCCTATTCACCATATTTAATTTTAATTACATTCACATGTAAATGAAATGAAATCACACTTGGTCTTTCCCTTCACCCACTCATTATTTTTTTGAATATGGCTCCCAGCGCACTACCCAAGGGCCAAGAACAGCTCCCCGCCTGGAAGTAGGTTGCGCAGGAGACAATCAAAACCAGGGAACATCATCTCAAATGAAGATAAAATGCACAAATAAAGGTGACTTCCCTTTGCTACGTTTAAAATCAGGTCATATTCAAATGCCTTTGCTAATCTGCATATTTCACGCTAACATCAGTAGCAGGAGGACAGATTAAAATGAAGGAAACTTTTTTGCAAATAGTCTGTGGGTTCTGCAAGAGACTTTAAAAAAAAAATTGTGCGAGTTAATAGACAAGTATGGACTGACATGAGTGAATTAATTACCTCCAGAGGAGCACAAGATAGAAAGGGAAACTGCTGTTTGTAGCCTCTGAATCAAAAATGAGTACAAGCAGATAAAGGGAGAAGGGAGAAAAAGTGTTTAGCAAGATGGAAAATTACAGCTGCTCCTTTGAAATGATCAGTGCATAATTGTGTGTTCTCTTATGAATCTTGGAACTGGGCTCACAAGGAAGGCTTGAAATGGTCCAAGGATATTTTTAAAACAGAGACCTTGCCTTTGGAACTTAACAACTCAACGATCTGGTAACCCGGCATTCCTGAGGTTGGAGCCAAAGGACCTGCTGACCTCAGAGAAGAGGTCAGCTTATAAAGTACATCCAGTTCCTGGAAAAAACATGTCCAGGGAGAAGGGGCAGGGGAGCAGGAAAGGGAACTAACCCAAAACTTTCCAAAGGCCCCAAAGGAATGCAAACTTTGCCATTGTGGAAGCTTGTATCACACTTTAAAAGCTTATTAAATGTATAAAAGTGTCAGTCTTGAGCAAGCAATGTTCCTGATTATATCCAAGAAAGTGCCTGTTTCTTTCAACCCAGCTGACTTGATGATCTGAAAGCTGAGGGTGTAAATAATAAGTAAACTTGCTGCAAAAGAGGAAGGAAGGAGGGAGGGAGGGAGGGAGGAGGGAGGAAGGAAGGAAGGAAGGAAGGAAGGAAGGAAGGAAGGAAGGAAGGAAGGAAGGAAGGAAGGAAGGAAGGGCTATAAGTTTATTTTCTAGCCCGAAGTGCCTGAGATTCAGACTTTAACTGAAATTAGTGTTTTTTGGCCCTGGCTCTTCCTGAACTACTTAACAAACTATCCTTGCCATCCATTTTTCAAAACTCAGCTCAGCTGACTTTAACTGCTCTTTGGGCAGTTTATTACCTTGCCTTCAATCACCATTTATGACCTGATAATCACTGCATCAGTCCAAGAATGGCAGGGAATGGATAATAGGAGCGATGGTTACCTTCACCTGTTCCCCATATAAACCACATGAATCAAAGAGGTTACAAAAGACATCAGTGGCAAGCTGGCCTGGATCTGACCTTAAATGTCCCCCTGGCATTCAGCCTGCAATTCATTTTAATACAAATTTGCATCAAAGGAAGGAGAATGTTAAGTAGCTCCTTTGCTCATTAAAAATTCAAATCCTTTAAGCAAGATCTTGAACTAAAATTGGTAGAAAGGCAGAGCACCTCTGCGGGTTTTACAGAGTTCTTGATCAAGCAAAATGAAGAATTTTGTATCATTCAAAAACTGCCTTTTCCCAGCAACCTTCTCTTTTCTTCCAGGCCATGGTGTTATAAGGATGGATAATGGTGGAGCTTTTTTTTTAAAGGGCAAGCCAGCAAAGACTGTACAAGCCCTGACATAGTGGCCTAGTTTATAACCCCTGCAGCTAAATGATATAACAGAACCTAGTTTAGGAGGAGGATGAATATGTTGCAGATAAATAATGACGGAATTCAGGAAGTTGTCTGCTAGCCAGATCAATGGGGCATTGAACTAGAAACCATTTACAGTAAGTCTATGGAGATTCTCAGTCATCTAGATCATGGTTGTCCTAAAGGTGCTTTTCTATTTTTTCAAGAGGCAACTGGACTTTCTGGTTTTTTTTTTTTTTTTTAATTACATTTATATGCCGCCCTCTCAGGACAATTTTGGAGCACAATCCAATGTGCTCAGCAATAGCCTTCATTCCATTGTATATGCCTGCTTATTACTAAACGGCATTTTTACAAGGTCAGCTAATTGCCCCCAACAATCTTGGGTCCTCAATTTACCTACCCTGAGAGGATGGAAGGCTGAGTCAACCTTGAGCCTGGTGGGATTCGAGCCTACAGTAGTTGTAGACAGCTGGATCTTAAGAGCAGGCATTTACAGCCTGAGCCACCAAAGCTCTTTTGAAGATGTTTCACTTCTCATCCAAGAAGCTTCTTCAGTTCTTCCATTCCCACCATCCAGTCAGAGCTGAAGAAGCTTCTTGGATAAGAAGCGAAACATCTTCACACAAAAACCAGAAAGCCCAGCTGCCTCTTGAAAAAAATAAAAGCACCTTTGGTACATCTACAGCAAGTTTAGAGACAGTGACAAGAAGCAACTTTACCATTAGACCTTACATTATTTTTATATTTTATCCCTGGTCATAACTCCCACAACAGCCATTTTGCAGGTGGCTAAGTTCCCTCCTTTGGCATCTATTTTATTAGGCAAACTTCAAGTTATTTTCTAAACTTGGAGGGTGCTTACTGACCCTCAGAAATTACTCAATAAAGGTATTGTCATGATAAGATCCTGTTTACAGTCAATAAGTGAAAGGCATTCAGATACATCAAAGGTGATAACTGAATAAAAAAGAGGAGGTTGCTAAACATGAACTAAAAATAGTAATAGTTAGAGGAGTAAGACATGTTTGTAAGGATTTAAGTGGATCTAACTAGGAAAAATACTATGTTTTCCCAAAAATACAACCTACTCAGAAAGTAAGTCCTAGCTTGATATTTTACACGTGCACCCAATATAAGCCCTTCCCCCAAAATAAGCCCTAATTAAGACCACCGTCCACTCCAGGGTCCACAGGTAAAAATTAAGTTAGGGTGGGGATGGGGGGGTGGAGCTGCCCTACTACTTACCTTTGCATAGTTGCAGCCAGGCCTCACATACCTCAGTCCAACTCTTCTGCAGCTTGTAAGTCTTTCCTGAAGGCCTCTGTAGCCAATAACAGGGCTCTGGATCAATCCGGAGCTCTGTTATTGGCTGCAGAGGCCTTCAGGAAAGTCTTGCTGTCCGAAGAAGTTCCTGAAGGCCTCTGACAGCGAAAAGGAGGCCAGGGACAACACCCAGAAGTGAGGTGAGTCAATGGCCGATATCCCCCTGAAAATAAGACCTGATGCCTTTTTGGTAGCAAAAATATAAGACGGGTCTTATTTTCAGGGAAACATGGGTAGTTCTGAAAGTGCTGGCTAGCAAAAAAAAAAAAAATCCAAACAGACCCTGGGGAATAAGACCCAGGAGGAAAAGTCAAGAAACCATGCTAGTATTCAACAACTTTCAAATGCACCAAAAGAAGAAACCTGTCAACTCTGAAGCAAACCTGGCTGAGGCCATCTTTATGGCTTCAGGGTTGCCACTGGATGGGCCAGAGGAAGAAATTAGATAGTTGGGGTTTGTAGCCAAAACAGAAAGTTTCCCTGTGGGAACCAAGGGTGTTTCAACAGGGACTGGAAGGAGGAGAGGGATGAGTAGAGTAACCAAGCAACCAGCCAGCAACTCTATTGGACAATGTGATGGGTGACTTGTGGGAAAGGGGGAACTTTCATTTTTAACTGGGTAAAAACCACGGGAACTTTCAGAGTCGGTTTTCACCAGTTGTGCCAATATGATGTATCCAAAAGATTTGTTCTTTGAGGAATCTACCTGCCTCGGAGTTCTGCTTTCTATTACTTGGAATGCTGACACAGCCACAGTATCCTCTAACCTTTTGCTGTTGGATCTCAGAAAGAAGTCAGCAACCAAAAGAACGCTACTGGAGGGGTTTAGGTAGGATTGGCAATTCTGCAAGATTGTTAATTGCTCAGGGCTTTGAGGAATGGATCTCTTCCTGTAGAAAAATCATAACAGATGTCTCCAGCATTGTCCTAGCCAAAAGTAGACAAATATAAGTTCGGTAGTATTGCCCATATAGTACACACAGGAGTAGTACACAAGCTCCAAGAGGAACAGTGGGAGTGAATTCTCAGAAACCAACATATTACCGTAACTAGCAATGAGCAGTATTAATTGCCTGTTGGTTTTCATCTTCTTCAGTATGATACCCATTTATATACATCAAAAGTTCTGTCCTATCCCCACATAGTATTCTTAAAGTTAATCTTATCCAGTTTCTTTGGTTTCTCTTCATGAGGTTTATGGGAGGCAAATAAATTAAATAAATACAGTCTAATTACCCATCTCCTTATTATCTCCCTTACCATTCTTCTCTGAAACAATTCAGGAAAAAAAGGTACTAAAATCTACCTAGAACTGATTCCTCAAGGTGGATTATTCCTAAATTTGCCATTTTGGCAGCCATGTTAGATCACAAAGTAACTTTTGGTTTGTCATCAACCACAATTCCAAGATCCAAGTGAGGGCTTCTCAGAAAGGCCCCATGCCTTTAATTTGCAATTGTCCCTTTTAAATGTCATTCTTTTATGTTCGTTTTGCCAGCCTGTTGGTAATTTTGATCCTGTTTCTGTCTTCTAGTTATTCCATCCAGGGGTGGGCTTCAAAAATTTCAGCAACCAGTTCTCTGGCCGGTTGCTGGGTGGCCGTGGCCATGGTGGCCGTGGCCTAGTTGGCCTCCTTCACCACGGCGGGGGGGTGGTGTTTTCATCTTCCCCAGGCTCCGGAGGCTTTCCTCAAGCCTCTGGGAGGGCGAAAATAGCCTCCCCCGGGAGGCCAGCCAGGGGTGAGATTTGGTGGTTCTCTGAACCAGCCATAACATTAACAACAGGTTCTCCCAAATCCGTAGTAGCCCACCCCTGATTCCATCCAGTTTTATATCACCTGCAACCTGATAAGCATTCCCTAATCCTTACGCTTCTTCGTCCAAATCGTTACTCAAAATCAGGCTTGGGATGCTACCAGTTCGGCCCGGTTCTATAGAACCTGTAGCTGCAAAGAGCAGCTGACACCGAACTGGTTCGGTGTTTGGCCCACCCACCTGCCCGGGCTCTAGGCTGTCCTTTATTCCCTGCTTTTCCCTCCTCAGTTGCTTTGCGCAGCACAGCTGAGGTTGGAAAAGCAGAAAACAAGAGGATTTTCAAATGCTGCACACCGGAGTGCAGCGCTTGTCAGCTGTCCAGGCAGCACAGCTGATGATTTCTTGCAAACGCTGCACACACAATTGTCCCCAGTTCGGAGAACTGGCAAATCGCTCCACAGGCTGGCCCCGCCCCTCCCCGCCCACTCACTCCTTATCTGGCATGTAAGTCATCCAAGTTGCCTGGTTTGGTAAGCTGCTATTTTTCCTTTTTTCCCCCCCGACCATTAGCTGTTGTGCTCTGCCAGGAGATTTAGATTAGCTAGAAAGCAGGAAATCCTTGGATTTCTTGCTTTCTAGCTAATCTAAAAGCAGAGCCGAAACTTCCTTAGGACTGAAGCTTCTACTTTCCAGTGCAGACTCAGGTAGCCAATTGGAGATAGATAGATCTCTAAGTGAACCTGTAATTCTGTGAGCAACTCAATCTGCCTGCCTGCTTTGCCTGCTTTTGGGTAAAAGTTGCTCTTTTTTTATTAAAAAATCAATATTTACATAAATATTTAAAATATTTTCATACAAGCCATACCCACTCAGTCACATGACCACAAGCCATGCCAGGTCAGCAAGCCATGCCCACCCAATCACATGACCACCAAGTCACACCCACAAATTAGGCCACACCCACAGAACCAGTTGTTAAGAAATTTGAATCCCACCCCTGCTCAAAATACTGAAGAGTACAAAGCATAGACCAAGGTTTGTGGCACTTAGATGAAGTGAACACTCTTTGAGTCATCTTTTTAAGCCAGCAATGGTTCCATCCAACAGACAAGCAGCTGGGCCCTTCTTAACTAGCCCACAGTTCTGAATGTCATAAGGTATTTTGGCAATTTGTCAAGGTGTATCATCTCTGTAACAGGTTTCCAATTTAGTAAAGAAGTCACCTGGAAAAAAAAGTGAAATGAGATTACTCTAAGACTAGCTCTTGAAAAATCCATGCCGGTGTCTAATAACTGCTGCATTGTAAGGCTCTGCAAAACTTCAAAGTGATGATTTGCTTTGACAATACTTCAAACAAAGCATTCTTTTGAAATCTCCCCCATACCCCAGTTCTAACAGGAAAGCTATGTTACTATGCATGGCCCTGTTTCTGAGGGGTTTTTTTTTCAACAGCTGCAATAGATAGAAGTTTGAAACTGCCAGTTAAGACTTCAGGATAACATGAAGTGTCTCATCGAGACAAATCAGTTCTCCTTTTCACCTTAACAAACAGAATTGTATCATCTCCATTATGCAAAGCATCTCACTAAGATGAATCTAAGCTGGCTCGCAGAGAGCTGCTACAATTTTCAAGATGCTAAAAATTGATCACTTGTCTTCCCAGTGTCAGACTGACTGATCTGTAGTTCTTAGGATCTTTCTTTTACCCTTTTTAAAAAGATGTTTACTTTCTCCTAGTTATCTAGGAGTTCACCAATTTCTAGGATTTCTCAATGATAAGATAGGACCACATCAAAGTAGGTAGCCGCAATGATCTTAATGGTTACATCCATTGGCTCAGTTGTATCCAGGCATGTCCAATAGTCCAGTCTTCCCAACCCTTCAATTTTGTACCATGCTACTTAGAATTCTGGATATTGGAATCTCAACCAAGAGGGCATCAGATTGCACAACCCAGATATGGAGACTCACAGAAAGTGGATGCAATTTCTTTCATCCAGGGCTGAAACATCCTGTCAATATTGGAGAGAGACTGGCCAAGCCAAGGGAGAGGAGTCAAACAGGGAATTAGTCTGGAATTCCTACAAGGACACAAGAGGGCAAAATCTGAGCCCTCCTTGAATGCCCTTGATCCTTATTTAGTCTTAACCATGTGCAAACCATCAGTCTGAGAAGATTCCTGTGCATAGGCTTGAACGATAAAGCAGCCAGTTGAACTCTTTTCATGTGGATCGGGTTGTTCCCACCTGACAGTCAGCCTATCAACTAGTACAGGGGCAGCCCATAATCCCTATCATTGTATTTCATCATCACTCTCTTAATTTCACTTAGTTTTATCTTCAGAAAATCTCCACCCAGTCATTTGCATTAAAAGTGAGCATTCCAAAGAAGCAATCTCATTTGTCAGTCTGCAGCAGATTTGTGCAAGCTGTCACCCATGCAGATTTTGCAAGTGACTTCTCACTCCTCACAGTTGTGTGTTACTTAGCAACCTAAACAGCAAATGATTTTTTTGTGTTTTGTTTAAGCTGGGGTTTAAGTACAGTTGGGTTCGCTTTTAATGTAATTGCCTTTTGAGAGGGAAGTCTGAAAACGAAAAGTTCCCTGAAAAAGGGATATGGAACAAAGTTTGGTGACCAGTGCACAAGCATGTCCACCAAAAAATCCAAGCCACTTTTCTTAATTTGGAACGTGCAAGTTGGATAGACTGCAGTAAAATGCTGCAGCATGGATCAATTGTACCAGTCAATCAACCATCCCCTTTCTCTGACTACAGGTAGTCCTCAATTTACAACAGTTCATTAAGGGATTGTTCGAAGTTAAAATGGCACTGAAAATAGGGACATGACCATTTTTCACGCTTACAACCATTGCAGCATCGTGATCAAAATTCAGGTGCTTGGCAGCTCACTTATATTTATGGCAGTTTCAGTGTTCTGAAACTTTTGTGACCTTCTGAAAAGCAATGTCAGTGAGGAAGCCTAATTCACTTAATAACTGTGTTACTAACATCTGCAGTGATTCAGTTAACAACTGTGCCAAGAAATGTCATAAAATGGGACAAAATTCCCATAACAACTGTCTCCCTTAGCAACTGAAATTGTAGTCATAAGTCAAGGACTACCTATACTCTATTCCCTTTCTCTCCCATCTATCAATTGGTATCCCATGGCTTGTGCCATTAAGGAGCCCTCTAATATGCCTGAACCTGTGTTCTTATATTTCAACTCTGCAGCTGCTAAAATATATTGCATTGATAAGTATTAGATTATTTTGCTGCTGGTCTGCAACAGTCCTTTCTGTTTAGTTCCTTTCCAGACAGTTAACTAAACTAGCTTCTTTTTGGAGCAGAGTGTATTAGGTGGATCCAAACCAGTTTGTTTAGTTTTCATCTCAGTATATGATGTGAATTCAGAGGATGGGTTAAATCAGTCTCCAGGTTAAGTATGTTGAATGAAAGTAAGTTGAATGACAACAGGAACCTGAAAGAAAAGAAACCTGAAAGGAAAGAAAGCTGGTCCTTGTTTCTGTAGCATGGATGCAGAGTGTGTCAGGATTCCGGCAGTTACTCCAATTAAATCATGAGCCTCGAGCCACACTCCTAAAACTAAAAAAGATTTATTTGAAGTTAACATTGTACGTCAGGCATTTATCTGGGCATAGCCAACTCTGAGATACGTAATTCACTGTCACCCTTGATCCTGCTTTCCCCACCCCACCCCTCTGGGTGTATCATCCAACGAAAAACATCCATAGCCAAGAGTCATCAATCATGCTCTCCAATTAGATTTTTGCGTGGCAGAAGCTTCAGTCATCTAATCAATCTTTGAAGAAAATATGAATGGAATGTACTTTCGATTCCACACTGCTGCCTGCTGTTTGAAACCACCACCCCTTCTATCTGTTGACAACTATAAAATGTGTATACAAAATGTTTTATGAGTTGACATTGTGTTATATTGGAGTCCTAGTGGGCAACCATTTAAATATGAGCCAGTCGTGTGCTGCAGCTGCCAAAAAAGCCAACACAGTTCTAGGCTGCATAAACACAGGGATAGAATCAACATCACGTGAAGTGATAATTCCACTTTATAATGCCTTGGTGAGGCCACACTTGGAATACTGCATCCAGTTTTGATTGCCACAATATAAAAAAGATATTGAGACTCTAGAAAGAGTGCAGAGAAGAGCAACAAAGATGATTAGGAGTCTGGAGGCTAAAACATACAAAGAATGATTGCAGGAATTGGGTATGTCTAGTCTAATGAAAAGAAGGAGTAGGGGTGACATGACAGCAGTGTTCCAATATCTCAGGGGCTGCCACAAAGAAGAGGGAGTCAAGCTATTCTCCAAAGCACCTGAGGGCAGGACAAGAAGCAATGGGTGGAAACTAATCAAGGAGAGAAGCAATTTAGAACTAAGGAGAAATTACCTGACAGAACAAAGAATCAGTGGAATGACTTGCCTCCAGAAGTTGTGAATGCTCCAACACTGGAAGTTTTAAAGAAGAGATTGGATAACCATTTGTCTGAAGTGGGGTAGGTTTTCCTGCCTAAGCAGGGGGTTGGACTAGAAGACCTCCAAGGTCCCTTCCAACTCTGCTATTCTATATGAGACTTCTATATATATAATATATAAAAGCACCCACTCAGGTTCAGAGAAGTTGGTGGAAGTTGTTACTGCCTTGCTTTGTTAAGCAAAGAGGCATCTGTAAAACTTAAGCAGAAGGAGGGGGGCGGAATCTATGCTTCCCTAAAGCTTGAATACTTTAATTCTTCATAAATAAGTAATATGGCTGCCTTGCACTGATCTCAGTGTTGTCATTATGCTAAGGAATATGAAACAACGACTGTAAAATAGATTGGGGTAGCTTTATTCAGCCTGGTGCTGGATAGGAGAATTCTGCTCCCATCATCCTCACCAGCCTGAGCAAGTTGCTCTTATAACACATCAAGAAAGCGCCAGGTTAAAACTATGACTATGTGAGTTTGATTTTTATTTTCAGCGCAAACAACTGGGCATTGAAAAGGTCTGTGTTAGGAATGGGCAACTTGAGACCTTTTGTACCAATATGCCTCTGGATACTTCCGTCTCCATCTGTGAAGGGTTCAGCTGGGGTGCATTTTATTAGTTCAGCATCCAGGAGAAGTTCGAAGTAAAAAAATATTGTCTTCTAACTGACTACTCCTGCAATTCTTAGGGGCTCTCTATGGATCACTTCAGGCCCAGAGATGGGCAATCAATATGGCAGGCAATGGGAGACCACTGTTTTGTTTTGCAGTGATCCCAGTTGCCCCCTTCCAGAAGGTAGGGACGGGGACATCATTTTGTCAATGTTTATGTTATGTATGTAGGTTTGAAGTCATTGGTTTAGTTTGAACTGTTCTTGTAAAATGTTGGAAATGATTGGTTTAAAAAGTGCGGGAAAACCCTGCACTCTGATTGGCTGGCAACTGTGGCTGCTGGCTATAAGTAGCAGCTGCAGCCCAGCCAAATTGGGTTCGTTCTGAGCTGTAGTCACTAATAAACAAAGAGCTTGAAGCACTCCGCATCTGTCTCTTCATGCAAACTTAACACTGGCGATGAAGGTGGGATCTCCCTGAAGAAAAAGGCAACGCGGAACAGAAGGAGAGCGAGATGGCTGCACTGAACATCCCCCCAGCCCCGTTCGATCCGACGGCAGAAGACTGGGAGACGTATACAGATCGTTTCCAAATGTATCTGGAAGGAAATGATCTTGCCGACATTTCCGAGAAGCGGAAGAGGGCGGTCTTTCTCACGCACTGCGGTCCGGCAGTTTTCAAGATGGTGAAGGCATTGGCGGGAGCTGCAGATGTGAAGGTAATGGAATGGCCTGACTTAGAAAAGTTGTTAAGAGCCCATTACGCCCCACAAGTATCGTGCCTCATTAAGAGACACAAGTTTTACCATCAGGATCAGGGGAAAGTGAAAACGTAAACAACTTCATGGCAAGTTTAAGAGACGTTGGGAGTACATGTGAATTTAACAATTTAGAAGAGGCCATGCGCGATCGATTTGTTCTGGGCCTTAAAGACAAGGTGCTTCAGAGCAAGTTATTACTAAGACCTAAGATCACACTGAAGGAAGCAATAGAAGAGGCCTCTTCAGCAGAAGCTACCAAGTCCTCAGCAGCAGCCATGAAGAAAATTAACAAGGCCACAAGCCATCCTGATGTGGAAAAGTCCACAACAACTCATTGTGAGCAAATAGATTCTGAGTCAGACTGTAGTGAGGTGGAGGAAGGAATTTATAGACTCAGAATGGAGCGGAAAAAGAAAGACCTGGGAAGAAAGAGGCAAGATTTCTACTGCAGAGGTTGTGGGGAAGCCACCCCGCACTGAATGCAAGTTCCTAGATACCATCTGCCTCCGTTGTGAAAAAAGAGGACACCTAGCAAGAGTCTGCAAATCATCCAGAACTCCACCCAACAGAAGGAAGTTTCCTGACAAAGAATTCAAGCCCAACAACCTCAGTGAGAAAATGGGGCAGCACAGAAGCAAAGGGGAAGAATGAAACTCATCAGACAGTAACTATTGGTCATTCTTCTTCTATCAATAACAGAAAAGTGCATGTCAAGGTACTAATTGAAGGAAGGCCTTGCCAAATGGAAGTGGACTCAGGCTCATATTTATCTATGGTGTCATGGGACACTATTCACAGACTACTCCCAAACATTCAGAAGAAGCATTTCAAGAAGCAAGCACTGACTCTTAAAGACTACCAAGTGAACAAGATTCCAGTAGTTGGAACAAGAGAATTCAACGTGAAGTTCAAAGGCCACACCAAATGCTTGCCCCTGACCATCGTGGACAAGGATCGCCCAAGCTTGCTGGGACTTGAGTGGTTCAATCCACTAGGCATCGAGGTGACTGGCATCAATCATGTGAGCAACACTGAATGGGAGGAGGCCTTGAAGTCTGAGTTTCCAGAGGTCTTGAAGCGACAGATTGGGCAACTATATGGGGTCCCCTATCACTTTCAACCTAGATCCCAAGGTGCCCCCAATTTGTTTAAAGCCCAGAAGGGTCCCATTTGCTTTAAAGGAAAAATTGATGCACAATTAGATAAACTAATAGCCCAAGGGGTTTTAGAGCCCACTGATCACTCCAGGTGGGAGACACCCATAGTCACACCAGTCAAGGCTGATGGGTCTGTGAGAATCTGCGGAGACTACAAGGGGACATTGAACCATGCACTACAACAGAGCGCATATCCAGTTCCAGTAGTGCATCATTTATTACACTCTCTTGGAGGGGCACAGTTTTGCCAAGTTGGACCTGGCACAGGCATATCAACAATTAACAGTTGATGATGCCACTGCTGAAGCCCAAACCATTGTGACCCATAGAGGTGCCTTCAAATGCAAAAGATTGCAATTTGCAGTAAGCGTGGCACCAGGCATCTTCCAAAGCCTTATGGAAAGAATGTTACAAGGGTTGCCTGGGGTGGTACCCTATTTTGATGATGTTTTAATTTCTGCTGAAAATGACACTCAATTACATGAGAGACTCAGGGAAGTCTTAACTAGATTCAAAAAGCAGGGTTAAAAGTCAAAGAAGAAAAATGCACACTTAGAACAGATAAAGTGGAATTCTTGGGTTACATGATTGATAAACATGGCATCCACCCCACAGAGGCAAAGGTTCAGGCAATCAAAGAAGCCCCCAGGCCAAAATGCAAAACAGATTTGCAAGCATTCTTGGGACTCATTAACTTCTATCATATGTTTCTACCTCAGAAGGCAACCATTGCAGAACCCCTACATAGGTTGCTGGACAAAAAATCTGCTTGGGTCTGGGCGAGGAAGGAACAGGCTGCATTTAACAATATCAAGAGACTAATCACGTCTGATGCTGTGCTGATACAGTTCTCTGAGGATTATGAGAGTAATCAGCAAGTAAGAGTCAACCCCATGTGTAACGAGCTAACATGACAGGAACCATCCCAAAACCTGTCACAATACCAACAACCATTTTCACAAATGGAAGATTGCACATCACTACCTGATTTAGGTGCTGACATTGGGTTGGAGATGGATTGGGAGGAGAGACCAGGTTGAAGTAACCAAACAAGTTCTACCATTACTACAAGTCCAAGTAAGGAAATGTCAGCAGACACATTTCCTCTCTCACAAGGTGAGAACCTTAAAACATCTGAACCATGTAGGTCTCAACATACACGTAAGAGCCCCACCTATTTAAAAGAATACATTAGATAGGTTGGGGTTTGAGTATGGACTGAACCTAGTGGGGAGGGGTGTTATGTATGTAGGTTTGAAGTCATTGGTTTAGTTTGAACTGTTCTTGTAAAATGTTGGAAATGATTGGTTTAAAAAGTGCGGGAAAACCCTGCACTCTGATTGGCTGGCAACTGCGGCTGCTGGCTATAAGTAGCAGCCGCAGCCCAGCCAAATTGGGTTCGTTCTGAGCTGTAGTCACTAATAAACAAAGAGCTTGAAGCACTCCGCGTCTGTCTCTTCATGCAAACTTAACAGTTTAGATAAGAAGTTTGGGGAAATAATTGGGAAACTGGGAGGGAAGATTGTTTCCCCACAGTGGGAAGAGGAAAGAGTAGCACCAGACAGAGAACAGGAATGATGAGGGAAGGTCTTTGAGAAGAAAGGCCTGCAGGCTGCTAGCATCATTACGCACTATTCACCATCCTCCGATGCTTCAGAATGAACAATGAGGACACACAAATAAGAGGTAGAGATTTCCCCTGTCCAGTAGTGTCCAACTCTAGGGGAAAGGGCTAATACTATACTGCAAACCAGGGCATACAAAACCTTTGCCAGACCAATTCTCGAATACAGCTCCTCTGCCTGGAATCCACACCGTATAATGGACATTAATACAATTGAGCGAGTCCAGAGGTATTTCACAAGAAGAGAACTCCACTCCTCTGCTCACAGTAGAATACCTTATGCTACCAGGCTCAAAATTTTAGACCTGGACAACCTAGAACTACACCACCTACGGTCTGATCCAACTCAAAATTGACTGATCTGACACAAAATTGTCTGCTACAATGTCCTACTTGTCAATGACTACTTCAGCTTCAACTGCAATAACACACGGGCAAACAATAGATACAAACTCAAAGTAAACCACTCCAAACTCGATTGCAAAAAATACAACTTCAGCAACAGAGTGGTCAATGCCTGGAACTCACTACTCTGACTCTGTTGTTACATCCTCAAACTCCCAAAACTTTAACGTTAAACTGTCTACCATGGACCTCACTCCATTCCTAAGAGGTCTGCAAGGGGGCGTGCATAAGCGCACCAGCGTGCCTACCGTCCCTGTCCTACTGTTCCCATTTATTTGTACTCATTTATTATGTATATATTTATACCTGTTTATATTTATATGTTTATATGTTATGTTCATACTTGTTTTCTCATACATGCTAGACAAACAAATAAAATAAATAAATGAATAAATCTCTGTTTCTTAGCTGAGGGACCCAGCTTTGTACAAAGATATTTTCCATGGCACATGACTATACGCCGAGGCACATGGAACACTGTTACTTTCCCACCAAACTGGTACCTATTTACCCACTCACATTTGCATGCTTTTAAACTGCTAGGTAGCTGGGGCAAGTAACAAGAGCTCGTCCCATTTCCCAGCACTCGGGTCTCAAACCTGGGCAGTCAGCTTTCCAACTGACAAGCTAGGTATTTTTAATCCCTGAGCCGTTGGGCCCCATTGGACACACAAATACCCAGAACTATACACTGGCACTTCAAAAACATTGAGAGGTACACCTAGAATGCTTTGCTGAATCATCTCATTATTTTAAAAATTATGCTTGGTTTATTTGTTTGGTTTTTTTTTTATTGGCTGAATGCAGTCTCGGAGGGCTGCCTCACATGGGTGTAGAAATACAAATGACAATGTTGTAGGCAAAATGAAACAATAACAACAAAAGTTTGGACATTAATGAGCATCTACACTGTCTGAAGACCAATTCAAATATTGTTACTTCCAGTTATCTAATCAGTCATATTTCCCATCAGCCACCAATAAGGATCAACAATCTGGCTTCCGGGTTGAGCCTTCTTGAGAACGGGCGGCGGTTTGTGATCGTTCACGACCGCAGCCTGGCTCTTGCGTCTGAGAGCCCCGATCCTGCAAGGTTCGGGGCTGAAGCTGCCTCGTAGGGGCGGCGGAGAAAGGGAAATCTGCCAGCCAGAGTGAGGGGAGCCGCATCTCCCCCTTTTTGGGTCTGGTCTTTTCCCTCCGAAGACGTCAAGAAGTGGTGGTCAAAAATGGCCACCTCGAAAAGAAGGTCTCAACAGGATTAAGATTGGTGCAGGAGGAAAGAGAGAAGTCGACAGCAGAGGAACCGGGAGTATCGGATGGTAAGATCAAGGCACCCCGGGATTAAGATAAAGATGAGTTTTTTAAAAAGAGAAACAGAAGCGGCGCAGTTCCAAGTGATGGAAAAAAATAAGTAAAATATTTTTGACAGCTATAAGGGGCTTCGAACCGGGAAAGGAAGAAGCCAGCATAAGAACTTAAGTTTGGGGCTCGGAAAACTTTGAATATCAAAATAAAAGGAAAGGGTTAAGACTCTGTGCAGAAAGTGCCACTTTGTGGAGAAAAATTGGAAGCTAAAGAAGTAAGAAACTATCTTGTTCCTTTGTGGATTGGAGTTGTTACATTTTAAAGAGACACAAGACTCATAGAAAGTGAAAGCTTGAATACACAAAGACGGACTATCGGACTAATTGGTGATATTGATATAGACTCTGGACCTGGGTTAGGATCATAGAAAATTTAAAGAAGAAGAAATAAGGAAAATTAAAATTTTGGTGGTCATCCAAAGAATTAAAAATGGAGTTTAAAAGTATGAAAGAACTGTTACAGGAAGTGACTGAACTAACTTGGCATGTTGCAGAAAATATGGGCATTCAAATGCTGAATAAAGAAGAAGGAGCCTTGGAAAGGGTGGAGCCAGCACAAGAGAAAGCCATCTTAAAAGACAATTAATACAAAGATTAATACAAATAAAAGGGAAAGGAAGGGTGGCTAAAAAAACGGAACCTAAGAAAGTATCTAAAAAGGGGAACATTTATGAAATTAAGCATGTTAGAAAGGTTCAGAAGGAAAGGGAACAGAAAGGTAAAGAGAGAGAGGGATTCAAACTGGATAGAGAAGGGGGAGAGCAGGATAATAGGGAGGAGAAGGGAGTTAGCACAAGCGAAAGCCATTTTAAGAAAACAACTAACACAAAGATTAATACAAATAAAAGGGAAAGGGAGGATGGTCAAAAAAAATGAAACTTAAGAAGGTAATTAAAAAGGGGAACATTTATGAAATTAGGCATGTTAGAAAGGTCCAGAAGGATAGAGAGCAGAAAGGTAAAGAGAGAGAGAGGATTTAAACTGGATAGAGAAGGGGATAGCGGGATAAAAGAGAGGAGAAGGAACAAGAAACAAGAACAAAAGATAGAGAGACACAGGAGATACATAATAAAGAAAGAAACTTGTTTGCATAGAGATAATGGCTAACGTATTTAAAAGGGGGTTCTGCATGAAGAAATGGTAATAAGAATATATTGATTATAAAAGTGTAAAACAATAGGGGTTACTGACAATTTTACTGGTAAAAGGTCACATTTTTATTTCTTATTTACAAAAGAAAGCTAAATGATGATTAGATGAATTGAATTAATTGAAATGATTTTAGAAAATGTTTAAAAATGAGGTTTGTCAATAACCAAGATTAGTTATTTTATTATTATCTTGGAACCATAAATAAATCTTAGGGGGATATGTGTTGCAGAACCCGATCGATTAGAGATATATTGTAAGGGAGCTTTTTCCTATTTTCTTTTTTTCTTTTTCTCTATCTTTCGTTTTAAAGGGAATGATTATGATTATGCTACTATATTAACCACTGAGGTGCCACTTTCAAAGTAGTAAAAGGGGGCAAGTCTAGGTTTTTTTTCTCATTCTTTTTAGTGTTAAAATTTGTACGGATTTAGAATTATGGAGAGAATATGTGATGAAAGGGCATATCTGACGGACAAAAGAATTCTGTAAATGATAAAAGAGTATTAACAATGCGAAGATAATTAAAGGATAGATATGGATGAACCTTATCTTTAATATGATGGGCAAATATATTGTTATTTGTAAGATTTATAAATGAAGTTTTTAAAATATATATATATATTTGCAATTAACTCGAAATGAACTGGGGGGCTATACAGATTGAGATTAAGATTTGAGATTAGGATTAATTTCTTTGATCCTTTGTCTGCTAAAATGGAATAGAAGTGAAGTCAAATGTTTAAAATGAATATAGATTTACTGTCATATTTGCATGTAAAAGTGACGACCCGGGAACATGCTGTCTACTGAAAAGAGCTGTTTTAAAAAATTGTTAAAAATTGAATAAAATTTGTTTAAAAAAAAAAAGGATCAACAATCTGATTGAACAACTTCAGTTAAAATTAGGGGTGGGCTTCAAAATTTTTAGCAATGGGTTCTCTGCCTGGTTGCTGGGTGGGTATGGCCATGGTGGGTGTGGCCTAGTCAGCATCCTGTACCACGGCCGGGGGGGCGTGTTTTTGCCCTCCCTGGGCTCTGGAGGCTTTTCTCAAGCCTCCAGGAGGGCAAAAACAGCCTCCCTGGGATCCGGAGGCTCTCTGGAAGCTGAGAACAGGCCCATTTCTGGCCTTCTCGAACTTCCGGGAGGCCCATTTTTCACCCTTTCCGAGCCTCCACGCGTGCATTCAAAATGGACCATGTGGGGACTCCTGGGAGGGATGAGGTGGGGTGGGCAGGGCCAGCCAGGAGTGGGATTTGGGGGTTCTCCGAGCTGCACAGAATCTTAGCTAGGGGCTCTCCTGAACCCCTGCGAACTTAAAGTGAGTCGTGGATGAATTGGATACGGCTCCTCAGTCCTTCAGCCAACACTGAAAGGTATAATCCGAAAGATTTAGATGGTATAAGGTTGGAAAAGACTGTTTTACAATTGTTCTGCATTTGAACTTCCCACCTGCTATCGATGTGGGAAATATCTGACCCAATTTCATAACTCATTAACAAGTCAAATTCCTTGGGAGAAGCCAGTTTGGGAATTCTGATCCTAACCTTGATTAATTTCAGAGGCTTACACAAGTCTTTGCACTTCCTTATATGCCAGTGCCACTTTCAGCCCTCCTTTTCAACTCTTACAAAATCTGATACGAGTAGATATTGATAACAATAAATGCCTGGTTATATTTGCACTGGCAGCTGAAAGCTGGCATGCCTGAAGGAGGATGGTGTTATAGGATTATTATTCATTATCACCCATGAGCCCCAAAGACAATGGATTTACCCTCGTTCAGCCCTTTTAATCCTGCGCAGCATTTGTGCAAGGGAGGAAGAATCTGCTAGCATTTTGGCAGTGGTCAGATCTGATCCTTGCTCCATCTGGCAGAGGCAGGCAATTTTCAGATGGAGAAGGCTAAACAGAGTTAGAAAAACTGTTTGCCTGGGAAAGAAAAATAGTCATGGGGGCTCTTTGGTTATGGAGCAGCTCAGAGGTGGTATTCAGCAGGTTCTGACCAGTTCTGGAGAACCAGTAGCAGAAATTTTGAGTAGTTCGGAGAACCGGCAAATACCACCTCTGACTGTTCCTGCCCCCACCTATTCTCTGTCTCTTGAGACCCAGCTGATTGGCTGGGTCTTCTTTTGTTGCCCTGCACAGGAGAAAGGAGCTGGAAAGCGGGTTAGTGGGGTGGGGAGGGAATGGGGATTTTGCAGTAATCTTCCCCTGCCACGCCCACCAAGCTACACCTACCAAGCCAAGCCACACCCACCAAGCCACGCCCACAGAAGTGGTAGTAAAACAAATTTGAATCCCACCACTGGACAGCTTCACTGTGAAGGGCCACAGAGAGGAAATGGATTGATTGCAACTTATTCAAGAAACATGGCCAAGCCTACTTGGTCCATGTTTCATCCAAAGTGTAAATCAAGTGGAAAGGAAGCTAAAAGGAGCCCCAAAGTCCATCTAGCCTAGCATCCTGCTTTATCAGTAGCCAAAGAAAGAAGTTCTAATGGAAACCACACAAGCAGGTTGTCCATGCAACTGATCTCATAGTCCCCAATAATAATTACAGAATGGACACTTCCTGTTATTGAAAGTAAATATAGCCATTATAACAGTCTCATAAATTCATCTACAGCAGGGTTGTCCAGCCTTAGTAACTTTAAGACTGGTGGACTTCGACTCCCAGAATTGCTGGCTAGGGAATTCTGGGCTTTGTAGTCCACCAGTCTTAAAAGTTGCCAAGCTTGGACACCCCAGCTTTAAAGTTGTTTCCCCAAAAGTAAGTCTACCATGCTTAAAGAGCCTGCTTGCAAAGAAAATACACTTGGGTTAAAGCATCCTTTCCCTGTTAATCCATTCATTTCATTATGTCCTGTGAATTCATCTACAGTATGGATGTCCAAGCTTGGCAACTTTTAAGACTTGTAGATTTCAACTCCCGGAATTCCAGTTAATACTGGCTGGGGAATTCTGGGAGTTGAAGTCCACAAGTCTTACAGTTGCCAAGGTTGAACACGCCTGAACTACAGTAACATAGTGTAGGGAACCTGGTGATATGCTGACTTTTTGGGTTTCAATTTCCACCAGCCCCAGCCAAGATGGACAACAGTAAGCAATTGTAATCTAAGTTTATGAAAGATACAGGTTACCTACTCCTGTCTTTGTTTGCACAATACACTTAACCTTAACAGTTGCAAACTGGGGAGCAAGTGATGGGCACTATTCCATGCCTACTAAACAGGCTTCAGGATGTTTTTCAAAACCTTCAACTTGGCCTCCAAAGATTCTTCATCTTTACTGAATTGTAACCAAGCCATCAAGTACATAGTCAGTAAAAAATTAGGTAAGATTTTCACTTGTTCATTTTAAAACAATTTAATTCCTATCCTGGCCTCATACATTTTTTTGTGCTGATCTCATTCCCTTTTTTACAATGCCGCTCCCATTTTTCCAGTATACTGCTTCAAGTCAAATATAGACTTTTCTTTTTATCGGGTGCATCTTTCTTTGCCTTTATTTTTTGCATTAAAATCAATAGTATTAAAAACTAGTACTTGCGTGGGTTTCCCCACTCACCCTTTCCTATTCTCCATTCCTTTCTCTCTTTGTACTGTGTCTGTTGCTAGCATAAACTTGACCTGAAGATATAATTTGAAAAGATATAGATTAATAGTCACCCTACTTATGTTATTAAGTCATGTTTTTTTTAAAAAATGCCCTGCAGTATTATAGGTATTCCAAATCTCTTCCATGCCATCCTTGTGACCTCCAACTTGTATTTCTTAGCCATTTGGTTCAAAAATTAAAGGCAAAACAAAAGGGAAAATCTCTGGGATTGTTGTAGAGGAATTGCATGGGCTGAGGGTAGCTGTCACTTTAACAAGTAGCATAGAAACTAGGAGAGCTTTTTGGGAGAGAAAATTGTAGACCCCTAGTCAAAAATTATTGCCTACCTGGATTTATAACTGTTCTTCATTATAATGAATTAAAACCCTTTTAATATACACTAACAGATGTACCTCTGATTAACAAAGGCAGGGGAAATCTTATTTTTCAGCAACTGTATGTGGCAAATGTAATCCCAGTAATAGTATTCCTTTCTTAACACACCGACCCACACACACTTTGTGTACTAATGCATATATAACTCAAGATGCTTCACAATGATTAAAATCACAGTTCTGCCATGGAACAGCAGTATCAAACAAGGCAAGACAAATACAGGTGCAGCCAATGAAAGTACGATCTTCAGATAAAATCTACCTGGCAAGCAGAAAGCTGTTCGAATGAATGAATAACTCTCGCTGAGTAGCAGATGACAACACAAAGAAAGGCAAACTGGACTTTATAGGGGGAGAATATGTTTCATTAGCTACATGCAGGCATTTTCGGAATAGAGAAGTAATCATCTGACTTTGTTTTAGGGGATAAAAATTTACCAAGTTTGCAAATTCCTGTACAAATGGGATGGAAATCACATGAGATCCCAACAAATTAAATACAGAAAAACATGAGGCTGATCAACCCACCCAAGCAAGAATAAAAGGTAAAGGTTCCCCTCGCACATATGTGCTAGTCATTTCTGGCTCTAGGGGGCGGTGCTCATCTCCATTACAAAGCCGAAGAGCCAGCGCTGTCCGAAGACGTCTCTGTGGACATGTGGCCGGCATGACTAAATGCCAAAGGCACACGGAATGGTGTTACCTTCCCACCAAAGTGGTACCTATTTTTCTACTTGCATTTTTACATGCTTTCGAACTGCTAGGTTGGCAGAAGCTGGGACAAGTAATGGGAGCTCACTCCATTGCATGGTGCTAGGGATTCGAACCACCAAACTGCTGACCTTTCTGAACGACAAGCTCAGTGTCTTAGCCACTGGGCCACCATGTCCCAAGAATAGTTAGCTCTTAAAAGTGTGGATTTGAATCTTTTTGAATGAATGTCTTGATTAAATATAATTGCAATTCCATATGACTTTGAAATGTTGCTATTTACATTACTTGAGGAGTGGAATTTGCTTGGACCTAGCCATAGCATAATTGCTTGAGGAGATATAATTCCATCTGATGTTTTCATGCACTTAATATAGGGTTTCCTGTTTGAGCTGGGGGTTGGATTAGAAGACCTCCAAGGTTCCTTCCAATTCTGTAAAATGGACTAAATTTGTAATAATTGAGACATCCCTAGCTAAAAAGAAAAAAAGATATCATGAGTTTCACATTATTGAAGGACATTGCAACTAAAGGTGCAACATTTAATTAGATCACTTGATTTTAAAAAAACTGTTAACCAATTTAATAGCATCCTAAATGCAACAATTAGCAGTTTTGTTATAAATTCAGATGCTCCTATCAATTGTAAACGACCTCTCCATCTTAAAACAAGACAACAATGAAACAAAACACATTTTTAAATTGGGCAATTGGCTAAATTTCAGTCCATCCAAATAAAATTTGGAGATCCTGCTCATAAGATGCAGCGTTGTTGCCCATCATTCTTGATTCATATCAAATTAACTTTCCTTTTTCAAAGGAGTCATTTTTTTGTGACTTGACAAACTCACTCTATACCACAGGTGTCAAACTTGCAGTGTCACATTGCCATCATGTGACATTTTGCACCATTTTTCCCCTTCGCGGAGCTGGGCTGGGCATGTCCTGTGCATAATGACCAGTTTGACACCCCTGCAGTCTATACTAGAGGTGGTATTCAGCCGGTTCAGACAGGTTCTGGTGTACCAGTAGTGAAAATTTTGAGTAGTTCAGAGAACCGGCAAATACTACCTCTGGCTGGCCCCGCCCTCCCACCCCCTCCCTTTCCTATCCTATATTCCCTTGTTTTTTAGCTCAGCTGATTTGTGTGGTAGAGTGGATGAGCTAAAAAATAGCTCAGCTCATCAGCGCTGACAGCACTGAGTGCTGTGAAGCGCGGTCTCATAGAACTGGTAGGAAAAGATTTGGAATCCCACCACTGGTCTATACATATAATTTTTAAAGGGTGGGGGGGACTTTGGAGGTGGAATGGGTGATGTGAGGGAAACGCTCAGCCCTTGATAATCTATCCTGAGCAACACCCTTATTAAAGTCAACCAAAGAAGCTGTTACGGATCACACCCAGGAATGTCGACAGCTGGTGAATTCTCTGGGATTTATTTGCAGCTTAATGACAGGGTGTTCCTGCAGCAGCAGCATTTCATGGCCTTATTTATTTATTAGATTTTTATGCCATCTTTATTACTTTAGAAGTAACTCAAGCTGCAAACATTCCTAGTAATCCTTCCTCCTCCTGTTTTTCCTATAACAACAATCCTGTGAGGTGAGCTAGGCTGAGAGAGAGTAATGGCTCAAAGTTGCCCAGGTGGATTTCATGCCTAAAGTGGGACTAGAATTCACAACCTCCCAGTGATTGGGCCAAAGTTACTCAACTGACTTGCATGCCTAAGGCAGGACTAGACTTCACAGGCTCCTGGTTTCTAGCCTGGCGCCTAAACTGCTAGACCAAACTGGCTGTCTTCATCTGCAAGAGCTGTAATGTGTGGAACAAGGGGTGGGCTGCTACCGGTTCACACCGATTCAGGAGAACCGGATGTTAATTTTACATCTGGTTGGCCTAACTGGTAGTTGCAATGACTGGCTGGCCCCACTCTGCACCTCCCAGGAGTCTCCACGTGGCCCATTTTGGATCCCAGGTAAGTGCAGGGCCTGTGTGGAGGTTTGGGGAAAGCAACAAATGGGCACCCCAGAAGCTCCAGAAGGCTGGGAATGGGCCCATTTCTGGTCTCTGGAGAGCCTCTGAAACCCAGGGAGGCTGTTTTCGCCCTCCCAGAGGCTGGAGAAAAGCCTCCTGAGCCCAGGGAGGGCAAAAAATGCTCCTCCCCCGCTGTGGTGCAGGAGGCCAACTAGGCCACGCCCACCATGACCATGCACACCCAGTAGCCAGGCAGAGAGCCAGTTGCTAAACAAAATTTAAGCCCACCAAAGATATCTCCCATCTGTCAGGGCTCCAGAAGCAAGCTTTCTCTGACATAATATGTTTTCTGAAATGAGGTTCTCCCTTAGATCTATATGACTCTCACTCTGGTGGCTTCCAGAGGGCCTTGAAGACTTGGCTCTTCTCCTAAGCCCTGACTGGCTAGTTGGAGTCCCTCCTTGGGTACATGATATATTTTGTTGGTGCTGACTCGGATTCATTTTGTTTAATGTTCTATTTTTTTTTAAAAAATGCATATCTATCATTTTATTTTTATGTAGTGAGCAGTCCAGAGTTGGTTTGGAATGGGGTAGCCACCAACTCCAATCAAATAAATATCTGGATTTGTCTTGTTTCTACTTAGATTTAAGCCCCATTGGTTTTCTGTGTTACAGAAGAACGGAGCTGAATTGCATCTTCTGGTTCAGTGCAAACTATCTCTGGACCAGATGAGGAGGACCAGATGAACTCCATCTGCTCTGCATGCCAATTCAGGTTCAATGCCCGGCCTCTCTAATGAATCAGCTGGGTAGGAGAAAATCACTGCCTTGGGCATCTCCAGCCCTTGATCGAATTTCAAAACTTCCACACAAACCTCAGATCAGTCCTCAGGTAAGAGGCATCTGCTGCCCCTTTACCAGCAGCCTTCAACCTAGAAGAGAGAGAAGTGGGTGTCAGAAAAAGAAAGGAAAAATGCCCTCACAAATGAAGGCAAATAGACACGTCCCAGGATAATGTTGCAGGTTCCAATCTGAGTCAGTCACCAAAGGTTTATTCTTCGAAGCTTTGAGGCTTATGGTGAAGCCCATCCTCAGGGAACTTCTCTCTCTCCAAATGTGTGTCCTGGGCTGTTCAACCTGTTGTATTTATATGGTGCCTGGTTGTGCATGGCAACAAGCCCCTAGCTTCTGGGCCAGGGGTGGGATTCAAAAAATGTTACTACCAGTTCTCTGGACATGGCTTGGTGGGCATGGCTTGGTGGGTGTGACAGGGGAAGGATACTGCAAAATCTCCATTCCTTTCCCACCCCACTAACCTGCTTTCTAGCTCCGTTCTCCTGTGCAGGGCAAGAAGACCCAGCCGATCAGCTGGGACTTGGGAGGCAGGGAATAGATGGGGGCGAGGCCAGTCAGAGGTGGTATTTGCTGGTCCTCCAAACTACTCAAAATTTCCGCTACCAGTTCTCCAGAACTGGTCAGAACCTGCTGAATGCCACTTCTGTTCTGGGCACCAGGGACTAGTTCCGTAGACAGAGGTATTTCCACAGATTGGAGGGGGCATGATTTTGCATGCTACCTGCATCCTCCACTTGTTTGCACAGCTTGGTTTCTGGCATGCCATGCATGGGGGGGTGGGGGGGTGGGGGACCCCTTGTGTGTGAGTTTTAGTTGTTAATTAGAGTGTTGATGGCTGGCTAGTATGTCTTCACCCATTTTTGGGGCAGGCACTGATCTCTTGCTTCAGCCCACCCAGCACACAGTATCCAAAGGATTCCCATAGGAAGGTAACTTTTCAGCAAGTTTTGTCCAACTGCTCCCAAGAACCACAATCAGCCAGGTTAAACCCCTTGTCTCTTCTTTTCTCACCTAAATCCTATGGTAATCAGGATGCTCAAAGGTGCCTGGCTACATTCCAGCATACATCCTTTGTCATCCTTCCTGCCCCTGAGGACAGAAGGCGAGCCCAGCCTCCCTTTGACCCACCTAGCCTTTAATCATAAACCCAGGCAACTAATGACAGATTGTCACCATGTCACAGCAGGCAGCGTTAGGATGCAATATACAGGTAGGGGTGTGTGTGTGTGTGTGTGTGTGTGTGTGTGTGTGTCTCCTCTTACCAAGGCTGTTAGATTAGAATCAAGGCTGGTTTAACAAGTATGCTAAAGACACCAGCCAAACTGGGGCATCGTCAGCGAGGTACCTGTGTGATTTCAGCTGCGGGGATTTGATGCTTCCTCTTCTAAAAATAAGAGAGGACTATTTTAGCTCCCTGTTAAAACAACGCATCCATTTCTTCTGCACAGAAATTAGGGCTCTGCAAAAGTTCCATGGGGCGCTTCACTTTGACAAGGCTTTGAGAAAAGAGCTTCTTTCAAGCTCCTTTGGGAAGAAAGGCAGTTCTCCTTTCCTAAAAAGAGGAGCGAAGTCACTTCAGGTTGCTTTTGCAGGGCTCCCCTGGCATTTCAAAAGCGGGAGGGGGGGAGGGGGTTACAAAACCTAGGATCTTGAGAAAGAACAGGACTCATTCACTCCCTGGCTGGCATCTTGTTTGTAAGCGTGCCACAAAACAATATTGTCTTCGGAGGTGCACTTGTCCCCCAGATTTTACACCGCTCTGGATATTGTGACACTATTCCCATCAGTTTAAACGCATTCTGAGGGGGGGAAAACACGGGTTTAAACAGATATGCAAATATTAGAGAGCCTTTGGGGGTGGAAATCTGTAAATTAATCCAAAAATAGAAAAGAACAGAATTATGAACAAATGCTCCGTCAGTTGTGTGGACATCTGAATTTCTCCCGCTTTCATGTATAACTCAGTCCCTTCTCTCTTGTTATCTCTTGTTTTATTTTTATTTATTTATTTGATTTGTCAATCACTTACAAGATAATAGGTATAAGTATAAATATGAGTGTAGTGGGAACACTTTCCCTTCAAAGGCTTCCATGCAGCAAATATTGCTTTAATGCTAGATGGCATTGCTTAATCGTCAGGCCCCAATGCAAGACAATTCTGTAGGAAGGCATGGGATGGGCCATCACAAGCGGTTCCTCGAATAGCAGGCCTCATACCATGTACGGCTTTATAAGTAATAACCTGTATTTCAAACTGTTCCTAGAAGCCAAGTGGCAACCAGTACAATGATATAGCTGGGATGTTACATAGGTAGAGTGAATTTTTTTTTCTTCATTGCTCATGCTTTTAGATCAGCTGGAGCGTCAAAGGGCAGCCTCATGCAAAGCATGTTGCAGTAAGCATGTTCTCTTGTAAGGGAACTAAAGACATGGGTGATTATAAGGAGGGCCTCTTAATCCTGTAATGGATGCAACTGATACACTCTGAACCTCTGTCCAAAGACTTGGTTGGAGGCAACTGTTACCTGCTCCTCAGGCAAGAGCTGAGGGTTCTGGAGCATTTCCAGATTGCGCATCAGTCCCAACTGGAGTAGCATAACCCCATTATATTATTTTATTTATTTATTTATTTATTTATTTATTTACTTACTTACTTACTTACTTACTTACTTACTTACTTACTTATTTATTTGATTTCTAAGCCATCGCATCTCCCGAAGGACTCGGGGCGGCGTACAGTCATAAAAATAATACAATATACAATTAAAAAGAAATTAGATAAGAAACCCAATTAGGAGCTAAAAAAACAATAAAACAATCAATTAAAACTCCCATCCCCATCCTCAGCCCAGGTCAGCGAGTTGGAACAACCAGGTTTTTAAACCCTGATGGAAAGAGCGGAGGTCAGGGGCCACCCGAAGCTCCAGGAGGAGTTGGTTCCATAGGGTCAGTGCTCCCACAGAGAAGGCCCTACCCCTAGGGGTCACCAGCCGACATTGTCTGGCTGACAGAACCCCAAGGAGGCCCTGCCTGTGGGAGCGCACGGGACGATGGGAAACAGTTGCTGGTAGCAGGGTCTCCCGTAAGTATCCCGGTCCTAAGCCATTTAGGCAGGGATGGGATTTAAAAAATTTAACAACCAGTTCTGTGGGCGTGGCTAGATGGGCATGGCCATGTGGCTGGGTGGGCGTGGCTTCTTCTTCTTCTTTGCAGCACCCCCCCAGGTTTTTTTTTGCTTCCTGGGCCTCAGGGAAGCCTCCTGTGGGGTGGGGTTTGCTCCCAGAAGGCTTCCCTGGAACCCAGGAAGGCAAAAAATGGAGCGCAGGAGGGTGCAGTACCCCACTACTCCCCCGCTCCCTCCCCTGTTCCCCATTTTGCCTCCTGGGCCTCAGGGAAGCCTCATGGGCAAAGGAGTAAGACAGCAAGGGGGATCCTGGCACAGCTGATCATTGGAACAGCTGATCATCGGGAAGAGGGGGAAAAGAAATACCTTAAGACTGGGCAGCGGAGAATGCAGTCAGCGATGTCAGGCATGTATGTGATGTCACGCATGTGCAATAAGGACTGACTGGGCAGGGAGGGGAGGGGTGGGAGGAGAGGGGCGGGGCCAGCCAGGGGCATGAATTGCCAGTTCTCCAAACTGCGCAGAATCATAACAACTGGTTCTATAGAACCGGTCCAAACCGGTAGAATCCCACCCCTGCATTTAGAACCAAAATGGAAGTTCTCCAGAACCACAAGAACCAAGTATCCATGGTCACTTGGTCTTATTAGAACTTCATTCGCTGAAATTAAGAGCCTATTAAGAGCCTTGGTGGTGCAGGCTGTTAAACCCCTAGCACTTAGTTCCAGCTGCCTGCAATTAGTGCAGGCTCGAATCCCACCAGGCTCAAGGTTGACTCAGCCTTCCATCCTCCCGGGGTAGGTGAATTGAGGACCCAAGATTGTTGGGGGCAATAAGCTGACTTTGTAAAAATGCCGCTGGGGGGGGGGGAGCCCTAGTAGTAAGCAGGCATATACAAGAGAATGAAGGCTATTGTTGAGCACATTGGGTTGTGCTCCAAAGATTGTAAACCACCCTGAGTCTCTGGAGAAGGGTGGCATAAATGTGAATTTGAAAAAAAATTGAGGATAAGGATCTTGAAGCTAAACAGTGTTGTTAGGGCAGCCATACTCATAATGAACTCTTTCAAATGAGTTGAGTTGGAAGGTCTAAAGCGCACAACAATTCTAGGCAGTGTAGCCTATGGGAGGAATTCAAACACTTGTTGTACCCTACCTTGAGCACTGTAACAAGTAGAACAGCAAGGTATAAATCGAAAAATACAATGAAATAATTGTAATCCCAGCCACATAAACAGGGGACCAGGTTGAGGAGATGGTTACAAACATAATAGCAAATTATTCTGGAAATGTGAATCCTTACCTAGACCAAAATGTACTACAAATAAAGGAGAATATTTATAGTTCAAGGTTGAACTGAAAGGTCCTTAGTGCTCTCTGTGCTTGGTTGTTTTCTTGCAGACGTTCCATTACTCAAATTACGTGACATCATCAGTGCCCAGTGCACTGATAATGTTACGTAGTTTATCTAATGAAACGTCTGTCCAAATGTACTGTCCATGCACAGGAGAATTGTTAACAGATTTCAGTAATCCAACATTTATAGCATTATGAAACTTTTTCAGGGGGGGTTAAAAAGAGGAATGAGTATCCTTAGAAAGCATCAGAATGTGGACCGTTGAAAGTAGAAGAAGAATAGGAGAACTTTGAAAAGGGCATGATTAACTGAACAACTGTTTGCAACAGTTTCCTCTCCATTTAATCTTCGTTTCCTCTCTCCCCTGCTTTCTTTTGTAAGCTCCATGGGGCAAGGAGCACTTTTCTTTTTTGTTACAGTACATAGCATGAACAACACCTTGTGCGATAAAATTATTATTCCTGTAATTATTTCCATTCTCTCAGCATATCCATGGAAGTTGCTATCCCCTTGTGCCTCATGCTGACAAAAAGTGTGCCTTTGATGCCAAGCCCAACACATCACAGATCACAGAAACTTCTTTTTATTGCTTATAGAGATGGTGCAAACCATGAGTCGCTAGGAAGACACAGACACACACTGTGGTAGGAGGATTTATGTTATTATTTTTTAAAATTGGGGGGGTACTTCAGTCATAGTACTAAAAGGATCATTAAGGCTTCAGTGGCTTTTTCCTGTAAAATGCAAAGGACCCCATATAGAGAACAAGCTATGGGTAGCAAAATGCTGTGTTTTCTTTATCTTTTTTTCTTAGTGGCTGTCAGGAGCATGAAGCTCATAACTTGTTTTCAAGGTGTGTCTAAAACAAGCCAACTGTAATATAAGATGCACTTGCCAATTCCCTTTCAAAGCATATAAAGAGAATAGTTTCCAGAGGCACACAACAAAGAATGTCATGCTTCCAGCTTTTAAAGCAGGAGTGTCCAACCTTGGCAACTTTAAGACCTGTGAACTTCAACTCCCAGAATTCCCCAGCCAGCTGTGAACTCTGGGAGGTGAATTCCACAGGTCTTAAAGTTGCCAAGGTTGGATACCCCAGTTTTAAAGTTTAATTTATTTTTCCCAGAAGTAAATCTTTAAGGAGGTCTACTTGCAAAGAGGTGTGTGATGGCTCAGCGGTTAAAGACACTGAGCTTGTCAGCTGGGTAGCTGAGAGAGACTAGGTTTGAGACCTGGGTGCCACGTGATGGGGTGAGCAACCCATTACTGGCCCCAGCTCCTGCCAACCTAACAGTTTGAAAGCATGCAAATGCGAGTAGATAAATAGGTAGCACTTCAGTGGAAAGGTAACAGTTTCTGCATGCCATTGGCACAGAGTCATGCTGTCCACATGACCATGGAAGTGTCTTTGCACAATGCTGGCTCTCTCAGCTAAGAAACAGAGAATAGCACCACGCCCTAAACACAACTGGATAAGGGAAACCTTACTTGCAAAGAAAGTACACTTGGGTTCAAACACCCTGATAATAATTTCCTTTGCAACACGTCAATCGGCCCTTCTTCAATTCGGCATCTGAACATGCACAACTCCTATCATTCTGAGCACTCTTCCTGTTGAGAATTCTGAGAATTATTGATCCAATATATGTGGGGGGTGGAGTATCAGGTTGAGGAACAATGAATTCTATTTTAGAACTACCAAAGATAGCTGGTAATGTGACAAAGTGACCTTAGATTTGTATTTTCAAAGTCAATTTTAAATTCAACAACCAAAGCCAAAAGACATCCGGTTTGAGCGACTTCGAGGACGGACGTGAAATCTGCGATTGTGCGCGGTTTCGGTCTGTGCTTACTGCTGGAAGACCCCGAGCCGGCTGGCTCTGGGGTTAAAACCACCACGTAGAGGTGGTGAAGAAGGGGGAGCTGTTGGCTGGGCGGAGGAGAGCTGCATCTCTCCCCCCCCAGTCAATTTTTCCCTTCCCCAAAGGCGGCAAAGTGGTGGTCAGAAATGGCCACCCTGAAGAAGTCCTCAAGCGGACAAGAACGTGCAGGAGGAAGTTGCTGGGAGAAAGTGTAGCGGACTGGGCTGGACTTGGAAAACATCTGTTTGAAGTGCCCTAAGGTGAATAGTAATTTTTGTTTTAAAAAGAAAGATTTTTAAAGAAGTGGCGCTAGAAAGTGAAAAGACAGACTTTTTATCTTTTCCTCTTTTGATGCAGACAGCTTGGAAAGATAAGAGAAAAAGACAAGCCTATGAGAAGGTTATTAACTTGCTTGGATATTAAGATTAATAGGCTTTTTATAAGCTGAAAATAAAGTGCCAAGTGAAGAAGAATTTTTGGAATTTTAAAGAACTTTGTATATAAAGAAAAAGAAAGGAAGCAGACAGAGGAAGGGGAAAAGAAAAAAACAAAGTGAAGGTAGGGTATTGTCTGGAACTGAGGATACCACCCAGACTTAAAAGGATTAAGAGTGGATTTGTAACATCATTTGGAAAAAGATACATTACAATTGAAACATTGTTGCCCCCCCCCCCCCCCCGAGAAGCGAAAGGAGCAAAGAAGTAAAAGATAACCTTGGACATTTAGAGGATTTTGGCTTTTCACATAGAGGATTTTAAGTGGACTAAAACTAATTGGGGGTTGTTTTAAAAGGAAAACCTCTTTCAAGAATGTCATCATCTGTGGGAGAAGTTAAAACGCTACTTATACAAATTAAAGAAGAGTTACAATGGGTAAAAATGGAGGTTCTGAAATACATAAAACAACAGGAAATGTTGGCTGAGCACGAAGGGCGGAACAAAGAAGAGGATGCCATCTTAAAGGATCCAAAAATGGCTGGTGTAATTAAGAAAAAGCATAAGGGGAAAAAGGGGGAAAGAGGGAAGAGAGCTAAGAATTCAAAACTTGAATTAACATTCAAAAAAAAAGCTTGATTTTAATGTTATAAGGAGCCAAAGGATAGGACTTCAGAAGGGGAAACCAGGTAGGAAAGGGAATAGAAAGAATAGAAAGGGAAGGGAGAAGAAAGGGGGGTGGAGTACAAAAGAAAGTTGTAAATGGAAGCAAGATATACAGAAGCAAGAGAAATATACTAAGTATAAAGAATTTATTTATCTAGGGGGATATCGAGATAATGGTTAATGTAATTAGATTAGGGTGACTTAAATGAATTTGTAAGAGTACCTGAGATATATGATTATATTAGAAATGAAATTTAGAGCTTTTTTCTTGTTTTGTTTTTTTTTCTATATGATATGGATTTAATATGGGATTAAAATGGAAATATTTTGAATAGAATCAAATTTGAATAGAAAGAATCACCTTTGTTATAATTGTTATAATGTTTATATATATTTACAATCTTATTGTTTTTCACTATAAAGGCTTAATAGAGATAATGATTTTGAAGGAGACTGTTCTAAATAATATTTGGTAAAAAAGATGGGGTGCTATCCTCAGATGTAACAATTAAGGGCAAAAGATGCTTTTTAAGAAGAATGACATTGTAAACATGATAGACAAAAGTATTTTAATAATTGTTTGGAAAAATGTCAGGGGGGAAATAAAGGGAAATAGTACAAATGGTTATGATAAATGAGATAGAATATAAAAAATGAGTGAAAGTGTATAACTGAAATCTAGTCGCAAAGAGAAGGGAGGGTCCAGTAGCACACTGTTCTCAAAAAAAGACTTTTTTGTTTTTAGTGTTTAGTATATTTGTTAGTATGTGTTTGTCTGCCAGGAATAACCTTGAAGTAATATGAAGGGATATAAGATACATTAATTTAAAAATATGGAATATGTTATATATGAGAGTATATAAAAACAATCTATAGATGAGAATGCAAAAGATGTATAAGGAGTTTTGAGTTACCAGCATATTATATGTTTTCTTTTGTGTATGTTTGTTGTAAAACAATAAAACTTTTTTCAAAGAAAAAAAATCAAAGCCAAAATAAATCAATATGTGAATAAGGAGAGTGTAGTCTTTCAGTCAGGGCTCAGATTTGGACAGCAAAAATCCAGACAACCATCACAGAACAGCAAAATTCTCATTCCTGCCCCCTAATGGCTGTCCAGATATTTGCGATGAAGATTTTTGCAGCCCTGGTGGAACTGTTTAATTTTACATGGAGAAGGTTTGCCAACTTTCAAACAGCAGCTTACAAAATGTGAGGTTTTTTGCAGTAAAGTATCAAACAGAACTGCATTTTGCTATGGATGCAAAAATAACCATTCTACATATAGATTTTTTAAAAGTGATCTTTCTCAGTTGTGAGATAGCCTAGAGTGGAAAATTAGTTGATTATTTCTAGTGGATAACTACAAGAACAATTGAAAAGCTTTAGACAGAATTTCAAGGCAGGACAAGTAATGATCCTCTAATGTCATGTGCCCATTTTTTTTTCTTTTGGAGGTCAGTAACTCTCTAGTAGCTTCGGCAATTCTATTACCATAAACTGGAGCCTCATTTTTCTGTAAATATGTCAATATCGCTCACACTTTAGCCTTCTCACCAATCCCAGAAAAGGCTTCAGGAATCCCAGGCCAGGCCATATACCAACTCAGGGATCCTTGGTGCTCTCTGAGCTTGGTTGCTTTCTTGCACTGATACTAGTACCCTCACAGTAGTACTGATGATGTTTGGATAATTATCCAAACTAGGTAACATCATTAGTACTACTGTGAGGGTACTAGTATCAGTGCTACTGTGATGTGACTAGCAGTGACTATGTTATTTAGTTTGAGTAATGAAACATCTGTAAGAAAACAACCAATCTTAGAGTGCACCAAGGTTTCCTTGTTTCAACTCTGAGCTACAAAAATATTCTCCTTTATTGACCCTCTTCATTTGCACCTCTTCCTCATGCAATGTGTCTTTCATTCCCCTTAAAAGGATGTTATGTGCAGTATCGATGATGGGATGAATGAGCAGCATGGTGGCCTAGTGGTAAAGACACTCACCTCCCACTCAGAAGGTTGAAAGTTCAATTCTAGGTAATGACAAATGTTTCTCTCCTAGGGCACAAAGAAAAAAATCTGCTGTGAACTCTGCATGGCATCAGGAAGGGCATTCAGCCAGTAAATGCAAACTCCATCCAGCACCCCAACTTTACCCTGAATTAAGGGATTACAGGATCATAAAAAGGGAGTTAATGGGATGGGACAAGGCCTACACCTCTCTGGCCCACTCATTCTTTCAAGGTCTGTGCAACTAAACTGAACTGAGCATCCTTAGTGTGATAGTACACAGGAAATCTCCCCAGATTTTGCCACCAATACCACCAGGATTTCTGCACTGAAAAAAGATTTCTAGGTTGCCTCAAATAACTCCTCTCTTCTGTAATTGATCATGCCATGCTTTTTTTCTTTTCTAATTAAACCTGCCCTCCCCTCTTCCCTGAAAAATACTCAAACCCAATAAGTTCCTAATTTCTAGTACCCAACCAATTAATCATTATAATTATTCCCCATCCAGACTCACCTAAGCATGGACCAAAGTCTTCAAACACCTATCACCACCACTCTGTGTTTGTCTCTCTCTCTCTTTCCAGTATGTGACTTGCTAATTATTGTTCTGCATGCACATTGGAGACTGAGACAGTCTGAGCACTTAAGAACTCAGCCATCCATACAACTAACCCATCCATCTGTGGGAGAACAGCGGAATTGGGGAGGACATCTTCTATGGTCTATAGTTCAAACAGAGACAGGCCACACCTCTAGTTTAAGCATCTGTGCCTTGCATCAAATGGTTTTGTGTTCCCCTTCAGCTTGGAACTGAAAAAGCTTCTGCTTTACCAATTGCATTGGGCCAGGAAGACCAGTATTCTAACTCGTTGGCTGAGTTCATAAATTGCACTTGGTGGTGATTTGCTTTAAAGCATGGTTTGTTGATTAATAATAGTAAACCATAAGCAACAGTTGACTAACTTCAGTAGCTTGGTGATATATATCACCAAGGAGCTCCGGGGGATGAAGCGTCGTAGAAGGGGACTAGAGAGTAGGTGGAGGGCAACCCACTCCAGATCTGACCAAGCCCAGTTAAGAGCCCATATTAGGACTTACCTGGTAGCTGTGGGGGCAGCAAGGAGGTCTTATTTCTCCGCCCTCATAGCATCCGCAGATAATCGCCCAGCCACCCTGTTTGGGGTCGCCCGTTCCCTCTTACAGTTGGGGGAGGTGGCGGACCCTCTGCAGGGCAGAACTGAGGAATTTGGTCTGTATCTGCAGGATAAAATCGCTCGGATCCAGGAAGGGTTGCGCTTGGACATGCAGTGGTCTGAGGAAGGGGATGCGAGTGGTCTGGCTAATGTAATCTGGACTGAGTTCGATCCTGTTTCTGAGGATGAAGTGGACAGGATCATGCGGCAGCTGAGTTCCACCACATGTTTATTGGACCCGTGCCCTTCCTGGTTGGTTTATGCCTCCAGGGAGGTCATGTGCGGCTGGCTCCGGGCAGTGGTCAATGCTTCATTAAGGGAGGGGCTGTTCCCTGCCGCCTTGAAAGAGGCGGTGGTGAGGCTCCTTCTGAAGAAGCCTGCCCTGGACCCAACCGTGTTGAACAACTTTCATCCGGTCTCCAACCTTCGCTTTTTAGGGAAGGTTGTTGAGAGTGTGGTGGCGCAGCAATTGCCACTTTTCCTGGAGGAAGCGGACTACCTGGATCTGTACCAATCGGGCTTCTGACCCGGGTACAGCACGGAGACAGCATTGGTTGCGCTGATTGATGATCTCTCTAGGGCTCGGGACAGGAGTTTTTCCTCTGTCCTGGTCCTGTTAGATCTCTCAGCGGCTTTTGATACCATTGACCATGGTATCCTGTTGCAACATCTCGGGGGGCTGGGAGTGGGAGGCACTGTTTTATAGTGGTTCTCCTCCTACCTCTCAGGACATTCGCAAACCGTGTTGGCAGGGGGGCAGAGATTGACTCCGAGGTTTCTCACTTGTGGGGTACCCCAGGGGTCGGTCCTCTAGCCTCTCTTGTTCAACATTTATATGAAGCCGCTGGGTGAGATCATCCGTGGCTTTGGGGTGAGCTATCATCAGTACGCTGATGATATGCAGTTATACATCTCCACCCCAGGCCACATCAGTGATGCTCTCTCCGTGATGTCCCGTTGCTTGGAAGCGGTGCGGAACTGGACGGACAGGAACATGCTTCGACTCAATCCAGCCAAGACAGAGTGGTTGTGCATACCGATATCTCGGTCCAGTTCGGAGGTTCCATCTTTGGTCATGGGGGAGGAGGTGTTACCCCCCGTGGACAGGGCACGGAATCTGGGGGTCCTCCTGGACTCACGGCTCAAATTGGAGGAGCAGGTGGGGGCCATGGCCAGGGGGCCTTTGCCCAGATCCGGCTGGTTTGCCAGTTGCGCCCATAGCTGGACCGAGATGCCCTGCGCACAATCACTCAGGCGCTCGTTATCTCCCGATTCGACTATTGTAATGGTCTCTATTTAGGACTGCCCTTGCATACCACTCGGAGGCTTCAGCTGGTGCAGAATGCAGCCGTGCGGGTAGTGATGGGAGCTTCCCGATACTCCCATATTACACCCCTCCTGCGCGGCCTGCATTGGCTTCCAGTTGCCCTCCGGGTGAGATTCAAGGTTTTGGTGTTAACATTCAAAGTCCTACATGGCATGGGTCCAGGATATTTATGAGAACGACTCCTCCCAGCATCAAATACCAACCGCCCTGTACGGGCGCACAGACAGGGTCTCCTCGGGGTGCCGTCCGGGACTCAATGTCGCTTGGCGGTGACCCGGGGGAGGGCCTACTCTGTGGTGGCTCCCACTTTATGGAATCTTCTTCTGCCGGAGCTCCGGCTGGCTCCCGATCTCCGCACCTTCCGCCACGAGTTAAAACCTGGCTGTTTCTACAATCCGGGCTATGCTGACTCTCTGGGGGTTTGTTTATTTTAATTTTGGGGTTTTTAATTCCAATTCGGCTTGTAATTGTTTAATATGTTTTTAGGTAATTTATTTATTGTTGTATTTTTAGCTGTGAGCCGCCCCGAGTCCTTTCGGAGAGGGGCCAGCATACAAGTTGAATTTATATATATATACATATATATATACATACATACATGCACACACACACACACACACACACACACATATATATATGATGAGATTTCGTCGAAACGTTGCCAAGGTATTCTCAATCTTACACGGGACAAGACCCGAATACACCAAGACCTACATACCTTTACCCGTGAAAATCTACGAAAACAAATATATATATATATATATATATATATATATATATATATATATATATATATAAATCAGCCCCATTCCTTCACTTGAAAAAAACATCTTCCTGCTTTGTACACTAAGCAGCTTTTAAAATAAAAGATCTAGAAAGTCGATTGTCATTCTCTCTCTCTCTCTCTTAATTTTCCTGTGTTACTTCCTTTGCGTTTGGTGCCATTTTTCTATTAATAAGTGGAAATGTTCCAAGCAAGGGGTGGGCAGCATTTTTCAGCCTGAAGATCACTCCTGAATAGAAGAAACAGTTGGCTGAAATAACGCAACTGATTACAGAATAAGATAGAGACAGGATCGAAATATGAAAGATGCTATGCTCCCCCCAAAACCAAGCCGACAACAAAAGCATCAAAAGCATATTTTTCAATATTTTCCATTACAAAAAAAACAGCCACCATTAAAACTGCCAGCACAAGGACATAAGCATTCTCACAGCCATTGTATTAAGCTTCTGCATTATAACTGCCGCTTTGTACTTCAAATTTGGGGGCTTTAGAATAAAGTTTTTATTGTTGTTGTGAGCACACAACAACATTGTTGTTGGGAGTATTCAGGATAGGCATAACTGAAAGGAAATAATAAAATATGGGTGCTGGTCAGAGGTGGTATTCAGCAGGTTCTGAGAAATTCTGGAGAACCGGTAGTGGAAATTTTGAGTAGTTCAGAGAACCAGCAAATGCCACCTCGGACTGGCCCCTCCCCATCTATTCTTTGCCTCCCATTGTGTCCCAGCTGATGGGCTGGGTCTTTCTTTGGTTGCCCTGCACAGGAGCACAGAGCTGGAAAGCAGGTTAGTGGGATGGGGAGGGAATGGGATTTTGAAATATCCTTCCCCTGCCATGCCTACCAAGCCATGCCCACAGAACCGGTAGTAAAAAAAATTGAATCCCACCACTGGTGCTGGTGCTGGTGCTGACATTGCTACTGTGACAAATACCTGTGAACTACAGGCCCGTTTGTGGGTGGAAGAGAGAGAAAAGGATATTATCTCCATAATGATCTCAGAGGCAGGCTTGAACTTAGAGAAAAGAATCCTTTCAATCAGTCTTTCCCAATCCAATGTATTCCAGTTCTGCTGAATTTACAGCTCCCATACTCTTTAGCCTGCTGATTACAAATACAGGTAATCCTTGATTTACAACATTTTCATTTAGTGACTGTTTGAAGCAATGGTGGGATTCTAATTTTTTTACTACTGGTTCTGTGGGCGTGGTTTGGTGGGTGTGACATGGCTTGGTGGGTGTGGCTTGGTGGGCGTGGCAGGGGTGGGTTGCTGCAAAATCCCCATTCCCTCCCTACCCTGCTAACCTGCTTTCCAGCTCCATTCTCCTGTGCAGGGCAACCAAAGGAGACCCAGCTGATCAGCTGGGACTCAGGAGGCAGAGAAGAGATGAGGGTGGGGCCAGTCAGAGGTGGTATTTGCTGGTGCTCCAAACTACTCAAAATTTCTGCTACTGGTTCTCCAGAATTTCTCAGAACCTGCTGAATACCACCTCTGGTTTGAACTTACAACAGCACTGAAAAAAAAAGACTTATGATCATTTTTCCCAACTTACAACTGTTGCATGGTCATGTGGTCAAAATTCAGATGGTTAGCAACTGGCATGTACTTAGGACAGTTGCAGTGTTCTGGGGGGACATGTGATCATTTTGGCGACTTTCTGACAAGCACAGTCAATGGGGTAGCCAGATTCACTTAACACAACGTGTTACTAACTTAACAACTGCAGTGATTCACTTAACAACTGTGGCAAGAAAGGTCACAAAATGGGACAAAACTCATTTTTGCAAACTTGCTTAGCGATGGAAAAACTGGGCTCAGTTGTGGTTGTAAGTCAAGGACTAAAGGGATACCATACCAATATAGATTGAACAGATGAGTTCTGATCATGCTGCTTTAGGGTTATTCTCTTTATTAAATTTGTTTGCCAGCCATCTCATCACAAGGCAATTCTATTTTCTGTGGCTCTCTATCATTAAGAAAGCAAACTTGTTAAGTTTGCATGAAGAGACAGACGCGGAGTGCTTCAAGCTCTTTAGTTTATTAGTGACTACAGCTCAGAATGGACCCACTTTGGCTGGGCTGCGGCTGCTACTTATAGCCAGCAGCCGCCAGCCAATCAGAGTGCAAGGTTTTCCCACTTTTAAACCAATCATTTCTAACATTTTACAAGAACAGTTCAAACTAAACCAATGACTTCAAACCTGCATACGTAACACCCCTCCCCACTAGGTTCAGTCCATACTCAAACCCCATCTATCTAATGTATTCTTTTTAATAGGTGGGGCTCTTGTGCGTTGAGACCTACGTGGTTCAGATGTTTTAAGGTTCTCACACAGTGAGAGAGGAAATGTGTCTGCTGACATTTCCATACTTGGACTTCTGGTAATAGTAGAACCTGTTTGGTTGCTACAACCTGGTCTCTCCTCCCAATCCATCTCCAACCCAATGTCAGCACCTAAGTCAGGTAGTGATGTACAGTCTTCTTGTAAGAATGGATTTTGGCATTGTGACAGGTTTTGGGATGGTTCCTGTCATGACACATGGGGTTGATTCTTATTTGCTGATTATCCTCATGATCCTCCTCTTCCCCCCTAGATGAGGTACTAGGTGTGGGAACCACAGAGGAGCAATTGCGATGTTCCTGAGGTAATCTGGATCTAAGCTGATCAATGTGCCTGCTCCAGAGGACTCCATCCTCTGTTTGTACCCTGTAAGACCTAGGTCCTGTGATTTGGGTTATCTCAGCAGGAATCCATAATGGTTCACTCATAAGGTTCTTAGCATAAACAGAATCACCCACAGTGAATGTGCGAATTTTACTAGTGGAATCTAGTGGTGCGTTGGGTGCGTAAGTGGGATGAAAGCGGTCAAGGGGACATCTGAGTTTCCTACCCATCAACAACTCTGCTGGGGATAAGTTAGTTGATGGGTTACGAGTGATGTGCTGAACACTAAGAAGTTTTTCAACTTTCTCAGTGATGTCCCCAGGACCCAATTGCTGAAGCTTTTCCTTGGTAAAACGTACCATTCATTCAGCCCAGCCGTTAGCCGAAGGGTGCCCAGGGGCTGTTAGGGCATGTCTGATACCCAGTTGTGCTAGATAGGATTCAAAAGGGTTGGATGTAAATTGAGGGCCATTGTCAGAGACAAGAACATCAGGTAACCCGTGGGTTACAAAAAGCTTTTTAAGCTGCTTGATGACAGCATCAGTTGTGGTGGATGCCATAGGGATTACCTCTAGCCATTTGGAATATGCATCTACTATAATAAGGAAGGTGTGCCCTCTGGTAGGGCCAGCGAAATAAATGTGAATCCTAGGCCATGGGCCCCTAGGACATTCCCATTCCTGTTTGGGGGCGAGAGGTGGGGCAGGCCTGACTACCTGACAGTTGGGACAAGATGCAACCCAGTTTTCAACCATTTTGTCAATACCTGGCCACCATACAGAACTCCTGGCCAATCCCTTCATCCTTACAATACCAGGATGACCCTCATGTAGCATTTCCAAAACCTCTCTTTGCAGTTTTGCAGGAATAACCACCCTGTTACCCCACAAAATACATCCTCTTAATACAGATAATTCAGTTTGCCTGGATTTAAAAGGTTGGGCAAGGTGAGGTAGATCTTGAAGAGGCCAACCTTTCTTAATCCAGCCTATAATAGGAGCCAATAAAGTGTCTTTGGCAGTCTCTCTGGCAATTTCAGCAGCGTGTACTGGAAGCTTGGCAACAGTTTCTAGGAAAAAGGTGTGTGCCTCAGGTTCAAAGTCCTCCTTGTGACAAGGAAATGGGCAATGACTCAAGGCATCAGCATGTCCAATGTCCTTGCCAGGCTTGTGGATAAGGTTGTAGGAATAAGCAGCAAGAAATTCAGTCCACCTCAGCATGCTTGGTGACAGGATAGTGGGTGTTGGTTTGTCTCCTGCCACAATGCCTAAAAGAGGTTTGTGATCTATGACAATAGTAAATGTTCTCCCATATAGATGCTCATGGAATTTCTTGACAGCTGCAACAATTGCCAAGGCTTCCTTGTCCAGTTGGCTGTAGTTTCTCTCTGCTTTAGTCAAGTAGAGTAAAATGCAATAGGGGCTTCCCTCCCGCTGGGAAGCATGTGGCTCAACACACACACCCCACTCCAAAAGGGGATGCATCACAAGTCAGTACAACAGGCAAATTCTCAGAGAACTGTATTAGTACAGAATCAGAAGTGATTTGTCTCTTAAAAGTGTTAAATGCAGCTTGTTCTTTTCTGCCCCAGACTCATGCAGACTTTTTGTCTAGTAATCTGTGTAGTGGTTCTGCAATGGTTGCCTTCTGAGGTAGAAACATGTGATAGAAGTTAATGAGTCCCAGGAAAAATTGCAAGTCTGTTTTGCATTTTGGCCTGGGGGCTTCTTTGATTGCCTGAACCTTGGCATCTGTGGGGTGGATACCATGCTTGTCAATCATATAGCCCAAGAACTCTACCTTGTCAGTTCTAAGTGTGCATTTTTCTTCTTTGACTTTTAACCCCGCTTTCTTGAATCTGGTTAGGACTTCTCTGAGTCTCTCGCGTAACTGAGTGTCATTTTCAGCACAGATTAACACATCATCAAAATAAGGCACTACCCCTAGCAGTCCTTGGAGCATTCTTTCCATAAGGCTTTGGAAAATGCCTGGTGCCACACTTACTCCAAATTGCAACCTTTTGCATTTGTAAGCACCTCTATGAGTCACAAGGGTTTGGGCCTCTGCAGTGGCATCATCAACTGTTAACTGTTGATATGCCTGGGCCAGATCCAATTTGGCAAAGACTGTGCCCCTGCCAAGAGAATGTAATAAATGATGCACCATTGGAACTGGATATGCGCTCTGTTGTAGCGCATGGTTCAATGTCCCCTTGTAGTCTCCATAGATTCTCACAGACCCATCAGCCTTGACTGGTGTGACTATGGGTGTCTCCCACCTGGAGTGGTCAGTGGGGTCTAAAACTCCTTGAGCTATTAGTTTATCTAATTGTGCATCAATTTTTTCCTTTAAGGCAAATGGGACCCTTCTGGGTTTTAAACGGATTGGTGGCACCTTGGGATCTAGATTGAAAGTGATAGGGGGCCCCAAGTACTTGCCTAATCCGTTGCTGAAGACCTCTGGAAACTCAGACTTCAAGGCCTCCTCCCATTCAGTGTTGCTCACGTGATTGATGCTAGTCACCTTGATGCCCAGCGGGTTGAACCACTCAAGTCCCAGCAAACTTGGGCGATCCTTGTCCACGATGGTCAGGAGTTTGGTGTGGCCTTTGAACTTCATGTTGAATTCTCTTGTTCCAACTACTGGAATCTTGTTCCCTTGGTAGTCTTTAAGAGTCAGTGTTTGCTTCTTGAAGTGATTCTTCTGAATGTTTGGGAGTAGTCTGTGAATAGTGTCCCATGACACCATAGATAGATATGAGCCTGAGTCCACTTCCATTTGGCAAGGCCTTCCTTCAATAAGTACCTTGACATGTACTTTTCTGTTATTGATAGAAGATGAATGACCGATAGTTACTGTCTGATGAGTTTCATTCTTCCCCTTTGCTTCTATGCTGCGCCCCCCTTTCTCACTGAGATTGTTGGGCTTGAATTCTTTGTCTTTGTTTGCAGGAAATTTCCTTCTGTTGGGTGGAGTTCTGGATGATTTGGAGACTCTTGCTAGGTGTCCTCTTTTTTCACAATGGAGGCAAATGGTGTCTAAAAACTTGCATTCAGTGCAGGGGTGGCTTCCCCCACAACCTCTGCAGTAGAAATCTTGCCTCTTTCTTCTCAGGTCTTTCTTTTTCCACTCCATTCTGAGTCTGTAAATTCCCTCTTCCACCTCACTACAGTCTGAATCAGAATCTAGGTCATCACAATGGTTTCTGGTAGACTTTTCCCCATCAGAATGGTTTGTGGCCCTGTTCATCTTTCTCATGGCTGCTGCTGAGGACTTGGTAGCTTCTGCTGAAGAGGCTTCTTCTATGGCTTCTTTTAGCGTGATCTTAGGTTTCATTAATAACTTGCTCTGTAATACCTTGTCTTTAAGGCCCAGAACAAATCGATCACACATGGCCTCTTCTAAACTGTTAAATTCACAAGCACCCCCAATGTCTCTTAAACTTGCCATGAAGTCGTTTATGTTTTCGCTTTCCCCTTGATCCCGATGGTAAAACTCGTGTCTCTTAATGAGGCACAATACTTGTGGGGCGTAATGGGCTCTTAACAGCTTTTCCAAGTCAGGCCAGTCCATTACCTTCACGTCTGCAGCTCCCGCCAATGCCTTCGCCATCTTGAAAACTGCCGGAGCGTAAGAAAGACCGCCTCTTCCGCTCGGAAATGTCGGCTAGATCGTTTCCTTCCAGATACATTTGGAACGATCTGCATACGACTCCCAGTCTTCTGCCGTCGGATTGAACGGGGCTGGGGGGGTGTTCAGCACAGCCATCTCGCTCTTCTTCTGTTACGTGTTGCCTTCTTCTTCAGGGGAATCCCACCTTCGTCGCCAGTGTTAAGTTTGCATGAAGAGACAGACGTGGAGTGCTTCAAGCTCTTTAGTTGATTAGTGACTACAGCTCAGAACGGACCCACTTTGGCTGGGCTGCAGCTGCTACTTATAGCCAGCAGCCGCAGTTGCCAGCCAATCAGAGTGCAGGGTTTTCCCACACTTTTTAAACCAATCATTTCTAACATTTTACAAGAACAGTTCAGACTAAACCAATGACTTCAAACCTGCATACATAACAAAACTGATGAAGAACAAGTTTTTTCTGCATGTTGTTTTAATTATTTTTATGGGAGCTTCATGTTGGTCAAAATTTGTCCATTAGTTTAAAAAGTAACCTATACATTTTGACTAGGTCCAACAGGAATTGACTGATACTTTCTAAATGAACTTTCTGCTTGGGCTTTTAACTTTCAAAATAGTTTGGTATTGCTCTCCCGATTAAGAGCTTCCCTGAAATTTAGAATAAACCTAAACTGTTGTCTTGAATAAATAAGAATGAATCTGAAGATAATCTAACAGAGGAGAATATATGTCGCTCAGGGTTGAACTATGGAGTCTTTGCTGCTCTCTGAGCTCTGTAGTTTCATTGCAAACATTTCATTATACAACTTGATAACGTCAGCAGGAAAACAACAAAGCTCAGAGACCACCAAGGATTCCACTGAAGATGATCTATTGGATATTATTTTCATTGACTATTATGACGGCATTCAATAATACTTACTGTTCTCATATCTACTCCTTTTTTCCCCTAGAATGCTTTTAAAAAGGTATTCAATTTGGTGGCATTCCAGAGGAGAAATTCTGGCAGACTTTTTTTTTCCTTTAGTGGCCACACTTCTATATCTATCCCAGAATCCAACAAAGCAATGCAAAGAGGAGATTAAAAAAAATAAGCAATTGAAATATAAATGAATAAGGAAACCAATGATAATCTGAATATTAAAAACATATGGATTTTTTAAAGATGCATATGCTTCAACATTGACCGGAATGCTCTCTTGTAATATAACCTTTGGATTCTTATTGTACATAAGTCCAAAAAGGTCCTTTCATCTGATTATACACTAAGATTCTGCTGGTTTTGATTTGTTGCACCTTCCAGATCTGCATTTTATTCACCGTTTTAGTGAGTTTGTATGTGCTTTAAAAATGTTCCAACTCTAAAAATTCTATAGTGAAAATATAGGTGAAATGCAATGAGAGGGAAGAACCTGCTCAACTGCAGAGCCTTTGTATGCAAAATGGTTAGGTAGATCATACTGAATAGATGGACTCATATTATTATCTAGACTATCTGATGTTCCTGTAACAGATAGGTATGAAGCTTCTGTGAAATCAGCCTTCCATCCTCTCGGGGTAGGTAAATTGAGGACCCAAGATTGTTGGGGGCAATAAGCTGACTTTGTAAAAATGCTGCTTAGTAATAAGCAACCTTCCATCCTCTCGGGGTAGGTAAATTGAGGACCCAAGATTGTTGGGGGCAATAAGCTGACTTTGTAAAAATGCAGCTTAGTAATAAGCAGGCATATACAATGGAAGGAAGGCTATTGCTGAGCGCATTGGGTTGTGCTCCAAAAAAAAATTGTAAGCCGCCCTGAGTCTTCAGAGAAGGGTGGCATATAAATGTAATTTTTTAAAAAAAAGGGTGTACCATGGGCAGAAGTGAAATTGTGGCTAAAAGTTAAGAGAATAAAAGTTAGATGGGTGTTAACTTGCAAGGGTAGGACATAAGGATAGTTAGGCACAATTATATGAGCAAGCAGCTGTTCTTTACATCATTCTGTTTTACAGTGATAGTGTAAGATCAAGGTCACAGTTTGTCACCCAGCAAGTTGCAAGCTATTTTTTTTAAATTACATTTATATGTCACCCTTCTCCGAAGACTCAGGGCGGCTTACAATTTTGGGATACAACCCAATGCGCTCAGCAATAGCCTTCATTCCATTTTATATGCCTGCTTATTACTAAGCGGCATTTTTACAAAGTCAGCTTATTGCCCCCAACAATCTTGGGTCCTCAATTTACCTACCCCAAGAGGATGGAAGGCTGAGTCAACCTTGAGCCTGGTGGGATTCGAGCCTGCACTAATTGCAGGCAGCTGGAACTTAAGTGCTAGGCATTTAACAGCCTGCACCACCAAGGCCCTATTTAACTTTTGTTCTGCTTGAAATTATTTTTGAGATCCATTTGTAACTCTATCTAAATCTATCTCAGACCATTTGGATGTAATTTACCCATTAGATCCACCTGCCAGACCAACTTGCAATATCCATCCATCCATCCATCCATCCATCCATCCATCCATCCATATCATTACATGAATTTCAACAGCAAATGGCTTTCGCCTTCCTTCACTTGCCATCTTCTGGATGCTTTGGATTTTAGCTCCCTGCAGGCCTGGCTAACTAAGAAGTTGTATTTCTGTACATCTAGAGGGCCCACAACTGAGACAGGAATGATAAATTACATTGATATGGTTTGAGGTAGGTAAATTCATTTGATAAGATGCATGGACAGATGGATGGATCATGGATGGATGGGTGGATGGATGGATGGATGGATGATGGATAGGTGGGTGGCTGGATGGGTAGATGGATTTTGCAATAAAGAGATGTTCTAGAAGCTGGTGTGATTCATATTCTACAGTATTGCGTTTATCAAGGGGAGTTTTTTTTTTTTAATTACATTTATATGCTGCCCTTCTCCGAAGACTCAGGGCGGCTTACAATTTTTTGGGATACAACCCAGTGTGCTCAGCAATAGCCTTCCTTCCATTGTATATGCCTGCTTATTACTAAGCGGCATTTTTACAAGGTCAGCTAATTGCCCCCAACAATCTTGGGTCCTCAATTTACCTACCCCGAGAGGATGGAAGGCTGAGTCAACCTTGAGCCTGGTGGGATTCGAGCCTACAGTAATTGTAGACAGCTGGATCTTAAGAGCAGGCATTTAACAGCCTGAGCCACCAAAGCTTAATCTAGAGTTTAATCTAGAGGAGACATGATAGCAGTGTTTCAATATCTCAGGGGCTGCCACAAAGAAGAGGGAGTCAAGCTATTCTCCAAAGCACCCGAAGGCAGGACAAGAAGCGATGGGTGGAAACTCATCATGGAGATAATTAACCTAGAACTAAGAAGAAATTTCCTGACAGAACAATGAATCAGTGGAACAACTTGCCTCCAGAAGTTGTGAATGCTCCAACACTGGAAGTTTTGAAAAAGATGTTGGATAACCATTTGTCTGAAGTGGTATAGGGTTTCCTGCCTAAGCAAGGGGTTGGACTAGAAGACCTCCAAGGTCCCTTCCAACTCTGTTATTCTATTCTAATCCTCAATTTATGTTCCACTATAGTGAAATACGTGTCAAGTCTGGGATCCGTACAGTTTTTGAAAATGCATGCTTATACTTGGACACATTTTTTGACTAGAAGGACTGTTGTTATGGATTCTTAATAAGGATTATTCCTTTTTTTTCTTTATCCGCAAACTTGCTGACTTGTCAAACACACATCTGTTGACATGGGAAGTCAAAGCAAAAATAAATGGAGATAAGAATAAGGAAATAGTTGAAGGCAGGACAAACACTGCTCTTGATTTAATGTAAATTTAGTTAAAATTAAATGTAATTGTATCTTTAATATGCACGTAGTTAATGATTTCCCTCTTCTGCAACATTAAAAATGGTACTCCAGTGATATCATTGAAAGGGTTCCACACTGGTCTAAATGGAAACCTGGGGTAATGCACCTGTGTTTCAAAATAGGGTCGTAGGGCTAAAGCCCTGGAAGTTTTCTCATCCAACCCCTGCTGCCCAAGGCAGGAATCCCTATATCATGACAAAGTTTACACTCCCATGAGCATTCTGCCTGGGAAGGCTCGCTGTAGATCATGGTGGGATTTTCCTTTGAAGTTAATATCCCTAAGAGAGGATTGTTAATGAAGACCCATTCTTGTGCTCTTTGCATTGGAAACCATATTTGTTCTTAATTGGAAAGCTTAAGCACAAGCTGATGGGGCCCACTACTTTGAAAATATCAAGCTGTGCATTTGCTTTAGATACTTAAATACAACTCAGGGTTCAGATCACAGCTTCTCCATGGCAGTTAAATAAGTAACACATTCATAGTTTGTAAACTGTTTCTCACAGCTTGTTTATTTAGGGTTATAACTCAAGTCAGGCTCCTTATGGAAGCGTGACTCATTGTTTAATGTGTCAGCTTATTAGCAATACTTGTTTTTGCCTTATATTTCTTTTGCTACCAGTAATTGCTGAGCCCACTGTGAGCTTCAGTTTTTCGACAGCAGTAATGCAAAAGGCAACAAGAGAAACCAGACCTTGCTAGAGCGATACTGGGGGAAATTAGCACAGTTCACAGACTTGCAGAAAAGTTGTGCAAATTCTACAAAATGGAAAGGTCTTAATTGATCTTTAATACACGATAATCCAATTATTTGCCACACTGAATAGTACAGATTCAAAAAGTCTGCCCTAGGTTTTATGCTAAAACTTGATTTAGATAGTAGTTAAAAAAATCTTGCTTCCTGTATTTATGAAAGTTGTATTTCCAAGTTCACACTTTATTCTATGTTTTCCTAAGCCAGTGTGGGTCTCCTCATAAATCTATATGTCTAAGATAATTAAAGTTATTCTATTTGTGGTGAGACACAAAAACAATCCATTCTCTGGCTGTGAACCAGGCCTTTCTTGTATGATCCCTCCTTCATTATCCCTCTCAAAAGTTGGATGTATTCCCTTTCTGTCAATAAAAAAATATATAAAGAATAAAAGCTAGCATATACTAATGTGTATAACACACACACAAAAAGGCACCAATTTTCAAAAGACATATCCAAATGAATTCAAAGCAATGTGCACAATAATACTTAAGGAGGCAGAGCAAACTTAAAAGTTGACGAAACAGGAAACTACAGAAAACCAAAACTGACAGATGCATCAGTGTTATTCTATATTTTCTATTCTATATTTACATATACAGTAAAAACTGAGACTGTCTTATGAACAGAATTGCAAGCTCTTCAAGAGATATAACCACCCTCTTCACTATTATGAATTAGGCAGTTATTCTGTATTTATTTGAAGCACATTTTCCAGCTAAAAGAAGATTCTAGAACCGCCATTTTTTTATCCTAGCTTACAAAGTTCCTCAAACGATACATTAAAAGCATTGTGAGTACTGTAATATACTGTAATTCATTAATTAATTAAATGGGAGTCATGAGGCTAAGCTAAAGAAACGAGCTGCAGACAGCAACAGTTTTAGGCAACAGATAAGACTGAAAAGATATGAATATGAGAAATGAAAGGATGACTATAAGACCACAACAAAGACATATACGCACATAGCAACATGAACATGGGTTTGTGCAATAGCAATGATCAGTATCATGGAATAGAAGACTATTCACACACACAGCATGACATTTTGTGCTGCAGGACATATGCAGGACTAATTTCTCTGCCAGTTTATTTCCCAAACTTGCCCTGGAAAACTGAGAATAAAATTACATTTCCAAATTTGCCTCCATTCAGCAATGCAGAGTTGCATTGCCCCTTGCTGAGGAACCATTGGGAAACAAAGGAGATTAAAAATAAATAAATAAAAGTCATAAAGTGCATTTGACAGTGTCCTTTTAAATTATCCTTCCCCTCCCCTCCCACCCTACATACAGTACAATAAATTGCATGCTCCAGCCATAAAAAGCACCTGAAAAACTCTTGGAAAGATTTATGGGCATCTAATTCCTACTCTCAATAAAATGAACACGCAGCTTGCAAGATAATTTCTCATCAGCAATATTTCATATTCCAGGACAACTCCCTTCAGTCATACTGTCCCAAGCAATACAGCACTGCCAGCCCTTCTGAATCACGCCTACGTGTAAAGGACAAACCCAGCTCATTTATGACACTTCCCAGTATCCCAACCTCCTTCTATTAGCTTTACTGATCCAATGGAATCCATGTGAACAAATCCCTACGGAATATTTATTGATTTATTTGACTTGTATGCCGCCCCCTCTCCGAAAGGACTTGACACTTTCCAAGGAGGAAGAAAAAAAGAATCTCAGGTTGTGTTCAGTTGAGTCACACATATTATCATGTATCAATTCAAAGAAACCAGAGCTCTCTTGAACCAACTTCATGAACTGAAAGCAAGAATACAGTAAGGGAAAAAACTGAATCATCATATCCTTAGTGTTGGCTGCAAGGCCATCTCAAAAAGAGTCACCTTGCTGCAAGATGAGCAGCAAAATTTTAAAAAATTTTAAAAGAGCCTTGGTGGCTCAGGCTGTTAATTGCCTGCACTTAAGTTCCAGCTGCCTACAATTGCTGTAGGCTCGAATCCCACCAGGCTCAAGGTTGACTCAGCCTTTCATCCTCTCGGGTTAGGTAAATTGAGGACCCAAGATTGTTGGGGGCAATTAGCTGACCTTGTAAAAATGCCGCTTAGTAATAAGCAGGCATATACAGTGGAATGAAGGCTATTGCTGAGCACACTGGGTTGCATCCCAAAAATTGTAAGCCACCCTGAGTCTCCGGAGAAGGGCGGCATATAAATGTAATTTTAAAAAAATGCTGGGCAAGAGGCCACTTTCTGGATACCCCAGTCTTATTCACCTGTATTTTGTCAGGCACAAGGAATCAGGATCACACAGGTTAAGTTCCAGTTAAGAAGATTTATTGCACCATCCATAAGAATCTGGTCAACTAATGGGCAGCACTAAATTGGTGCTAGGTAAGAGTCAATGGAATTGAAGGGTGGGATGGACTTGCAGCATTTATGGACATGGAATGATTGTAGGCTGAGTCTTCTCTTGACTCTGCCCTCAGGCTCTGTCTCTTCTTCCCCTACAGACTTAGTAGGCAAACATTTATTTTGTTTCTATCTGCATGTGCCTTTGAGGCAGTCTTTATGTCTGACAATAGAATAGAATAGGATGGAATAGGATGGAATAGGATAGAATAGAATAGAATAGAATAGAATAGAATGGAATGGAATTGAATGGAATGGAATAGGAATAGGAATAGGAATAGGAATAGGAATAGGAATAGGAATAGGAATAGGAATAGAATAGGAATAGAATAGGAATAGAATAGGAATAGAATAAAATAGAATTCTTTATTGGCCAAGTGTGATTGGACACACAAGGAATTTGTCTTGGTGCAAATGCTCTCAGTGTACATAAAAGAAAAGATACATTTGTCAAGAGTCAAGAATTATAAGGTACAACACTTAATAATAGTCATAGGGTACAATAAGCAATCAAATCATACTAGGAAACAGTCAATATAAATTGTAAGGATACAAGCAACAAAGTTACAGTCATATAGCCTCAAGTGGGAGGGGATGGGTGATAAGGAGTGATGAGAAGATTAATAGTAATAGTATGCAGACTTTGTAAATAGTTGGACAGTGTTGAGGGAATTATTTGTTTAGCAGAGTCATGGCGTTCGGGGAAAAAACTGTCCTTGTGTCTAGTTGTTCTGGTGTGCTAGTTGTTCTATCTTGTCCTTGTGTCTAGTTGTTCTATCTATAGCGTCGTTTTGAGGGTTTATGTCCAGGATGTGGATATTTTCATATCCTGGACATAAATATTTATGTAGATATTTTCACAGCCCTCTTTTTGACTCGTGCAGCATACAGATCCGCAATGGAAGGCAGGCTGGTAGTAATTGTTTTTTTCTGCAGTCCTAATTACTCTCTGAAGTCTGTGTCTGTCTTGTTGGGATGCAGAACCAAACCAGACAGTTATAGAGGTGCAGATGACAGACAGATGACAAGTCCATGTAGTTTACATTATCTATGTCTAAACACCAAAAAGACAAAATATTTTTCCAGAAAAAAATACTGTGGTTAATTAGCATTGACAGTCCCAAAAGGAGGACCCTTTAGTTTTTTTCCCCAGATTTAACTCTGTTATTGTCATAGCAGAAGCATTATGGAGATAGAGAGGAAGTGGGAGGTCATGTGATCCATTCTCAATTCTGAATTTAAAAAATGGTGGACAGGTACAAAGTATCCAACACCTTGATCTTTAACCAAAATATTGTAAAGTAAGGGTTGAGCTGGAATTTAAGCCCAGGATTCTCCCATGTGACCTAACATGCCAACGCTCAGTCTTTTAGTATTTGTTGAAGACAGATCTGATGGGGAAAAGTTTCTTTTTTCATTGTCACAGTGATCAGCCAATCACCAGGCTACACCGGTGAGACTGAGGGAAGTGGCTGTATGATTGTCACATAGTCCAGCCTAGCACTCGAACTACATAGGTTTCAATAGAATCCAAAAGAACTATTCAACTTTGAACTAAATACATGGATGTTTTAATGATGGTCTCCAGAATGAGAAATGCAGAACTCCAGCAGGTGATGGAGGAACATACATCAAAGGCTATGGCTTAATGTGACATGATTCTGTCACAGAATCTGGTCTAGAAAAAAGGGTCTCTCCTAGGCAATCTGCTCTTCCTGCAGAAGAGAAGAGGAGAGGAGAGAAGAGAAGAGAAAGAGAAAGAGAAAGAGAAAGAGGAGAGGAGAGGAGAGAAAGAGAGAAAGAGAAGGACACAGAGAGAAAAATATCTCAGTCACTGCAGTAATTCCAAATAGTCTTTTTTTCCCCAATGGGCAGTTGATTAAAATTAGAGCTGCAGTCCACACTTTTAATCTACATTTAACGAACACGTTGATTAATCCTACTATTTCAGTGATAGGTGCATTCAGCCTTAATTAACATGAAAGGAGGAATGGTGTCTGGATACATTTTCCAGAGATTACATTAATTCAAGCATGCAAATTTCATGGTGCTTGATCTCCCTGGGCAGTAAAATTTTCCCCAGGCACTTTTTAGGACTTGCACCTAAATCTATGTGCCACTTTTTAGAGGGGGGGAGGGAGAGGGGAGAGGGGAGAGGGGAGAGGGAGAGGGAGCTTTAGCCAGTAAAACTCGCATTTATTTCATGTAAAAATCATACATATTTTTTGTGACTTCTTGAAACAATGCAGCTCTTACTCTCCATTAATGTTACTACATGAACTATAGAAAATGACCCTGACTTTTGGTGCTATTTATTTTGCCTTGCCTGCAGCAGCAAAGAATTGTAGCCGCTATTCACACATTTCCTTTTTAAAACAGTTGCTGGGATGTCCATCTGGCCTTGCAGCCATGGCTGTGCTTCTACCACACCAGCACATTTATCTGCTTTCACCCTATATCTATCAGTTTCTGATGGATAACCGATTTTAATATGACCCTTTAATATGATTTTCCCCATCCAATCCAGACATTCTAGCTGTGGTACTAAATAGAAAGCAGAGACTGTCAATTTTTAGTGTGGCCAGAGACTACTGAATGGAATGGAATGGAATGGAATGGAATGGAATGGAATGGAATAGAATAGAATAGAATAGAATAGAATAGAATAGAATAGAATAGAATACTTTATACAGGTATATAATTCTGTATACAGGTAGTCCTTGACTTATGACAGTTAAGCCCACAATTTCCACTGCTAAGTTGTTAAGTGAGTTTTGCCCCATTTTGCAACCTTCCTTGCCACAATTGTTAAGTGAATGACTGCAGTTGTTAAGTCAGTAACACGAGCGTTAAGTAAATCTGGCTTCCCCATTGACTTTGCTTGTCAGAAGACTGCAAATGATGAACCAGTTGACAAGCATCTGAATTTTGACCACATGACCATGGGGATGCTGCCAAAGTCGTTAAGTGTGACAAGCAGTCATAAGTCTTTTTCACAGCGCCATTGTAACTTCAAATGGTCACCAAATGAATTGTTGTAAGTTGAAAACTATTTTGTATACATACAGTATTATTTTGGGAGAGGTGGGAGGAGAAACAATACTGAATAAGGAAATTGTGCCAAGGGATTATGGATAGAAGCAGGATTTCACATATTTGCCTGGGATTAGGGAAAACTGGAAAAGTTCATTTCATTGTTTTTTAAATATACTGTACCATGTGAAGCTGATACCACAGATTGTACTACTATATCAATATGTTTATTCAACCAGTTTAATCCATTATAAATGAACTATTGGCCACATTTGTACAATAAACTAAGCTTAGTGTTAACCTTTAATATGGCTTGTAGTAGGGTGTGAAAATGGACCAGCTGGATGGTTTATGGTTCAATATTTTGTGCAAACTCAGAAAATTAATTAATTTTGTAAATGGGTTGGGCGTTTTGTAGGAACGTAGCCAAAGTTTCAGGAGTCAGGGTATCAGGAAACTGCATTGTTGTTGTTTTTAGCAAGTACAATTGGATGGAAGTCCAGGGAAATCCCACCTAATACATAAGAAACAATCCGTGTTTGTACTCTGCTCTGATATTTCAGATTCAGATAGAGACTTGATATGATAAGCATGGATTAAGTGATGTGGGATTAAAGAGCATAAAGTATCCTGGGCCCCAGAAATAAAGGTACATGGGGAGACCCAAAAAAAATCTATTGGTGAGTGGACAGTAGGGATGAAATGCACGCATGCAGAAACTAATCAAGGAGAGAAGTAACCTAGAACGAAGGAGGAAGTTCCTGACAGTCAGGAGAATTAATCAGTGGAATGACTTTTGCCTCCGGAAGTTGTGAATGTTCCAACACTGGAGGTTTTTAAGAAGAGTGAAACATTTGTCTGATCAGCAAGGGTGTCAAACTCATTTCATCAGCATTCTGTTTGACCTCAGGGGCCAGGGGTGGGCATGGCCAGAGTGAGCATGGGCAGCTTGACATCACTCGTGTCGGGGGCGCCTTTGGCAGCACAAGTACTCTGCCAGCAAAAACGGGCTCCCAATCTTTGTTTTCGGCTGCAACGGCCTCCTGCAGCCTTCTGCCAGTGAAAACAGAGTTCTGTTTTCACTGGCAGAGGGCTGCAGGAGGCCATAGCAGCTGAAAACGGGGCCTGGGAGGGCTGCAAGTGGCCCTCCTGAGTTCCATTTTCACTGGCAGAGGCGCCGGAGGCTGGTCCTTCACTGTTTCTAGGGTGGCCTCATGGGCTAGATCTAAGCACCCCACAGGCTGGATCCAGCTCCTGGGCCCTGAGTTTGGAACAGTGGTGGGATTCAAATTCTTTTACAATTCTTTTCCTGGTTCTGTGCAGTGGTGGGATTTTTAAAATGTTACTACCGGTTCTCTGGACGTGGCTTGGTGGGCATGCTGTGGCTTGGTGGGCGTGGCTTGGTGGGCATGGCAGGGGAAGGATACTGCAAAATCCCATTCCTTTCCCACCCCACTAACCTGTTCTGACCCAGCCAGGTTCCCAGAGAGCAAACACAGACAAACTCAGTAACTCAAACCTTCACAGCTTTAATCTACAAATAAACTTCTTTGTAGATAAAAGATGGCTTGCAGTCAATTAGTCCAACCAGAAAAGACTTGACAGAATTCTTCAGATAAGCCAGTATCTCTACACACAATGCTGGGTCCTTACAGCTTCTTAGACTGTTTTTGCCTTCTACAGAGCAAAAACCCTTGGAAACCAGGTTTATATTCCCTGGAGGGAGGGGCCATTAATTAGCATTCTTACTCCCAAGTCGCCTGTGCTGCTCTTCTATGAATCATCCTGCATTCACTCGCACTTAGCACAGGCTCCTCAGGAACCTCCTCCTCACTGCTGCCGGCTAACCACAACATAACCTGATTTCCAGCTCCATTCTCCTGTGCAGGGCAACCAAAGAAGACCCAGCCAATCAGCTGGGACTCGGGAGGTGGAGAATAGATGGGGGCGGGGCCAGTCAGAGGTGGGATTGGCCGGTTTTCTGAACTATTCAAAATTCCTGCTACCGGTTCTCCAGAAATGGTCAGAACCTGCTGAAGACCACCTCTGGTTTGGAACTCCTGGTATAGGGTTTCCTGGGCAGTGGGACAGCAGGTTTCCTGAGCAGGGGGTTGGACTAGAAGATCTCCAAGGTCCCTTCCAACTCTGTTATTCTGAAGTCTAATGTTGACCCTAAACTTACTGGAGCAAAAAAAAGGAGGGGTGGGATATTTGCTTTTCTTCCTTCCCTGAAGCAAAGACTAAAAGAGGCCTCTAGTAACAGGCTGTGGCCTTCATTCTACTTCTGAGTGCTAATTTAAATGCAACACACATTGACATAGATCTGTGAGGGGTGGTGCTGAATCCAGCTCAATTTTGCCTGTGATTATACATTTCCAGCAAATTATTTCTTTTTTTTTAAACCCTTCCTTTCTTTTCTAAACTCTGCACATTGTGTCTCATGTTTGTAGTTATTATCTTGTTAATGTAGATTATGCTATAGTGTTTGGAATGCGTTGAAATCAATACTTGTGCTTTTCTTTCTTTGTTTTCACTTTTCAGTTTAATAAAGAGAATTTTAAAAAAAAAATTAAAATGAATAAAATGCAGGGTTTAGCTAGGATTGTTTGTTTTCTTTCATTCTGTTATAGTTCTTACTATATTTTACCTTTCATTGGCTATCAAATCAAATTAATTCTGTTGTAAGACCCAGGAAAGGGCTAGCTGGTTTGGTGCCTTGATATTTGGTGATTCAAGAAGCCATTCCCATACACATGAACTTGAAAGTACTACAGGTAGTACTTTACCATCTGTTGATTTGCAACTGTTTGATGTTACAATGAACCCTGAAAAAGCTACTTTCAACCCGAATTTGAAGTTCCAACATCCATCCATGGACCTCATGACCACATTGAGTGCTCATCAATTGTGTAACCAACAGAGGAGATGGGCAGCAATTAAACTGGACATATCTCTAGGGAGATTCTCAGTCATCCAGGTCATGGTTGTCCCAAAGGTGGTTTTTTTCAAGAGGCAACTGGACTTTCTGTTTTTTTCTTTGAAGACATCTCACTTCTCATCCAAGAAGCTTCTTCAGCTATGACTGGATGGTGGAGACTGGAAGGATTTATACTCCTTGCAGACAGCTGGTCATTTGCATCCTTTTAGCGGGTTGTTGAGGCCACCTGGAGGTTTATCTGTGTCATCAGGGTCAACTGAGCAGTGCAAATTGATGTGCTGCCTTCTTGGACCTGTTGAAAGATTGTTGAAGAGTGTTGTAGATTGGAGATAGATGATGTCATATCCCTCCCCCTGATGACACAGGTCATAATTTCTAACACTTTTCCAGCTCCTAATAAAGGAGAAGATTCGTAGGTCAAGTTTGAACTGTGGGGTCCCTAGTGCTCTCTGAGCTTGCTTGTTTTCTTGCAGACAACATTACCCAAATTACCCTTGCTTGTTTTCTTGCAGACTTTCATTACCCAAAGTAGGTAAGAATAGAATAGAGAATAGAATAGAATAGAATAGAATAGAATAGAATAGAATAGAATAGAATAGAATTCTTTATTGGCCAAGTGTGATTGGACACACAAGGAATTTGTCTTGGTGCAAATACTCTCAGTATACATAAAAGAAAAGATACATTAGTCAAGAATCATCAGATACAATACTTAATGACAGTCATAGGGTACAATAAACAATCGAATCATACTAGGAAATAGTCAATATAAATTGTAAGGATACAAGTGACAACGTTACAATCATACAGTCACAAATAGGAGGGGATAGGTGATAAGGAGTGATGAGAAGATTAATAGTAATAGTAGTGCAGACTTTGTGAATAGTTGAACAGTGTTGAGGGAATTATTTGTTTAGCAGAGTGATGGCTTTCGGGGAAAAACTGTTCTTGTGTCTAGTTGTTCTGATGTGCATGCTCTATAGCGTCATTTTCAGGGAAGGAGTTGAAACAGTTTATGTCCTGGATGTGAGGGGTCTGTAAGGATTTTCACAGCCCTCTTTTTGACCCGTGCAGTATGCAGCTCCTCGATTGAAGGCAGGTTGGTAGCAATTGTTTTTTTCTGCAGTCCTAATTACTCTCTGAAGTCTGTGTCTGTCCTGTTGGGTTGCAGAACCAAACCAGACAGTTATAGTGGTGCAGATGACAGACTCCATAATTCCTCTGTAGAACTGGATCAGCAGCTCCTTGGGCAGTTTGAGCTTTCTGAGTTGGCGCAGAAAGAATATTCTTTGTTGTGCTTTTTTGATGACATTTTTGATGTTAGGTGTCCATTTTAGGTCATGTGATATAGTAGAACCTAGAAGTTTGAAGGTCTCTACTGTTGATACTATGTATCACATCATACTAGTACTAATGATCTTACCTAGTTTGGGTAATGAAACATCTGCCAGGAAATAGGCAAACTCAGAGAGCATCAAGGACCCGTCACTTTCCCAGCTGCTGCACCAGTTATTTCTTTAGAAACCCCATTTCTGCCTCTTCTACTTGCACTTTTCCAGGTGTCTAGAGGCATCACAGCCACAATTCTCCAGCTTCAGTTATGGTGGCTGTGAATTTTGAGAACTGCAGTTCAGAACATCGGAGGAGTGCCAGATTGGATCCTATCTGATGCAAACTGAAAGTGAAATACATGCACAAACAGGCGAGTATGCTTTTTCTTGTGTTTTAGAAGTGACTCCTGTTGAAATTATGAAAGGCACAAAAGTTTGCCAAGCCAGCTTTTTTTTAATAAGTCTCTTATCTTTTCTGATCCCCACCCCTTACAAGTTAGCATCTTTAAACGTGAGGAAATTCACCATACCTAGTACAGACATGAGCATTATTCCACTGAGAGAAAATGTTCTCCGGTGGTAATCTTCTCAAAGCATTTGAGGAGATTTGGTACTGTTTTTCCAGTACATGTTAATGTTGAAGTTTTTGGACTAAGACTGGGGAAATCAGGTTCAAATGCCCACTTAGCCATCAGGCAGTTGGGATGACCTGAGATCAATCAATCATTAATTGCCAAACACATCTGTCCTTGTGCTTCCTGTTTCTAGGCTCCAGCCTATTGAGAAGTCTAGCTACTTATTCACCTCTATTGAGCAATCAGAATTAACTGCAGCACTGCAACAATCTGGGGGTTGTTCATGCAGGAGGAATTACAACCGTTGGCCAATAAATTAGAACAGCCTGGCTGTTCCTTCTTTAGAAATCTCCTTCAATGGCAGCAGATTTACAAATGCTCTTAAGGATAGGTAATCTTTTGATGAGCAGGAGCCATTCTTTATATTTAGTGAGAAGGCTACAAGTAAACAGAGGCATATTACATCTTGCCAGGCCAGGCCCATTTCAAGTTACTCTATTCGCTTCTCCTTGGTATTTTTCCCAGGTCGTCTTTAATTAAAAGGTAAAGGTGCCCCTTGTCCAGTCGTATCCATCTCTGTTTCTTAGCCAAGGGAGCCAGTGTTGTCCAAAGAAACTTCTGTGGTCATATGGCCAGCATGACTATGTGCCAAGGTTTATGGAATGCTGTTACCTTCCCACCAGTGGTGGGATTCAAATTGTTTTACTACTGGTTCTGTGGGCGTGGCTTGGTGGGCGTGCCTTGGCTTGGCTTGGTGGGCATGGCTTGGTGGGCGTGCAGGGGAAGGATACTGCAAAATCCCCATTCCCTCCCCACCCCACTAACCTGCTTTCCAGCTCCGTTCTCCTGTGCAGGGCAACAAAAGAAGACCCAGCCAATCAGCTGGGACTCAGGAGGCAGAGAATAGATGGGGGCGGGGCCAGTCAGAGGTGGTATTTGCCGGTTTTCCGAACTACTCAAAATTTCTGCTACCGGTTCTCCAGAACTGGTCAGAACCTGCTGAATACCACCTCTGTTTCCCATTGAAGTGGTACCTATTTATCTACTTGCATTTGCATGCTTTCGAACTGCTAGGTTGGCAGGAGCTGGGGCAAGAACGGGAGTTCCACCCATCACATGGTCTCGAACTGCCAGCCTTTCAGTTGACAAGCTCAGTGTCTTAACCGCTAGGCCACCGTGCCCCCTTGTCTTTAATTATGCAACCCCTGTTTTAGGGAAGATGCTACTGTGTGGTTTGGTTGAGCATTCAACCATAGCTGTACATGTTTTCCAACCTTTTTAGACCGGTAGCTGCAGAAAAGCTTTTAAAGGGGCCACAAAACCCTACAGCTTTCCTAGGCTACCCACCACTCTCAAGCTTTCTTTCCTGTTCCTTCAAGGCATGTCCCCCTATCCCTCCCCAGAGAAAAGTTTAAAATGATCTAGTTACCCAAGCTGTATTCTGAGCTTCCAGATCGCATGAGCAGGCAATCAAACTCCTCGGTGTCTGAATACACCAGTGCTCCATCTCTGAGCAAACAGTCCAAAATGCCACACCATGGGTAACCTCCCTCCAATAATTATTTCAGCACACACCTTGGTTCTTAAGTACATAGTCAGAAACAGATCAGCAGGAGATGTCTCCTTATGGCTCAGCTGGGAATCATCGTTATCAATGAGTCCTGCTTTCCCAGCCAATGGTGATTTATTCTGATCTGCTCTATTGGTTTTATTGAGTGAAGGTAGTGATACCTGAAGAGAGAGAGACAGAGAGAAAAATCCAACTTACCCAAGCACACAGAGACACCTCCAAGTTTTTGCTCTGTGTGTGTGTGTGTGTGCGTGTGTGTGTGTGCGCGTGCACACGTGCGTACATCTGGCTGTGTTCCCACTCCCCCCCTTTTTTTCCTTTTCTTTTTAAATTGCACCAGAATTATTTGTCATGTTTTATGCACCCATCTGCTTGCTGTAGTCTCTCAATAAATCAGTTTCTCCTGCTTGCGTGCGTACTGTGCTGCTGCACACGTGTCTCCTTTCCATGTAGATTACTTATGATGAGAGTCTAATTAGACCCAGGGAAGCTTGCCTACTGAGCAAGCCTGGGGAGAACTTAATTAAAGTCAATGGAGAAAATTATAGGTGAACGAAAAATTAGGGCAGCAAAAAGAAGGTGGGGAGGGAGAAGGAGAGCAAGAGACGAATAATGGAGTGAGATTTTTTTTAAAAAGAGGAGAAACAGAGAAAAAGACAGCTAACTAGGAAAATCTTTCCTTGAAACACACTTGCTAGAGGCAAAAGAGGCCCAGGCCATTTTCCACTAGGAAGTTTATTATGGACAGCTTTGCTGCAGCAGACTGTTTTCCCAGTGGCGCTGCTAGAGAATTTTATTTGACAAACTAATACCTTACAGGTATATCAGGAATCTCTTTCAACAATTCCAACCGGAATGATTTCTGAGTTCAGCTTCAGTGCATCGGGAAGGTACCAAGTTCAGGAAGATTCTTTTTGACTTCATGATCTCATGTTTGAATATGTGTGACACTGTCATGCCCTTGTTGAAATCTGATTCTGTGGGGGGAGATTGAACAGCTGACAGGGAGTGGGAGTGTGGCTCTGGTGGCTGTGGAATAAATGGGGGAAGAGCACAGTCCAGCTGGGCATTCGGAGGAAGACCCAGTGCCAGTGCCCAGTGTCATCCTAGGGCATGCAGGGAGGAACAGAGAAGGGAGCAACATGGCTTACGGGCTAGAAAAAGGCCCTGATCCCTTTCATTAGTTACAGCTGGGAGAACAGATATAAGAAGGGCGTTTCACACAGCACCTTGCTGGAAGCAAAGTGTGCATTATCTTTGCCGAGGCTTCGTTGTCTTTTGGAAGTCTGCAATTTATTATCCTGGCCTGTTGTGTTAATTACTTCAGCGTGGTTTGTGCTGGTTTTTTTATTTCTACTTTATCTGTACTTTGGGTTAGGACTGCATTTCTTCCCTTCACAGACTGTTTTTGGAAGAGCCTGATCTCCAGCCGAGGATAACTGAACATTGGGGGCCAGGTTGGAGGTATTAAAGGGACTTTACCTATTTTTGTGACTTTGTTGCTTTTGTGCCACGCCCCGGGTCATCACAGACACTGAGAGGAAGTTTTAGATAACCCTATGGGTTGCTTGTTTTAATGACAGTTTCTTTAGCGTCATCTGATAGAATAACAGAGTTGGAAGGCACCTCAGAGGTCTTCTAGTGCAACCCCCTGCTCAGGCAGGAAACCCTATACCATTTCAGACAAATGGTTGACCAATCTCTTCTTAAGAACCTCCAGTGATGGAGAATTCACAACTTCTGGAGGCAAGTTGTTCCAATTGTTCTCACTGACAGAAAGTTCTAGGTTGCTTCTCTCCATGATTAGTTTCCATCCATTGCTTCTCATCCTGCTCTCTGATGCTTTGGAAAATAAATTAAGCCCCTCCTCTTTGTGGCAGCCTCTCAAATACTGGAATACTGCTATCATGTCCCCCCTCGCCCTTTTCTCTAGACTAGCCAAATTCAAATCCTGCAACTGTTCTTCATATGTTTTAGTCTCCAGGCCTTTAAGCATCTTAGTTGCTCTTCTTTTCACTTTTTCCAAAGTCTCAACATCTTTTTTGCAATGTGACCAAAACTGGATGCATCAAATGTATTTTGCAAATGTACGCCCAAAGCTGAACATTTTCAAAGGTCCCCAAAGCACTTGGAAATCCAACTGCTGGCCCAATGTGTGGTTTCAGCAGCTTCTACCTCCTACTGTATTCAAAAAGATGCAATGCAGACCATAAAGCAGAGTTGAATGGCCTCTTTGGATTGGAAGCACACATGGAGAATATATGTTGGGCTAGCTAATTCACAAAATGGCAACCGAATATGCATTCACCAAAGGGCCACTTATTAAAAAAGGAATCTTCTCTTGCCATCCCAAGCTATCCTCTGTGAGGGCCCAAAGTCACAAATTGCAAATAAATAGGCAGCTAGCGGCTAGAGCTTAGCTTTGTAATTGGCAGCATATTTAATTTTTTCTAAGTAATACATTTTTAAAAGGTGGTGGGTGGAATTGCCTATCTTCCCACTGGGATTAGATGACCTCACATACGATATGATATCATCTCTCCACCCCAACATACTATTGCTAGCAACCTAGATTAAAAAAAACCAAAAACATCCCAGTGGAAGCAAGCTGGAGGCCAGTTTTAAAGCCGCCTTTGTTCTTTAAAAGCTGAGCTGCAGCATTAAGACAATAGGCAGTGTATAAATTTGCACATTGTTGAATGTATGCCAATTTATTTTTCTTGTCTTTTCTTTTTTTTTTTCTCCTGGCAAGGTTCCTGTGCCTTAAGCACTTGGATAAGAAATCTGGCAAGTGAAACTTTCCTATCCCCACAGAGGAAAGACTGTGAGCCCTTGCATCTGCCTGCCATGCAGTTGTTAAAGGCACAAGGGCCTCGCCATAGATGCGTGAGGAAACCAAAAAGGCAATGACTTAATTTCGTTGTCTTGCTCTCAATGGAGAAAGCCTCAAAGACAGCTCGAATTCCTTTTCTAATGTCAATCCTCTTCAAGGTGCTCCATCTCAAATTTGTCTATCTATACGCAGTGCCTAATTAACAAAGAATGGAACAAAGGAGGGAGAAAGTACGTATCCCTATACAAAATGTATGCCTGTGTGAGTGTGTGTCTATGTCTTTGCACACTCATGTAACAACTTCCTATATATCATAATATAGCAAGAGTCCTCTACAGTAAAGGAATATGAAGATGGCCCTGAAGAGGTATATGACAGCCATTATGAAGACATCTTAGCCTGGAAAAACAGGAGAGGTTGAGGGGAAAATTCCAGGTTGTTCCCACCTTGACTGTCATTACAAAAGTGGGATTCAAATTTTTTTACTACCGGTTCTGTGGGCATGGCTTGGTGGGCATGGCAGGGGAAGGATACTGCAAAATCCCCAGCCCACTAACCTGCTTTCCAGCTCTGTTCTCCTGTGCTGGGCAACAAAAGAAGACCCAGCCAATCAGCTGGGACTCAATGGGAGGCAGAGAATAGATGGGGACAGGGCCAGTCAGAGGTGGCATTTGCCGGTTCTCTGAACTATTCAAAATGTCCGCTACTGGTTCTCCAGAACTGGTCAGAACCTGCTGAATACTACCTCTGTGTCTTTAGTATAAGAGGGAAGGAGAAGAAAACTGTCAAGATTTCAGGATTCTGTTATAATATCCTGTAGCAACAAAGTAAAGTTTTGGTAATGTTATGGCATTTAACTCCTGACCTGTGTAGATTTCATCACGGGACCCAAAGCAAATACAAAGATCACTGCAGTGTTTATTAAACAGTGTGTTTTTTGTGGGAGTCCCCCTAAAGAATATTGAGAAAGATGTCAGCTGACAAAGCATGCATAATTATACCCTACTTTGTACATCCATCGATAAGGATCAGGTGAAGACAGCTATTCCAGATCAATTAATCTGGAGAAAAGGCGCAGGATCTCCTATTACTTGTGGTATAAAGGGAACAAGTGGGTCTCGACCACTGTTCCCCTGCATCCATTATACAATGATTTATGTTTGACTTCACACAGTGTTTCCTTAATAATGGCGCCTCTCTAAATTATGCTTCCTTTAACTCCTGTGTCATTGATCAGGAAATGCCACTACCAATTCTAACATACGGTCGAAAAATGTATATATGAAACTCAGTGGCTCGTTGGAGGGTTTTTTAAATTATTATACAGGCAGTCCTTGAATTATGACCACAACTGAACCCCAAATTTCTTTTGCTAAGTGAGACGGTGGATTTTGTCCCATTTTTTATAACCTTTCTTGCCACAGGTGTTAAGTGAATCACTGCATTTGTTAGTAAGTTGAACCTTGCTTCCCCATTGACTTTGCTTGTCAGAAGGTCACAAAAGGGGATCATTGCAATGGCCATACGTACATGTTGCCAAGGATTTGAATGTTGATCATGTGACCATGGGGATGCTGCAACGGTCATAAGTGTGAAAAATGATCATTAAGTCACTTTTGCCGGTGCCATTTTAACAGTCACTAAATGAACTGTCAAAAGTCAAGGACTAGCTGTATCTCCAAGCATAATTTAGTTTTATTTTACCAACTTGAGAGATTTCGACGGGAGTCTGATGTGCTTTCTGGGGAGGGGAGGGGAAATCACAAAGCTGAAAATCCATTTTGTATCTATCTGTTCTGACCCAAGCCTCGTTCAAATTAAACAAACACAAAACAGAGATAAAAGCAAAACCTTTTTAATGCGTCTCTGTAAATTCCGTTCATTCACAGTAAAACGCTATTAAAACTAATTGTCCCATAGAAGAGCAAGCCCTGTCAAGGTAGTGCAAGGCTGCCAAGAACACAAGATAAATTGCCAGGAAATATTCAAAGCCAAAAGCCAAACCAGGATAGACCGAACTTCCACAATAACTTGAAGTGCAAGAAGTTATTTGCTTCCTGTAAAGAATCCCACCTCTGAGGGCTGGCTTTTAAGGGAGGGGCCATCACCTTGCAGCCTTACTCCTGAGTCGCCCATGCTGCTGCAGTTGATCTTTCCTTCAAGCAGTCCTGCACGCACGTGCACTGGGCACAGGCTCCTCAGGGTCCTCTGCACCACTGCTGCCAGACTCCACAAGCTCTGAAGGCAGCCTCCCACTCTCTGATAGTCCTGGCCCCATCCCTGCATCACACATAGGCCCCTCATCTGAGTCCTCACTCTCCGAGACCTCAGCCGTCCGTACCTGCTGCTGGCGAACCACAACACTATCTTTATGAAGCACCTGATGATTAAGTAGAGAGAGTGAAATCAGAATTATATTTGTCTAATGGTAAAAAGAAGCAATTGATGTAAGTAGTGGATGGTATAGTGATTAAGACATTACACTGAAGTAAGGAAATTCAGGTTAAAATTCACCTCAACCACCATTAGGTGAGCTTTGTGTCCAGTCTTAACCTATATAATTCACAGGGCTATTAAGAGTATGAGAGTATAGGAAGGAGTACTACACAGATGTCATTTTGAGTTCCTGAAGAAAAGGCAAGATAAGAATATAACAAATGTATGCAATTCATTACTTGAATAACTATCCCAAATGTCCGGAAGATGAGGAATCAGAATGATACTCTGTGTTTTGCATTCTTAACTGTGCATCTTCTGCTGAACTGTAATACCTTCCTATAATTATTAACTGAATGCATTGCAGTGTAGCTATCTTACATTACACCATTCACTTAATCTCTGCTACCTTACTACCTGTTGCCAGATGCTCCAGTTGGAACATCTTGGCATTCCATCATAGGGGTGTGAAATCTTTTTGAGCTAAAGTCAATTTTTAATTTTTAAGTGAAGATTGTGCTGCAATAAGTCAGCAACACCAAGACTAATTTTGTAACATTGGGACAAAAACTAAACTTAGCATCACTGAATGTTTGTTTAAGTTTAATTAAAATAAAAATTAACTAAGAGTTAATATAATTCTTTCTCCATAGATTCAGGAAGTTTCCTCTTACAACAGATTTTAAACTACAGTTCAGCAGCAGTAATTTTTGAAAGCATTGTGAAGACTACCCTCCAATCTGTAATGTAGCATTGCAGCTATAGTTTGCCCACCTGCTATAATACACCTTTGTATATGGAATAGTCTGTTCCATCAATTCAACCATCAGAAGAAGTGATCAATGGCTATTGATTGTGATGGCTATGTATTACCACCAGGGTTAGAGGCATTTTGTCTCAAAATATCAATTATTAGGGAATAGTAACAGGAAGGATCTGTTGCTCTTGTGCCTGGTTTGTGGGCATCCCAATGTCATCTGGATAATAGAATAACAGAGTTGGAAGGGACCTAAGAGGTCTTCTAGTCCAAATAGTACTGTGTTTAATTGGGTTTTATTATGATCTATCAGGGCTCTTCACAGCTGAGGCCAAACAACGTGATAAATTCTAAACTTGGGCCAACAAAATACAATTGCTATTCACAATTCCTTCCTATAGCTAGGCTGGAAGCAGTTAATCTAAGTAAAAGGACTCTTCAAAACCCCACAGTAATTTCTATTTACTTATTTATTTACTGCACAAGAATACAAGTACCCTACTTTCAACAGACATAGGCAATCTATGGCAGTAGAACTTGTATCCATTTCCTTCCCCTTTGAGAGTCAAAAGTTTGCTTCTCTGCTGACGTTGAGTCAATTTGCACCTGTTCATTGTTCTAATAACTGCTTTCTTTATCAACATGAGGAATCTCATACTTGCAGGATCCAATCAGGGTGGTTCACTGAGACCAGAGATTTAGTCTTTCCAAGCTTGGAACCGATTCACTGCCAGCTGATCTTCAGAGCAAGGGGTTCACCTGAACCGGTCCAAACTGGTAGAATCCCACCCCTGGGTAAATCCACCCCAACCAACTACCAAAAAGCCACAGGTCTGGTCCTGTGAACAACCCAGATTGAATCCTGCAACATTATCCTGGGACACATATATTCGCCTTTATTTGTGAATCTCATACTTGCTATATAATCCTTGTTTAGCCATCACAATTGGAGCTAGCAACTTGGTTCTTAAATGAAGAGGTCACTAAGTAAAACCACAACTTACCAAAAGTTGTAAATGTGAGGACTGATTGCAATGTTACATTTTCATCAATTTTGAAAGGTCACTAAATGAGGTAGTCACCAAACAAAGACTACCTGTATTCACATGTCTTATTTAAACAAGCAATGAGCATGGTTGGATTTCTCACAATATGCCAACCCCCAAATTATCCAATCCTATTTTAGCCTAATACTAGCTAACCCTGTCCATCTGTTCCTACCTTTATAATAAAATTCCCAGACATGAAGCAGTCAAAAGATCAAGCCACCATTGTTACTGTGATTGTGCACTTCTAGCTACCAGCCAAGTGCACTTTGCACACTTTTGTGCTTTCCGCTCCTAGCTGTTACCCTGCTGTTGGCCTTTTGATTCAGCTTTTTTTTTTCATTTTTAGAAATGCCACCAGGTAAACTGCAAAGTGATGTCTGTGCTTCTGGCAGGACTACTTCTAGCTAGATTTTAGACAAGAAAAACAACAAAACCCAAAATAAAATGGGTTGAGAAAATCCGAGTGCATCAACCCGGCAGCCAGCCTCCAACTGGTAGCACATTGCTGTAATGAAAGCAAAGCAATAGCTACAGTCCCTTTGATTTATTGGCAGGACCAGTAGGTGTTGCATTAGGTTAAGCATTAACAGATCTCATGAGTCTCATTAGCTGTTCCTTTTTCACTCCTAAACCCAGGAGTTGCTGCTCCAAAATCTATAGACTTGGCAGCCACTTGGCTGACTTCCAGATCCTCAGCCTACTATCCTTAAGTTTAACCCCCGGTAAGTTTAGGCCTTCTGCCCATATGCAATTCAGGTTCCACTTTGCAGACCTGCATGCATAATCTGTTTCATTTGCACACAAGAAAGAGCTGTTGTATTGATGCCATTTATATGGCTAATGAGAAAAAGCAGCCAGTGGGATGTTTTTCAAAGAGAGAGTGGAAGCAGACTTAGGGGCAGTTAGAAAGGTGGCAAAATGCTTTGTCTGTTTTCCTGTGCTTATTCACACTTTTTTAATCTCCACGCATTATTATTACTAAGGACACATATCAGTGATATGTATATTACTGGTCATACAGGTAGTCCTCGACTTACAACAGTTCATTTAGTGACCGTTCAAACATACAACATCACTGAAAAATGTGACTTATGGCCATTTTTCACAGCTACGAGCTTTGCAGCATCCCCATGAACATGTGATCAAAATTTGGATGCTTGGCAACTGTTTCATATTTGGTGACTGGACATCCAAGGAGTTGCAATCTAACATATCTAGTTGGAGTACAGGGCCTTTGTGGAAAACATTTATTTCAGTATGATGGCATACCCTCTCTTCTTTCTAAGCATACAATTAAAGTCCTCCCATAATACTTAGTTAGTTCTTTTTACTGTCATATTAAAAAGTGCTCTTTGGAAGCAACTTCTAGAAAGACATACTGGGCAGTCTATAACTTTTTCATGGATGGCATTACAATTTGTTTCTGAGATGAAAATAGGGATATTGCAAACATGTGCCTATTTTCAGCTTGAAATGTTGCAGCGTCTGCTGTTTGGTTTATCTTCCCCTGCTCCCACCCACTTTTCTTCCCCTTGAAAACTAATAAAGAGATAGGAAAGGTCTAAAATTTGGCTAATAGTGAATGTTTCTCTTGGTATATTGGCAAGCTACCCACCACCATCCCTTTTTTTCCTCTTAAGTTGTGTGATGCAGATAATGCAAAACAGAGGAATGTTCTTAGCAAAGCCTTCCACAGTTACATTTTTCACATTTCCAGGAGAGACTGGAGGGCTTTTTCCAGCCGGTTCTTGACGTTAGCCTTCTAGAGACAGGTGTCTTATAGGGGTATTTGCTCCCAGTCAATACATAATACAATAAATAGCACAGCAATCCACATATACTGTTATGTATGTAGGTTTGAATGTTATTGGTTTATTTGAACTGTTCTTGTAAAATGTTAAATGGGATTGGTTTAAATAGTGCGGGAAGAAACCCTGCACTCCCATTGGCTGGCAACTACGGCTGCAGGCTATAAGAGGCAACCGTAGCCCAGCCAACTCGGGTCCATTCGAGCTGTAGTCCCTGAATAAAGTCTTCACTGAAACTCTTCGCGTCTGACTCTTCATGCAAACTTAACACTGGCGACGAAGGTGGGATTGCCCTGAAGAGAAGACGACGCGGAAGACAAGCAGAAGAGCGAGATGGCTGTGCTGAACACCCCCAGCCCCGTCGATCCGGCGGAAGACTGGGACTCATATGCGGATCGCTTCCAGATGTACCTGGAAGGAAACGACCTCACCGACATTCCCGAGAGACGGAAGAGGGCGGTATTTCTCACGCACTGTGGTCCGCAGTCTTCAAGATGGCGGGCGTTAGCGGGAGCTGCAGAACTGAAGGTAATGGAATGGCCTGATTCAGAGAAGCTTTTAAGAGCCCATTACGCCCCACAAGTATCGTGCCTCATTAAGAGACATGAATTTTACCGTGAGGATCAAGGGGAAAGCGAGAATGTTAATGACTTCGTGGCAAGTTTAAGGGACATTGGGGGTGCTTGTGACTTTACCAACTTAGAAGAGGCCATGCGTGATCGGTTTGTTTTAGGCCTCAAAGATAAGGTCTTACAAAGCAAACTGTTAATGAAACCTAAGATCACGTTTAAAGAGGCCATTGAAGAAGCTGTTTCAGCGGAAGCCACCAAGTCCTCAGCAGCGGCCATGAAAAGATTAACAAGGCCTCAAGCCAGGCCTCAAGCCATTCTGATGTGGAAAAATCCACAACAGCCCACTGCGAACAAATAGACTCTGATTCAGATTGCAGTGAGGTGGAGGAGGGGATTTTTAGACTCAGAATGGAGAAGAAAAGGAAAGACCCTGGGAGAAATAGGCAAGGATTTTATTGCAGAGGCTGTGGGGGCATCCCGCACTGAATGCAAGTTCTTAGACACCATCTGCCTACATTGTGAGAAAAGGGGTCACCTAGCCAGAGTCTGCAAATCATCCAGAACTCCACCTAGTAGGAAGAAATTTCCTGAAAAGGATTTTAAGCCCAACAACTTCTTTGAAAAGATGGGGCACAACTCAGAAGCAAATGGGAAGAATGAAACTCACCAAACAATCACCATTGGTCATTCTTCACCCTTGAGAAGCAGAAAAGTGCATGTGAAGGTATTCATTGAAGGAAGGCCTTGCCAAATGGAAGTGGACTCAGGTTCTTACTTATCTATGGTGTCATGGGACACTATTCACAGGCTACTTCCCAATATTCAGAAGAAACATTTCCAGAAGCAAGCACTGATTCTTAAAGACTACCAAGGGAACAAGATTTCAGTAGTTGGAGCAAGAGAATTTAACATGCAGTTTAAAGGCCACACCAAACGTTTGCCCCTGACCATCGTGGACAAGGATCGCCCAAGCTTGCTGGGACTTGAGTGGTTCAAACCACTAGGCATCGAGGTGACTGGCATCAATCACGTGAGCAACTCTGAATGGGAGGAAGTCTTGAAGTCTGAGTTTCCAGAGGTCTTGAGCGAAGGACTGGGCAAGTATATGGGGACCCCTATCACTTTCAACCTAGATCCCAAGGTGCCCCCAATTCGTTTAAAGCCCAGGAGGGTTCCATTTGCTTTAAAGGAAAAAATTGATGCACAATTAGACAAATTAATTGCTCAAGGGGTTTTAGAGCCCACTGATCACTCCAGATGGGAAACACCCATAGTCACACCAGTCAAGGCTGATGGGTCAGTAAGAATTTGTGGAGACTATAAGGGGACACTGAACCATGCGCTGCAGCAGAGCGCATACCCAGTGCCCGTTGTGCATCATTTGCTACATTCACTTGGCAGGGGCACAGTCTCTGCCAAATTGGACTTGGCCCAGGCATATCAACAACTAACAGTTGATGATGCCACTGCAGAGGCCCAAACCATTGTGACTCACAGAGGTGCCTTCAAATGTAAAAGGTTACAATTTGGAGTAAGCGTGGCACCAGGCATTTTTCAAAGTCTTATGGAAAGAATGCTTCAAGGACTGCCAGGGGTAGTGCCTTACTTTGATGATGTGTTAATCTCTGCTGAAAATGACACTCAATTACAAGAGAGACTCAGAGAAGTCCTTACCAGATTCAGAAAAGCGGGGTTGAAAGTCAAGGAAGAAAAATGCACACTTAAAACAGACAGGGTTGAGTTCCTGGGCTACATGATTGACAAGCATGGCATCCACCCTACTGATGCCAAGGTTAAAGCAATCAAAGAAGCCCCTAAACCTAAATGCAAAACAGTTCGTACTTTCAGTGTGGGTGATTCTGTATATGCTCTGTGGATTCCTGCTGAAATAACTTACATCACTGGCCCTCGTTCTTACAGGGTACAAACAGAGGATGGACTCCTCTGGAGCAGGCACATTGACCAACTTAGATCCAGGTTCCCTCAGGAACATCGCCCCTGTCTCTCTCTGGGTCCCTCACCTGATGTCACTTCTAGGGGGGAAGGGGAGGAACAGGAGGAAAATCAGCAAGCAAGAATCAACCCCATGTGTAACGAGCCATTACGACAGGAACCATCCCGAACCCTGTCACAATGCCAAGATCCATCCTTAGAAGTGGAAGATTGCACATCACTACCTGACTTGGGTGCTGATATTGGAATGGAGATGGGTTGGGAGGAGAGACCAGATTCTAACAGTCTAACAGGGTCTCCTTTCACAGGAAGTCCCAGCAGGGAAATGTCAGCAGACACATTTCCCTCTCACTGGGTGAGAACGTTAAAACTTCTGAACCACGAAGGTCTCAACGCACGTAAGAGCCCCACCTATTTAAAGGAATACATTAGATAGGTTGGGGTTTGGTATGGACTGAACCTAGTGGGGAGGGGTGTTATGTATGTAGGTTTGAATGTTATTGGTTTATTTGAACTGTTCTTCTAAAATGTCAAATGGTATTGGTTTAAATAGTGCGGGAAGAAACCCTGCACTCCCATTGGCTGGCAACTACGGCTGCAGGCTATAAGAGGCAGCCGTAGCCCAGCCAACTCGGGTCCATTCAAGCTGTAGTCACTGAATAAACTCTTCACTAAAATTCTTCGCGTCTGACTCTTCATGCAAACTTAACATATACCAATATGCACCAGAATAATGTTAGCAGAGAGTTTCTGAATAAACAGGATAAATCCAATGAGTTAATAATTTGAAAACTGATTTTGCTTTTTTGAAGTAACTAGATAATTCAGACCTTGTTGGGTCATCATTTCAGAGATATTTCCTTACCTAAACAGAGAAACAGAATGAACAAGGGCAGGCAAAAAGCAGTGGGAATAGAAGTAAATTTTGACTTCCTGCCAGGTTCCCTATTGACTTTCCTTGTGAAAATTTAGCAGAGAGCAGAAATCTTACTTTCCCTTCCTTTCCATCCTCTTCTTTCCCCTTCCCTTCCCTGTGGTTGCTGCTGGGTGGGAAGAGGGGATTGCAAGACTGGCTGGGAAACTGTCACAGAATGTTGACAAAGATCACATGACTGCAGCAGCAGTGCTGCAGCAGTCAGTAACACTAAAGCAGTGACAACTTTCCCAAATTTCATTTCCTCAGGAGTCATGGGTTCCTGATTTTGGACACATTTTGTAGCTTATCCCATTTGAGATTCCTTGGCTCACAAATTGTTGCCCTATGTTGAACTATTTCATCCGGTTACAGTCATGATAATGAGAGTTTTAGAAGTATGCAAATATAAATTCATTGGATTTGAGGAGATAGAAAACAACAGGTGCAATGACGAACAAAAACAGAATATACAACAACGATCTACAACAGTGGTTCTTAACCTTTTTGAAAGAATCGCCCTCTTGAGACATTGAGGAAGTTGTCATCGCCCCCCTCCCACAACATAACCGCCCCCCTGCCACCTCTTAGCATCCCCAAGGGGGCCAGCAGAGGGGCATTAGGGGGCGGCGTGTCGAACAAGGCCGCGGTGGCACGTAACGTGCCACTGCTTCCGCATTGGAGGCGCTGGTTCTGGAGCAGTGCTGGTCAATGGGTTAACCTGCAGGGCCGGCCGGCACCTCAAACGCCCCCGTCGCCTCTTAGCGCCCCTCTGCCGGCCCCCTTGGGGACGCTAAGAGGTGGCATGGGGGCGTTCGAGGCGCCGGCCCTGCAGGCTCACCCCATTGACTGTTGTACTGCACCTGAACCAGCACCTCGAATGCGGCAGCATGTTGGGAAAAGCCGCCGCCACTGCTTTCCCAAAGTGCTGCCACTCTTGCATTCTGTCTGTCCATCCATCCGTCCGTCCATCCATCCATCTGAAAGGTCTGTTTGACTGCCTGCCTTCCTGCCTATCTACCTACCTGTCTTTTTGTCTACCTACCTATCTACCTATCTACCAATATAGATCTCTCTCTCTCTCTCTCCCCCAATATATCTCGCTCCATCGCCCCCATATCGCCCCCCCTTCCATTCCTTCGCCCCCACATTGCCCCTTTTGTTCCATCGCCCCCCTGAAAAACAAAATCGCCCCTTGGGGGGCAATATTGCCCAGGTTAAGAACCACTGATCTACAAGAACAATATCCAAGAACAGAACTTGCCATGTTTACAGATAAAGTCTCAAACTTCCTAGTTAATATGCCAACAGGACTTTTAATTAAATTTGCAATCCAAATGACCCTGCATTCATCTAATTTGTACTTTGCTACTGGAAATGTGTTTGCTTGTTTTCCAAACAGTTATATCTACCATAATACTCCTCTGTCTCCCAAATTTACCTGCCTAAGCTAGTAAATGTACATAAACACATTATCCTCTTGGAGTCCATTATTAGCATTATGTGGTGTAATGCTATGTGGGAAAGACCTGGTTCTATTAAGGTAGATTTACAATAAAAATAGAATTAACTCATCTGTCCATGTTTCCTGTCGGGTCTATCTTGTAAAGTTGACAAGGAGTGCCCAAGTGTCCTAGCATGATGCAAAGGCAACTGAACTTAACTTTGCCATCAAGAAGCGACAGTACCAATTTTAATTTTCCCTAAGGCTGTAGCAACACTAACTCATGCATAGTCACATCAGTCCAAGGTACCATGTCAAGACAACATGGCTGCCCCCCAAGAGGGTCATAGCTAAGACCCCACTAAGAACACTGCACTGAAGGCATGCACAGTTGGTCATTTCTGCATGCAGCTGCAGCCAATTGTCCATGGAGGTATCTTTAACATACGCACATGTGAACATATGATTCTCTGAAGAACCTTGCTGTATACAAAACAGGGCATTCTGTGACATTCATCCCCTCATTTTCCAAAGAGTTACACAATGTCCCACACACTGCATGGCATGCTGGCTGAACAGTGGCATTTGTTTCTTTCCAAGGCATGCATTTGTTTTCATTAGCCCGAGCAATTCATTAGATGGCCTTTCTAACATTCAAATCAGAATGAAGAATATTCAGAAAGTAATTATACTTTTCAAAGTTTGGCTGTATGGGAAAATTGTATGCAAATCACGGTCTAAATTAGGGCGGCATATCTTTAAGCAGGCTGAGTAGTTGCCCGGCCTGCGTCAGCATCATTGATATGTAATCAACTGAGATGTATGATCCAGCTCCTTACTTAGGCAAATTTTAATGGCAATATTCAAGTAGGTAATTGGTATTTATCACAATGGCTGATGTGAAGAAGCTATAATCTTGTTACGAGTGGAACTGGACTGTCATAAATCAACTCACTACAAGGTTACTGTGAGGCATCAGCATGTTTTGGTTTCCAGATGCTTTTAATCACCTTTTTAAACCTTCACTTGATTTTTTTAATACAGGCAAATAACCTTCAGCTTTTTGAGTCTCCTTTTCTGAGTGTCTGCAATGGAGGCTCAGATTAAAGATTGATAAAGTAGTCATTTTCACTTTCTCTGAAATCCATTTGCAAGACTTTCTCCTTCTTCCTTCCTTCATTCTTTCCTTCTTTCCTTTCCATTCTACACCATAGAACAACAGGAAGAAATACTCAAAATATTTGGCCAGTTAATATATGACAAGAAAAGTGTATGTTAGGCTTAAACAAATTTTTTTCCACCAGCAATTATCAGGGGTGGGATTCTACCAGTTTGCAGCTATTCGCTAAAACCGGTTGTTAACATTCTAAGCAGTTTGGAGAACTAGTTGTTAGAAGAAATTACTGGCCTAATCCTGTAAGGAAGGCAGGAAGGAAACATTCTGGTGTTGCTTACAGAAACTGCCTCTCCATTAACTCTTATTACATTCTTGGCAGGACTAAACTTCCTGTCTCAGGAACTTCTCTGGAATTTTTTTCCCCCTCCTTTGCTGGTTACAATGGCACTGAAAAAAGGCACTGAAAAAAGTGACTTATGACCATTTTTCACACTTACAACTGTTGCAGCATCCCCACAGTCATGAGAGACCGGGTGCGGAGATGCGTGCCTTGATGTGAGTGATATTGAGTTGGCCACACCCAGCCAATAACATGACCACCAAGCCATGTCCACCCAGTCACATGATCACCAAGCCACACCTACTACCTAAGCCATGCCCACAGAACCGGTTGTTAAAAATTTGAATCCCACCCCTGGGACTTATCACAGTTTTAAAATTGCACTTTTAATGCTTTAAATGACTTCGTAGGGCCATGGTTATGATGGAGAAAATTGGAGAAAGGACTCTTCTGTAGGAAGGTAAACAAAGGAAGAGTTTAAATGCTAAGAACTCCATTCAGGCAAACAGGTTTTGCTGGCACTGTTTATGCAAGTGATGGCTCTCATAGCCTGCCCATCTGAAACAGAGAGTTAGCCCTCAGAGTCAGAAAGATCTAAAATGGCACTAAAGCCATTAGCTTCTCTTCTGATTTTCTTTTGCAACGGGCTCCAAAAATGGGAAGCAGCCCCTGAAATCAAGTGCTGCAGATAGGGACCAATTGGGAGAGGCCTAATAGACACTAAGGCCCTATGAGGAATTCTCAGCTTTGATTGACAGGCAGCCCCCCACCAATCAGAAAGCCCATTCCAGATTCCAGGAGGCAGAGAGAGATTTTGGCAGGAAATATGACCATGAGGAGAAAGAAAGAAAAGACTATTCAACTTTTGATCATTAGCTATGGAGAGACATTTGTTTGTTTGTTACCAGCCTTTTTTATTTTTATAAATAACTCGAGATGGCAAACAGACATAAAACTCCTTCCTCTTTCTATTTTCCCCACAGCAACAACCCTGTGGAGTAGGGTGGGCTGAGAGAGAGAGAGAGTGACTGGCCTATGGTCAGCCATCTGCAAGGACGTGTCTTTTCAATTTATATATAGGATCCACTTTCTCAAGGCATATATTAAGATCCTTACAGCTTCCTTGGTCCCATAATGGAAGCTGTTTAGAGATCAATTCTTTGCAGAATGAACTCTAGTGGGCTCCCTCAACTGGGTGGGGAGAATGCCAGCAGGCAGTAGGACTGCGTGACAGAATTGAACTGCCGTTTAGGTTTCCCAGAACGCCTTGCAAAGCTGACATATCAAAGGCATTGTGGGAAATGAATGGGGCAGCTTAGGCTTAGTCACTCAGCATATTCCAAGCCCTGGAGAATATATGAATATATATTAATAATGAGTTGCCTAGAACAAACATCAGCAATAAACTCTACTGTGGTGTTTAGCCCTAGAAGCTGCCGAAGGCAGCCAGATGTGAAGGTTGTTTCTCTTTGGTCTCCAGTTCTTCCTGGGATCCAGCTAAGATACCCAGTGGATTGACTTTTACTTTACACACCAGGATGGATGGATAATTTTCTTCTGCTATGCCACAGCACAAGAGTAAAGAAAAACAGACTGGATTCTACCTCATTGCTAAGCTTCCCCTAAGAGGCGTTTTTTAAATCCAAGCTAGGAAGCATCCTCTAAAGCCTGAGGCTAGGTATAGAGTTGTAGGCTGCTACATTTGTTTCATAGGCTTTGATTTCCTCTTATCCTTCCGACAAAGACCTTGGCCTGTTATATTTGAGCTGGAAGTTTTAGAGCACCCCCCAGTGTCTTGCAATGGAAGGGATCCAATTTTGCTCCAAGGCATCTGCAAATAATTTTGGAACCCTGGTTTATTTGATCTTTCCATTGAGGAAAGGAAGGAAAAGAGAAGAGAGAGAATTTGAGGGAAAATGAAAGAGAAGCCAGATTTCTGGATTGTTGTTTTTTTAATGGGGGACTTGGCTTAACATTGGTCTCCTAAAAACATGGTTGTTCTGAGAACAGAAGCCTAATAAAACTGGAATTGGTGAAAAGGCGTGATTCGATCAAAAGTGTATGAAATTTGTATGGTAATTCAAGAGAAGGAGTTTTGCAAAATGGCTTCTGCTTCAACTTGTCCCTCCACTCCCACCCACTTGCTAGCTTTACTTCACTGAAGCTATTGGAGCATATTTTCTTGAGAAAAAATGTCTCAAGAAAATGTCATTGGATTCACTTCTATTAAGAAAATGTAGGACTGCAATATTTCGGATTTCTCATGATTACTCCAAAATCATACAAGGAACAGACTTTACACAAAGAATTAGCAAGTGAAGGCCTCTCAGGGACACACAAGCGCCACACCACCCCCAAACTATTTTTGTGGTTCTCAAAAACAATCAATGTAGCGTAGTGGTAAAGATGTTGGGCAATAATCAAAGAGTCAGGTCTAGTCCACTCTCTATCATGGAAAATCACTAGGTGACTTTGGGCCAGTGAGTCATTCTTTCATTCCTGTCTGCCTCAAAGGGTTGTTGTGGGGATACACAGTGTGTATCACCTTAATCTCACTAAATGAAAGCCAGGATTGATATAAAACTAAAACATAAATACTATAGTTATCAGAACATGGTGGGATACTTTGTGCTAATTTGAAGTGGGAAAGACATCAAAATTATAATTTATGCTTCAAAGCATGAGCAACATAGGTGTTAAAAGAAAGTTTCTTAAATCCAAGGAAAGAACCAGATTTGGCCTTGGTCCTATTTATGACATGGTCTTACCTACTATAATAACAATATTATATAGTGTGCCATTTGGCCACTCAATGCTTACTCTCTCCTATTTTAAATCTCTCAGTCTACTTTTAAATAAAGTATTTTTATTTTTGTGACCTAGACAATAGATTTTACCATTGTGCAAATACTGGGTCTATACAACTCACATGTTTAATAATTGTCTACATATTTCCCCAGTCAGCCCTAACAAATAATTTGGATATCTAGGGGTGGTCCAAGAGGCCTTCTTCAAATTGAGAGGTGGATCTGCCAGGAAAAGTGGGACGAGGAATCATTCTTCCTTATCCAGACCTTTTTTTTATGACAACACTACTTCTCCGATTTGCCAGGCATAGGCATCATTCTGGGGGCACCTTCAACATGGTGGATATAGTGTATAAGTCTGTTGTGGCTGTCTGTAAGGCATCTCAGTGGCCATTAAAAATGTATTGCTGTAGGGACACTTCAGAATGAGAGATGCCTTAAGTGCAGCAAAGAAACTGGTCTCAGCAGACGATCAGAAAGGCATTTTGCCTATTTTATCACCTACCTACATTCACTGTCCAAAACAACTGTTTCAATGCAACAATTGCAATCCATCTTGCTCATAATTGTCTTCTCTTTTCTTCTATCTTTCCCAGTATTACAGTTCTCAAGATATCTAGATCTTAGCATAATGTGTCCAAAATATGGTAATTTAAGCCTGGTGTGCCTTGACAAAAAAACTCTGGATAGACTTGTTCTATGGTTTATTTCCTTGCTTATCTGTGGTATTTGCCAGAGTCTTTTCCAATGTTGAAAAGTGTCAATATGTTGTTCTCTGTCCTGCTTTTTCAAATACCCAACTTTCTCTTCCATAGATTGTCACAGAGAAAACTATTACTTGCATGATTTTAATTTGCTTTAGGAATAGACAAATCACAGCCTTTTCTAAAGCCTTCTGCTATATTACCAAATGCTAATCTAGTGTATTTCTTGCCTGCTGGTCCCTTCATTCCTGACAGTTGAACCTAAAAGGCAGAAACACTTCAATGGCAGCATTAAGACTGGCTGCTGTACCTTTTGTCATTAGTTTGGTCTTCTCTACATTTAATCTTCATCCCGGTGTTTTTCACGTGCTCTTTGACTTTCATTACTAGAACTTGCATTTGCATTTTCAGCTATCAGAGTTGTATCATCAGCATAGTGTAGGTTATTGATGTTCCTTCCTGAGTTTTAAAACTGGAGCTCATCTTCTTTCAATACAGCCTCCTTCAGCATACATTCAGAATGTAGGTTGAATGAATCAAGACAGAATATGCAGCTTCGCCTCATTCCTTTGCCAGCCTAATGCCAGTCTATTTTACTATGTTGTTTAAACTTCAGCATAGAGCTGTATATGCCAATAGCTTTTGACGTTCTTCAAACTATCTATGGAAGGGAGAAGAGAAAAATTGTTAAATAATATTAATTGAGTTTGGCCTGGATCTTTAAACCTATATCTATTTCACAGAGTCATTCAATAAATTGCAATGCCAAGTTGGGTCAGATCAAAACAGATTTATTTATAACAGAATAATCAATAAATATATTATTCTTAAATATATACAGAGTCTTTTCTTCTTTCGTTCCTCTTAAACAGTCCTTCAAGGAACTAGAAGTTTCTATGAGAGATTCACAGTTCTTCCTCTCATAACCTCTTCTTAGATATAGCTAACCTCTTTAGAAAGTCCCTTTCTCTTTAGGTTATAGATCTTCTCTCAGATCTCTTTGCCATATCTTCTCATACACAGACCTCAGTCTGTCAGATCCTAATATCTCCTCAGAGTCTTGGATCTTCTCAGTATCTCCAATCTCCTCAGACAAAATGAGTCTCCACAGAATCTCCTTAGAATCTCCTCATTTTCTTTTTCCCTTTGAAAATGACAGTTGACAGCCCTTTTATACTTAGGGGCGTGTCCTACAGTATCACAGTGAGGTGCTCAATGCCACCCTGTCATTGGTAGGTTTGATCACCCCATCAAACTCTACTAATTTGTAAACTGCATAGTAACTCCAGAAAGTTCTACTTTCTGACAATCCCCTTCTCTATGCATTTACAGAATTTTTACACACATATATATTGGGCTATATATATACACACTCTATTTACAATCATTGAAATAATTATACTTACATAGTTAAAGGTAATTTTTCTAGCAGGTACATGTGTTGTTCTCTAGGCAAGGGCTTGGTGAAAATGTCAGCGATCTGTTCCTTCGTTTCAGTATATATTGTCTTTATGAAACCTGTTTTAGACAACTGTCTAACATGCTTATATTTTATGTCTATGTGCCGTGATCTGTGGCCTACGGCTTCAGCTTTTGAAATTTCAATTGCTGCAAGATTATCCTCGTGGATAATTATAGGTATTCTGGTTCTCCCATAAACTCTTCAAGAGTTCATCGAACCATACTAGGTTGTTGGAGACTTTAGACAAGCATGCACTCAGCCTCAGCTGTTGAGGTGGCAATTAACTTTTGCTTACCTGAGTACCAATGTACTGGACAGTTATTAAGATATACAATATAACCTGAAGTACTCTTCCTCGATTTGGTATCACCTGCCCAATCGGCATCAGAGTAGGTGTAGAGTTGAGGAATTTCCGAAACGTAAGGCTCAAGTAAGAGTGAGAGATTCGCTGTGCCCTTAAGGTATCTAAGAACCCTCTTGATACCAGTCCAATGTATTTGTTTGGGATTTTCAGAATGCCTAGATAGTATATTTATAGATAGGCTGATGTCAGGCCTAATCCAACCTGCTATATTCAAGAGTGAGCCCATACGGATTTGTACAGAGTTTTGTGTACAAAATCCTCACTATCACTATACATGTTTCTTGGGAAATCTGTTTGCACTGGAGTGTCACAGGGCTTGGCCTCTGCCATGTTGCACCTGTCAATCAAATCTAAGATTTTATCCCACTGAGAAAGCTCAAATCCTTTCTCAGTTTTTGTAAACTGAACCCCCAGAAATTTGTCAATCTGGCCTAAAGGCTTCAGTGCAAACTTTCTACTTACCTGATCAGAGAAGGATTTACTCCTCTCCTCTGATTTGCTGATGTACAAAATGTCATCAATGTACACAAGGACAGTCTCCTTGATACCATCTTGCTGCCTGATGAAAACACATTCATCAGCTGGTGAGGCGGTGAAACCTATTTGCCTTAGACACTCAGTAAGGCATTCATACCACCTTCTCCCAGACTGCTTCAGACCATAGAGACTTTTGTTAAGAAGCCAGATTTCATCTTCTCTATGATCTACGCCGAGGTGCCCTTACATAGATTTCCTTGTCCAATTTGGCGTGCAAATAGGCCATTTGTACTGCAGAACACTCTCCCCATGTATGGCGCTATGGTGAGAGCTGTCTTTACGCCTCAGGGCATACTGTGGGTGAGAAGGTGTCATCAAAATCCTCAGGGTATCTCTGCGAGAATCCCTGTGCCACCAATCTCACCTTGTATAAGAAGTTCCCATCATCCAGTGGCTTCTTCTTATAAACCCACCTTGTGCCAATTACTTTCTTATCTTTTGGCAATTTAGCAGGTGTGAACACCTCCAGCTTCCTGAGGCTGTTCATCTCCAAATCCATAGCAGCATGCCAATTTCCCTGCTCTTTTGGAGATAGCTTTAAAACGTCCTCATATCTTTGAGGAGTGGTCGATGCCAAATTTACATTAGTGATGAAGTCACTAAACCTTTCAGGTTTCTTATTTCTAGTAGTCCGGATTGGTCTACTAACTGGCTCCTGTTCACAATTTGAATCATCCAAATTGTCCAAATTGTCACTGACTTCATCACTATTAATTTTGCCAGTTTTAATTTTGGGATGCCCCTTCTTCCGGCTTCCCCACTTGCTTCTTGAGGATTCCCTTAAGGGGCATGGAGATTGCCCTCTCTCCACTACCTCCTGAGCCAGATGTGTTACCATCATTAGATGGGGTTTGCAACACATTTTTATCTTTGCTGGCCGAATCATGGGCTTGTTTGGGAGCCAGAATCTCATTGGCGTGGATTCTGCTCCAGTTTGTGCTCTCATAGAAGGTGGCCAATCTTGAGATGACAATCCTTTTGTCATTTCCACAAAATTTGTAAGCCTTGGACCCAGGCTCATACCCTATGAATCTTAATTTGATCGACCTCCTGTCCCCTTTCTTCCTTAACTCCTTGGGGACATGCACATCGGCCATCACCCCAAATACATGCAGATGTCTTAAACTAGGTTTACACCCATAGACCATCTCATAGGGGTTTTCTACAACACTCGACCATACTCTGTTGAGAGTGTAGTTGGCATACAATATGGCCTCCGCCCAATATGCAAAATTTAGGCCAGCATCCTCAAGGGCATCTCATCATTGATTGGAGAACCCCGTTTCTCCTCTGAAACCCCGTTCTGGAATGCGAATAAGGAGCTGTCCTAAGGTGGACTATCCCTGCTCCTTCAACCAGACAGAGAAGTTGTTAGAATTGAACTCGGTACCTCTGTCTGTCAAGATTCTCTGAATCTTGATTTTGTGCTGGTTTAGGATCAAATTATAAAATTCCCTGAATTTTGAAAAGGTCTGATCCTTGGATTTGAGGGGGTACACAAACCCATATCTACTATGGTCGTCCACTATGGTGAGAAAGTAGATGTTCTTACCGAGGGAGGGTTTCAATGGACCCACCAGGTCCATATGCACCAGCTCAAAAATGTGTTTGGATTGCCTCTGGGATTTTATGGGCGCTGGCTCCCCTGCAAACAGAGCAATCCATGAATACATTACAACTTTTACATTCAACCCCTAGAGCACTCAGGTAGCCTCTGCACAATCGGGAAACTGAGGTGACCTATCCTCCTGTGTAGGAGATGGGCACACTCATCGTGCAGGGGTTTGCCAATAGATAAGGTCTTGGCACCCTTAGACTGTTCATCACTGTGCTCTGTGACAAACCTTACATGTTTGGTTTTATTTACATTACAATTAGTTTTCCCTTCTCTTGTGTATATCCCTCATGGTCAACCTCAGGCTCTGCTTGGGAGTCACCATCTGGATCACCAGCATTGACCTGGTTGCTGGTACCAGACTCCTCAAGCTTTGTAATGGGGAGTAATATGGTAGGTTATTGATTCTAATAACCTTTCCCACCATATTGCCATCCTTGGTTACCATGGCTTCTCCTTCTGAGAAGATTACTTTTACATTACATTTTTCAGTAAGTTTTAAAATACTGAGAAGGTTATGTTCCAGCTTTGGAACATATAACACATTGTCAATGTTACCAAGCCCATGTATACTTACATTCCCTATACCTGTGGCCTTTGTTCTTAGGCCATTAGCCACGGTTACAATGCTATCATGGTCAACCAGGTCATTCAACAACAGCTTGTTACAAACCATGTGCTTGCTAGCACCACTGTCCAGCAACCATAATTGCTCACGTTTCTGCTTGGTGAGCCTGGGGTAACTCGTCTCAGATATACTTGTGAAGTCATTTTGCTTGTACTGGTTCCTTTTGTTGCTTACATAGCCCCTTTACCCCTTCTCTGGTTGACAGGTTTTGTTTGGGGTTCCTTTTAGGAGTGGGTGACCTCTTTCTGTTTCTACTGTTTGAGCGTCCCCTTTGATTTGTCCTTGGGCCCACAACTTTAGGACAATCCCTCCTAAAATGTCCCATTGATCCACATCCATAGCACTCACCAATTGTGTTTACTCTACTGGGACTTCCAGTCCCTCTAGTCATCCCTTTTCTTTATGGAAGGCTGCCCTATCCTTCCTGAAATTAAATTCTGCAATGAGCTTGCCAGTCAGAACTTCCAGGGATATACCATTATAGTTGGAGTTATCCAATTGGGAAATAAAATTGTCCCAACTGGCATCCAAGGAATTAATAATGATACTTATTAAACTCCGTTCAGAGACGGGTTCCCCTTGAATTTAATTCCTCCCTCATCCTCTTTAAATTACAGAGGTGCTCATTGATATCCATTCCAGCCCTTAATTTGGATGAATGGAATTCTCGGAAATTCTGGCTGTGGCATTACAATTCTTAGAATTAAACATGTTAAATAAAATTTCCCAAAGCTCACATACAGTGAGTCCATGGGGATGCTAGTGTAAAGTGCTGGATCAATTGAAAGGAGAATCAGACAAAAATCTTATGGTGAAGCATGTCTACTTCCATAGACCAGGGCTTGTGAGGAGGATTTATTAGTAAATCAAGCCCATTTTCCCTCATTAGTATCACCTGGATCTCCTGGCCCATTCATGCAAGTTTCTCCCAGAAACAGACAGCTTATTAAAACTTAAAGGCAACAAGTTAGCATTTCCTCTGTAAAGGAGTTACTTTTGTATCCATTGTGCTGGTATCCCTGTCAGCACAATAAGGAGGGGTATGGTAACAGCAGGCCTGTTCCCCATTGGCCTAGACGTGAGCAATTGCTCCTCCCAGATGGGAGGGGAGCAAAACCTTTGCACATGTGCAGAGCTCATTCTGGCTTGGCCTTTGCAGAAGAAGGAGCTCGTCGGTTGAGCTTCTGAGGTAGGCCTCTGGCCTGCCTTGGGAGGTTCCAACTGGGCATGTGCAGATGCCATTTGAAGAGGAATGATGCTGGAGAAGGGGCTCTTCGCTGGGGCTTCTCCAGAAAACCTCGGGCCAGGTAAGCAAGCCGCAGGGGTGGTGCCTGGGTAGGCCAGGGGGTTGGCAGCATAGGGAGCAGTGTGCTGGGAGCCTTCCTTGCAGGTCGTGGTAGCCTGGGGCTCGTCTAGATGATCGTAGGTAGAACGGGTCCCATCTTGGCTGCATGGCCTCTCTGGGTGTAAGAAATTTGTTCCAAAGGCCGTGTTTAGAGTTTTTAAGGCCTTTTGGATTTCTTCCTCAGTAGGTGAGCTGTTTTCTGCTTGTTGCTGGGCTGTCATTGCTGGTGGGGGTCAGCCTTTGGGCTGGCTGGCTATTGTGGGCTGCTGCAGTGGTAGGCGCTGCCAGGAGAGTAGCTCTTAAGCTGTAGCCATGCTGGCTAGGCAGGGTCTGTTCCTCAGCTAAGAAGGTGGCAGGTGCCATTTTAAAGTGAGATTTTTAAATCTCCTGCCTTTGGGCGGCCATTTTGTTGGGTGGGAAAGCCGAAAGAGAGTGCTTTTGGCTTTCTGCACTTGTCATGCCAGCAGCTAAGGGGTTTCAGGGCAGGACTGGGTGACCCTTACCAGTCTGCTGTCTTCATGGGCCTCAGTCCTGGCCCTGACTGCTTCCTCTGGTGCAATCTGGTGGGCTGGATTGCAGAGATCTGGAGCCATGAGTGAGTGAGAGGTTTTGACAGCTTTCAGGTTCCTTTCCACGTTGCTTGCTGTCTCAGACTCTGTTTCTGTTCTGTTTTGTGATGCCAGGAGCCTTGCTTTGGCTCTGGCCATCACCCTGGCACTTTTCTGGTAGTTTTTAGAGTTGGCATTTTTGAATGACTTGAAGATAGATAGGTTTAACTAACCTACTGCTACCAAATTGTTAAATAATATTAATTGAGTTTGGCCTGGATCTTTAAACCTATATCTATTTCACAGAGTCATTCAATAAATTGCAATGCCAAGTTGTGTCAGATCAAAACAGATTTATTTATAACAGAATAATCAATAAATATATTATTCTTAAATATATACAGAGTCTTTTCTTCTTTCGTTCCTCTTAAACAGTCCTTCAAGGAACTAGAAGTTTCTATGAGAGATTCACAGTTCTTCCTCTCATAACCTCTTCTTAGATATAGCTAACCTCTTTAGAAAGTCCCTTTCTCTTTAGATTATAGATCTCTCAGATCTCTTTGCTATATCTTCTCATACACAGACCTCAGTTTGTCAGATCCTAATATCTCCTCAGAGTCTTGGATCTTCTCAGTATCTCCAATCTCCCTCAGACAAAATGAGTCTCCACAGAATCTCCTTAGAATCTCCTCATTTTCTTTTTCCCTTTGAAAATGACAGTTGACAGCCCTGTTATACTTAGGGGCGTGTCCTACAGTATCACAGTGAGGTGCTCAATGCCACCCTGTCATTGGTAGGTTTGATCACCCCATCAAACTCTACTAATTTGTAAACTGCATAGTAACTCCAGAAAGTTCTACTTTCTGACAAAAATTCTCCTAGGCTTTCTCGGTGGTGTGAGACTCATGGTGACCCTAGCAGTGGCTTTGCTTACGCACCTGCCATGCTATCATTTGATAACTTTTTATCCTAATTTGAATTCTCTTACAAAATGCCCCCTCCTTGGATGATAATGGAATTTTCTTCATTGACTTCCAAGCTTAATAAACCAGCCCTTTTGCTTTTAGGGGCCCCTGTGACCTTTGTGTTTGGCATAGCCTTTCTTTTTATTTTTTTAAGTCCTGTCCAGAGCATACCCATGTGTGATGGTGAGAATTTTTTTTCTCTTTTACTTTCTTCTCTTCTATAGATCTTGCTGGCCCAGCAGGTGCTGGCAGATTGGCCACTATTCTCCAACCTCCACAAAGGCTTGAACAACACATTTTTCTGAGTCCCTGGAGTGACTAAGTAGATGGCTGATATGAAAATAATTCACTTTTGTAAACGTCTCTTTAAAATCTATCTTTTTATGTTGGTCCTATCCACTAAACTCCCCCAACAGGTCTATTTTCATGGGATGTTTTTTTAACTGGTTTTACTCTATTTTATTCTGGGATTATGCTATTGTTACTGTAAATGCTTTTAGATTTTCTTAAAAGAGATGTGATATAGCAATACCTTTTGAACAGAAGAAATAAACAGGTAAATCATTACTTTAAGTAACAGATGAATTTGCTGGACCAAGTCCACCTCACCCAGGATGTTTTGTTAGAATCTTAGCCATGTTCCAGCAGAAATTAAACAGCAGGATGCTGTTTTCCTCCTGTCCATTCCTGCTTAATATAGTGTTGCATCAACACTACATTTGGTAAAGACATTTTATTCTGTAACTGTGGAACAAAATTTGCCAGAATGAATTGGCTGGATTCATTCAGTACATTCAACTAGCCCCTCCAAAACACATCCCACTACAGTACTGTCACCTCCAACTCTTGGTTGAAATCAATCAGGTTTAACATTTTGGATGAATGTGGCCATTGGGTTTGTAACTGATCTAGTTAACTGTATTGTGTGAAAACAGCCAAGAAGGGGAGAAAAGACCTACATTTTTCCTTCTATGGATTTTTAGGGGCAATTTATTTGAGGATGCAAAGGCTAGAGAAAAATATTAGTTTAATGACAGTGCAACTCAGGCCATGTCAAAATAGCATAGTTAAAAAGTTCAGTGTTGTGGGCTAAGTCATGTTGCCAGTTCTAAGCAAAAGATCCAGTTGGCAGCAAATTGAAGTCTCCTTTCCTGCTTGTGTGCAGCTGGGAATATCTCAGGCAGAAAGTAGTCTGTTTCTCTCCCTCCCCCTCCCTCAATATTCCACTCACAACATGAAGCTTTAATCCCATTAGAAGATTTGTAGCATATCCAGCCTTTGATAGAGAGATAGCTGCAGAGCCTGACAGAGTTTCTGCACTGATATCTGAAACTCACATGGTGCAAAGCTATTGAAAAATCATATTCTTCTGGGTCTCCTTACCTTACTTTCCCCACTATCTGCTTTCCAGGAGTGAAGAGGGTTATTCCTTCCTTCCTTTCTTCCTTCCTTCTTTCCTACCTACCTACCTATCGTCCTTTCTTCTATGTTTGCGCCTACTTTTAAGTTATAAGCCTGTTGCTCCTGTGAGACAATTGCTCCAAGTTAATACAACTGGTTTTCACAGCACTATTTCTCAAAGTGCCAACTTTTTAGCTCTTCCAGTAGCCATTAACCACTCTGGAATGCCATACCCTCCTTGAGATTCATATAGCCCCCAACCCTGAAAGCATTTTGTAACTCCTTGAAGATTTGGATATTCCCCAGAGCATCTAAAGTCTGAGGGAAATTGTCAATATGCTTCTGCATTTTTGTAAGGTTTGAATTGTCTTTGCCTTGGGTGCCATTGTTTTATTATTATTAATTTAATGCTTTGCTGTACACCATCTGGATTCCCTCTCTGAGGGAGATGAGTGCTTTAGAAGTGTGAAAAAATAAATAAAATAAATAAATGTTGCTGGGGAATGGTTGGGTTGGGTTGGATTTTCATTCTATGTTCTTTGCCCAGAATCGCAGTTGCAAGATAGATAGCCATATAAATTTATATAATTAATAATAATAATAATAATAATAACAACAACAACAACAACAACAACAGCTTGATGGGAAGGGTATTATGGGTTTTTATGCTGTTTTTATTGGTTGCTGTGAGCTGCCTAGGATATTTAAATAAATAATAATAAATACAACTTTTAGGAATGGGGGAGGGTCTATGTTCAACTCTATTTGCTTATTTATATGTGGCTTCAGTCATATCAAAATCTGAACAGCTTACATTCTCAATTTAGCAACAAGGTTAAAACGATAAACACAATGCAGGTTATGTTTGTTTCAGCCTTCTGGTTTTCAGCATCCATTTTTATTTAATTAAAATGTTCTGAACAAAATAATAAAACTTGTAGAGCAGGAAGCTAGACTCACTCAAGTATTGTGTGGGCAGGCACATTGCCCCTTCTGGGTGCTGCAGGAGTGGTTAGAAGTTCATATTTTATCCCATTTTATGACTTGTGGTATTCTTTCCCTTATCAGCTACCTGGAATTGTAAAAATGAATACAGTGAGAAAAAGAGAGTGGGGAAAGAATTAAAATATCATAATGTGAATTCCAACATATTATCTATTCTGACAGTGTCGATTGTTGCCAATTTGCATTTAGCTACTGCATGTAGGGGAAAACTTTCTTCCATCTGGTACATCCATTTATCCTATAGCACACTCTTCTCTACTTAAAAGCCAAGAGAGTCACATGAGAAAAATATATTTATCTTAAAGTAGGTTATTGCTATTTCAAAATACACCTCAGCAGCTGCAGTAAATGAAATACCCAGTTACTGTAACAATGTGGCATTAAAGATATACACATTCAGCACCCACAAAATGCAGCCAAATCCCCACCCAGTGGTCTGAAGGAGACATCCTTGTGTCCCATAGCTTATTCATTAAACTGCCCAGAGTTGTTGAAGTATTGAACAGCCCAGAATTAATAATAATAAATAAATAGCAGTGTTCTGATTTAATGTTCATGCATCACCATTTATGTTAGAAATGAAACCATCTGTCAACTCTTAGTAGTCCAGACAAGAAGCACAAATCCTAACCCTAACCACTGCTAACGTTCAGAGTGAGGTTTGGATTCTGAAGAACAAATTTTATCCATAGCACTGGCAAATACGAGAACTTGGGATCTCCATTTACCATTGGTGACCTTCAGACAAAATCCAGGCACCTGACATGAATTGCCAGGACAGGAAATAATAATAATAATTAAGAGCAGCAATACCTAATGACACAGATCAACTTCAATGGGATATTCAGCTTGCATTTCGCATGTCTGGATACCAGAGGTGGTATTCAGCAGGTTCTGACCAGTTCTGGAGAACCAGTAGCAGAAATTTTGAGTAGTTTGGAGAGCCAGCAAATACCACCTCTGACTGGAGATTTTACAGTATCCTTCCGCTGCCACAGAACCAGTAGTAAAAAATTTTGAATCACACTACTGCTGGATACTATGTGCCTGGATATTGTTGTAGAAAAATTGAAAATTAAAAATTGTGCAGGGAGAAGAAAAAGACATTTCCTATAGGAAAGTATTTTAAAGGAACAGAAAATTATTTAAAGGCGCAATATTAAAAGCACTATTTCCCCAATCCGCCACCTATCAAATAGGAATTCTTTGGCCACTCGCTTTTCCTAGCCGCTTGCTCTGTAATGCAATTAATTCTCAAGACTATGATTTCTTTAACTGATTGATTTCCATTTTCATAAATGAGACTCAAATCATCTTAAACACTCATATTTCTCCTTACCTGGGTTCTAGAGGGGAGGTGTAGGTTAGCTATTTACCTATCAGGATATGTGCCATTTTTTGTTCTGCGTGAATTACGTCTGCAAAGCAGTAAAGTGTTATGTATTTGCAAGCCCCATAATCTTTAAAAGCACAGTGATGCATGCCTCCGATGAGAAAAGAGCTTCCATCCAGTATGTTAATAGACAGCATTAGGGCTGTAATGAAAAGCACTTGAGACAAGTAAGCCCCTATCAAAAGCTGAGTAATAGGGTAGCAAAGAATGATTCATAATAGACCTCCTCTATACAAAGATATTAAGACGTCTGCATTAGTTCAGAGTTTTTTCTCTCTAACAGCTGCCTCGTTTCTCTGATTCAAATAGGAGTAGGGTACTGTTCTCCTGTTACATCCCTTTTCCACCTAGAAGCTTCTGCGTGTCCTCTTTGAAAAGCACAGAAGCAGACACAACAGCAATGAGGTCATTACTGTTGTGCCATTACTAAGCCACTACTGGCACAGTGGTGGGTTTGCATGAAGAGATGATTAGCAGTAGATAAGTATCTTTGTCAACACCTCCTGCATTTCTTTCCCTTTGAACAACCAAAGATCTGTCCTGCCTCAAGATAGAACACTATCTGACAAAAGAGGATTCACAGCCTATGAAGGTTTTATATCATAATCTAAGGTTAGGAAGAACTTTTTGTAATGGGAGGAACCACACCTTTTAAAAAAAACTGTTCAGCCTTCCAAGTCCCTGGAATTTCTAGTGATACCAGGGTGGAGCAATGAGGGGTTTTCTGTACTTTTGCTCATTTTTGCAGAGGTTGGGGTTTTTTTATAAATAGGATAATAAACCTTTCAACAAGTTAATGCACCTACTGTATTTTATTTGCTTTTTTTTCTTTAAGGAAAAATCCAGACTTCAAGACTCTCTGAACACAAAACCAAGTGGCCCACGGACAGCACACTGCCATCATATGCAATGTATTAATTGTTAACATTTCACAACTCTAGGTTGTCTTTGTTCCAACAGATCAACATAGATGCTGCTTTGGGCACTCTTATTTTCGGACACACATTAGTCAGCTCTTTGTTGTAAAGGCCATAGTTTGTGAAAATACTATAAAGCAGGTATACAACTGCTGTAGCTTGTTACCATCCCTTTTATGTCTCACCCTCCCTACTCACTTCTGAGCTCCAGAGAATGAGCAGGTCAGAAATTAGCCTCTTTTTTCCATTTGGGAAGACGGGGAAGGGGTATTTGAAATGCAGAATGAAAACGTTATGACCTGCAGAGGCTTCTCCCCGCTCTTAAAAATGGATTACTCTCCTGCCCCAAATATCGACTTGGGTTCTGCTCCACCTTCTTGCAGAGTATAGCATGCAAAACACAAAACAGCCCTTGCGCCCATGAAATCCCTACTCCTGCTCTAAAGTTACAAGGAGCTTTGATGCCAAGGAAGATCTAAGAGCAATTCTCCCACTAGGTAAGGTGAGGCAACATAGTAATAACTGCTGAGCCTTGACCCACCAGAGTGAAATCAGGATTGAATGTGGGTGAATACCAAGCAGGTAGTAGAAGAGGGACATTTGTGAATGCATCTTTTGGTCAAATAGGGCCACATCATGCACAAGTCAAGAAATACATAGCAGCAGTTAATTGACAAGACAATGAAGGGTTTCATTTGATCTGCATTTTCAAGAGAACCCACCTTTACTGCCCTTCCAAATACTATATACAAATAGGAGCATACTGGGTTTGTTTGTTTTTTAATTCTGTTCTCAGCTCAAAAAAAGTGCCTGCCCAAATGTGTTCAGCATTGCAACTGACATGGCACAGATTAAAGAAAATTGTAGATAAAAGGCATGCTGTATGTATGTGTGCATGCACCCTTAATTCACTAACTGCAGTGGAAATTGGATGGAATAGGCATAATTGAATGCAAATGAAACTAGCATGGGTTGGAAACTGATTCATCCAGCCCTACCAAAAGTGATATAACACGGGTGCAATTCAAGGTTTTGACATTAACATTCAAAGTCCTTCATGGCATGGGTCCGGGGTACTTGCGGGAACGTCTCCTGCCGATATCAAATACCGGTCGCCCTGTGCGAGCACATAGGTTGGGACTCCTCAGGTTGCCGTCCGCACGACAATGTTGGCTTGCAGTGACCTGGGGAAGGGCCTATTCTGCATCGGCCCCCGCCTTATGGAACCAGCTACCCATTGAGCTCCGGCTGGCTCCCGATCTCTCCTCTTTCCGGTGCGATCTAAAAACCTGGTTGTTTTTACAGGCTGGGCTGGACTGATCTCCTAGGGGAGAGGGTGGGTTTTAAATTCGATTTTAATTCGGTTTTATACTTGTATTTTGGCTTGTTTAGTTTAATTTCTTTTTAACTAATTTATTGTTCTGTGTTTTTATCTGTGAGCCGCCCCGAGTCCTTTCTGGAGAGTGCCGGCATACAAGTCAAAACAAATAAATATAAAGGGGTCTCGCTAAGCGCTCCAACCAAACCCTAGAAGTCAAAAAAAAAAATGAAAGCACTATCTGAGAGCAATTATCATCACCGATGATTCATACCCCTTTTTTTCCTTCCTTCCATTCTTAGCCAGTTTATATGTGCCATGTCAAATTACAAGTGGAGATAAACAGCAAAACGGAGTCCTATTTCTTTTTGTTAAATGCAGCCATCACAGGGTGGGAGAGAGAGTCTTTTTCTCCAGCACACAAACAGTCTTCCTTCTATCTGCATCAAGCAGAAACAGCTTGTGAGCAGGAGAGCAGGGAAAATAAAACAGCAGCCAGAGTTTCAAGTGAAGGAAAGAAAAAAAAAAAGGAGGGAGGAGAGGGAAGCAAATCTTGCTTTTTGCAGTTTGCTGGCTTTTCAGAAGAAAAAAGCAGGCATGGCCTTGATTTATTAATTTATCCCACCTAGATTACCTGATAATGGACTTTTAGAAGCAGGAACATTGGATAATGCTGGATTTAAAACCAAAACTGTCAAGCAAGAATTAGGTGTGATACAAGCTATATTATTTGACAGGTGGGTAGTGTGGGGGGGACTTTCATCTTTAAAGCCAAAGGTGGACTTTAGCCTAATTCCAAATGAACCAAATGAACCATTCAGACTTCTGCTAAGAAACTGCTATCCTTTCTCTAGAAGTGTGTTGTGTGGGAAAAAGGGGGAGACAGAGAAAAAAAATTGGTGGCCCCACTAATTTTTGGCTCTTGCTCTAGTCCTCAACTGATGACCACAATTGAGCCCAACATTTCTGTTGCTAAGTGAGACAGTTGTTAAGTGAGTTTTGCACCATTTTCTGATCTTCCTTGCCACAAGTTGTGAAGGGAATTGCTGCAGTTGTTAAGTTAGTAATATGGTTGTTAAGGGAATCTGGCTTCCCCATTGACTTTGCTTGTCAGAAGGCCACGAAAGGAGATCACATAATCCTGGGACATTGCAATCATCATAAATATGAGTCAGTTGCCAAGAATTTTGATCACGTGACCATGGGGATCCTGCAATGGTCATATGTGTGAAAACGGTTGTAAGTCACTTTTTTTCAGTGCCGTTGTTACCTCAAATATTCACTAAATGAATGGTTGTAAGTCCAGGACTACCCATATTCATGCAGGTTTCAACTCCAGCTCCCAATCAGCATAAAGCCTTCTCTGAAGCCTATCCAAACATGACCTTGAAATTTTTTTTAAAAGGCAGCCATACTAGCTTTAGGTAAAGGTAAAGGTTCCCCTCGCACATACGTGCTAGTCATTTCCGCCTCTAGGGGGCGGCGCTCATCTCCATTACAAAGCCGAAGAGCCAGCGCTGTCCGAAGACATCTCCATGGTCATGTGGCCGGCATGACTAAACACCGAAGGCGCACAGAATGCTGTTACCTCCCACCAAAGTGGTCCCTATTTTTCTACTTGCATTTTTTACATGCTTTCGAACTGCTAGGTTGGCAGAAACTGGGACAAGTAACATTAGGGACTCGAACCACTGAACTGCTGACCTTTCTAACTGACAAGTTCAGCATCTTAGCCACTGACCCACCATGTCCCAATCATACTAGCTTTAGAAGTACTATAAAAGTATGATCAAATGTGGTTCTTTCTCGGACAAAGTGGAAGGATATGCTTCCTTCCCTATTGATGTTAAATTGTATCTTTTTTCACTCGTCTACAGTATCTCCCGCCCAGCATTTCCCCACCCACCCCCAAATATGTTGGACTATGATTCCAATAATCTCTTGTTGTTAAGCCTTGGTAGAGCTTCATCAATGGCTGTAAGGGAACATCATGCAAGATTTGTGGTTCAGCTGCCTGTTTTAATGCTTTCCTGAGTGTGCTAGATTTTTCATTCTGGGAGGAAGTGGGGAACACAGAGCAGTAGTTAAATCTAAATCTTTTACCCTTTCACATTTAACATACTGTAATGTGAAACTGCCATAACAACTGAAACTGAAGAAGATTTGAAGCAGCAGAAGTCACCCTGCTTGGTTCACTTACTGTGTTCAGCGGTTTAACTAATATTAGCTAAACATGTTGCATCAATCCAGCCACTGTCACTTGTAGACTGTGGTCCCTAGCCAAGGTCCCTATTTAAACCCAGCAATTGTGCCTGTTCAACTAATAGTTAAAAACCTGATTTAGCAGAGCGTGTGAACCTAGCCAGGGGCAGCATTGACCAAATGCATCACATTCCACCGCTAGCTAAGTTGATTAAATTTTCTGATTCTCCACAATCAGTCTGGCCCCAACAGAACCCAAATATCTAAATGAGTTCTTCCTACTGTGGGGAGAAATTATTAAGCCGATTTTTTTCTTCCTTGCTTGTTTCAGCATTAATCTCCCTTATGTCTGTGCTTATTAAAGACTTTCTCTGCACATCCATGTCTTTATCCAGTGATACTCCCTGCCACTAGATGATGACATTGCATCGTTTAGCTTTACAAAAGATGAATGGAGACTGGGCCTGCTGACAGTGCCTTGGAAAACAGATCCAGGACATTATTCCAATACAGGTAGTCCTCAACTTACAACAGTTCATTTAGTGACTGTTCAAAGCTACAAAGGCACTGAAAAAAGTGAGTTCTACAGATGAATTATTGAGTCTGTCATCTGCACCTCTATAACTGTCTGGTTTGGCTCTGCAGCCCAACAAGACAGACACAGACTTCAGAGGATAATTAGGACTGCAGAAAAATTGCTACCAACCTGCCTTCAATCGAGGAGCTGTATACTGCACGAGTCAAAAAGAGGGCTGTAAAAATATTTACAGACCCCTCATATCCCGGACACAAACTGTTTCAGTTCCTACCCTCAAAACAATGCTATAGAGCACTGCACACCAGAACAACTAGACACAAGGAGAGTTTTTTCCTGAATGGCATCACTCTGCTAAACAAATAATTCCCTCGACACTGTTCAACTATTACAAAGTCTGCACTACTATTAATATTCATCTTCTCATCGTTCCTATCACCCATCTACTCCCACTTGTGACTGTATGACTGTAATTTTGTTGCTTGTATCATTATGATTCATATTGATTGTTTCCTAGTATGATTTGATTGGTTATTTTTACCCTATGGCTATCATTAGGTGTTGTACCTTATGATTCTTGATGAAAGTATCTTTTTTTTATGTGCACTGAGAGTATTTGCACCAAGACAGATTCCTTGAGTGTCCAATCCTACTTGGCCAATAAAGAATTCATTCTGTCTGTCTGATTGTCTGTCTGTCTGTCTGTCTGTCTGTCTGTCTGTCTATCTATCTATCTTCTGACCGTTTTTCACACTTACGACCATTGCAGTATCCCCATGGTCACGTGATCAAAAGTCAGATGTGATTTATATTTAGGACAATTGCACTGTTCCAGGGTCCTGCGATCCCCTTTTGCAACCTTCTGACAAGCAAAGTCAATGGGGAATCAGATTCACTTAACAACTAATTTGCTTAATAGCTCAACAGCAGGAAAAAATTGTAAAATGGGGCAAACTCACTCAACAAACCTTTCACTTCGCAACATACATTTTGGGCTCAATTGTGGTCATAACTCAAGGACTACCTGTATGTTTAATTCCAAGATAACAAAGCAGGAGAGAGAGAAATGCTTTTACTTTAAAAAAAAACTTGTTTGCTATTATTGTCAATTTTCTGCAGTAGCTCCCAGATCAAGCCACTGCATGGGTCCATTCACCCCACTTCTGCTCAGTCCATGGGAAGGAGCTTAAGCCTGATTTACATTCCAGTGTGGCTCGTGGATTGTGGGTTGCTAACATTGCTATCACTGCTGAATGGTGTAAGCCAGTGCTGAAGAAGCAGACAGATGGCGCACTCAAATACAGGAGGCCCTTGGAATGGAAAAAGATGAATAATTCCAGGAGATACTCTTATGCCAGCTTTTTGAACACTTGGCTTCTTGCAAGAATCCAAGAACCTGGAGTACTGCCTGACACAGGATGGAATCTTAATCAGCTGAGCCGTCCTACGCAGCAAAACACAGAGGCTATCGAGAGAATTGTTTGGGGGTGGAGCAATTGGTAGGGGAGGGTGAATAATTCAAAATCCACTTTCAGCAGAGACTCTGGTTCCAACTAGAGTACCCTTTTCTTCCCCCCAAAGAACAAGAAGACTTAGACGGACCACTGGCGATACTATCTAATCCTGATAGGAGTTAGAGTCAAATGATATATTTGGAAGGATGCCTTGGCTGACTTGAAACTGATTTTGATACAGTCAGAATATTGGTTAGAAGGAGGACATAGTTCAGAAAATATAGGCTGTTATGCAGAAGGGCTGTAGCTTTTTTTTCTGGCATCTCCACTTGAAACAGCCACTTGAAATGGATAATGGAAAAAAACGTATCTTTGTTATCCAAGACATTTTGCCAGCACTGTGCTAGATAGACAAATAGACAAATTCTGTTGTAGATGCTTTCCCATTTTTCAGAAGGAAAATAAAGAACCTATTCCTCTTGCTTCCAGGCAGGTAAATTCTGTTGTGAAAGATTCCATCATGACTGTCTTCCAAAAATGAATCTGAGTAAAATTCATTGCCTGGTTTGGTTCAAAGGAGCTAAAAACAGACATCTTTAAGTCAAGAAAGTGATTTGAAGGCCTTGTGGGAAAATATGAAAGTGGTTAGTCAGTGTCTTCTTCCTAGATGTGTTTTCAACTTTTTCTTTCCAATGCACTGCCAGGAATTTCCTGAATATTCTCCCATTCAAAATGCTCACCAGATCTGATCCTGCTTAGCTTTTTTGCGATGAGCCAACCAAAGCAGACCACAGATAATAGGTTGAAAGTTGGCTTGGGTGGTCTCAGCTAAACAGAGATTTACTAAACAATTTTGTTCTGTCTACATGTGCTCTTGGGGGAGGGCATAAAAAGCTTTGTTGCATTGACAGAGGGATACAATCGAGATCAAGTGAGGTACTAATACCACTTTATAAAGCCTTAGTAAGACCACACCTAGAATACTGCATCCAGTTTTGGTAACCACATTATGAAAAAGATGTTGAAACTCTAGAAAAAGTACAGAGAAGAGCAACCAGGATGATTAGGGGACTGGAGACTAAAACATATGAAGAACGGTTACAGGAACTGGGCTTGGCTAGTCTAGTGAAGAGAAGGACCAGGGGAAACATGATAGCATTCTTCCAATATTTGAGGGGCTGCCGCAGAGAGGAAGTGGTCAAACTATTTTCTAAAGCACCTGAAGGCCAGGCAAGGAATAATGGATGGAAACTGAACAAGGAGAGATTTAACCTGGAAATAAGGAGGAATTTTCTGACAGTGAGAACAATCAACCAATGGAACAGAAGTTGCCTTCAGAGGTTGTGAGAGCTTCATCACTGGAGGCTTTCAAGAAGAGATTGGACTGCCATTTGTCAGAAATGGTGTAGGGTCTCCTGCTTGGGTGGGGGGTTGGACTAGATAACCTACAAGGTCCCTTCCAACTCTGATTATCTGTTATCTATTAAAAGCATTAATGCTAGGTTAATTAAAATGGACTTGTTTGGGAACAACCCAGCTATGGTCTTAGCAAAACCACTATGTTAAGCTAGAATGTGATTTACTTGCTCGGGTGCAGCATGGGATATGTACACAGCAGTTGTGTTTTGTTGACTTGGAAGACATGTTTTGCTTGAACAGTCAGCCTGAGCTACAGCTGAGAAGAGGCCAGGAAACAGAAATTTCCACTCCTTTCCTGGAAAGACCAACATCCCAGAAAAGGAATACTTGGCTCCAAGCATCATCAAAGCAAAGCATCCCTTCAACATTTGCCCAGTTTTAAAAATTAGAGATGGGGAAAACAGGTAGAGAAAATAATGGGTCACCTAATGCACGCACGCACACACACAGTTATTGGCAAGTACTCTGCACCTTTCAGCTCCAGGAAACCTTTCAGATTCAACACAGATCCCAGAAAATCCGGCATACGTGGATCACAAGGCAGGAGAGATTGGATTCACCCGAAATCATGCTAGAGTTTGTCTGCCAGGAAAATCCCGCGTGTGCTTTGGAGCCAGGCGTTTTAGGAAAGCCGATGGCAGCGAGGTTATCCCCAGTCACGCTTCAAAAGACAACTGCCAGATCCTCCCCTCTCTCCCCCCGCTCCACCCCACTGTCACAAGTTGGTATGCACTGCAGGAGTCGGTTCCATGCGATGGAATGACATCAGTTGCCACCAGCAGGGATCTGGCCTCCTGTTCCAATTCATATGGTAGCAGAGACACAAAGCGCCAGGTTTTGAGAAAACTCAGCAGCGTGGGTGAAAAACTGGGCACGGAGCACGATTGAAAATCTGGCCCCCTGTTTGTCTTCCAAAAACAGGGGTGGATCTGCTCCAGGAATGGCACTGATTTTCCTTGGCATTCCTGAGCGTGTGGATGTGTGAGCATGCCTGTGCGCGTGCATGCATATACGAATTATAACCAATGTTTAACAGAAAGAAATTTTTAAAAAGGAGAAATAAAAATGTACCAGGAGAAGCCTAGGGAGAAAATGAACTATTTTTTTTTTAATTTTTACTTTCCACTTTCCTTTCTTCTATGTATTACCCTTAAGCAGGTACAGATGAAAAGAGAACAGGTCCCACATTTGCCTTTGCAAATTATATGAGAGGGTAAATGCATTTAAAATATGTGCTACTCTTTTAAAAGCAGCCACAGTATGTGTACTTCTGAGGTTAGATTTAAGAGTAAAGGGGGGGAAATCTGTGCCCTGTGCCATAATCTCATTAAAAATCACCTTTCCCCATATTGATTATTTTAATACTCTATTACAGTATTGGTGGATGGTTAAAACAACCACAGAGTGTAGCATTTTGTGTGAGTTTAGCTGTCAAAATCTTCTGGGGAAGAAGGAGCTGTTTCCATTTTCACTATAATTGAACAGGATCTTCAGCTTTAACATATTCCTGTAGCTTGCCTAGTTTGGCCTTATCCTTTGATCTTGCCTTATGACTTATGCTCCTTGGAGAGAGAGCTTCCTTGATTGTGATGCTCCAAGATGATGCTTCTTAATAAAATGGGACTCATATTGCTTTCCTTCAAAAACACCAGATCAAAAAAATAAAATCATACATGCAAAGCTCAGATTATGCCCATAATGCTTGTTACTTATGCTATCACAACTCCATCACAGCCATCAGAAGAAAGCCCATTTGTAATTTACTTTTTCTTCTTCTTTTTCCCCTCCTAGGCTTTTACAGTCTTTAAAAACCAAAATGACAAGAATCTTCATGAAAACATTCATTTAGATCCAATTTTGTTGTCATTCTTTTGAATGGGGAAAAACAACCATCTCCCTTTCTTGTTATTTCATAGAAGACATTTGTGTGACTAAATGTTGGGACTTCAAAAAAATGACCTTTTTTAATAAAAAAAAATCAAATTTATTCAGCTTAGGAAGCATAGAGAAGAGCCCTAGTTTTGTGGATGCTTTGATGGATTTTTTTTTACATTTCTTTCCTTACTCCCCCAAAAGGAAGAGTATGGAACAAAGGCTTCAGTGCTATTAGGAACTACTTTTCATGCTCTAAAGCTGGTGACCTACCTTAATCAGAAGTTGATACATTGTGAAAGAGTTAGAGATGGTTAGTAAGTGGCTTTATTTTGAGCATGGTGGTGGCATGGTGGTAACGTTGATATTATGACTTATATGCTGCACCATCTCTAGAGACTCTGAGTATCTTTCAATAAAAGATTAAAAACAAACAAAAATATAATTGTAAACAGTCAATCCAAGGGGCCATCAGTCAAGGGCTGCATTATCTTACTCAGTCCCAAATGTTATCCTGGAGAGCCATGTCTTTGTGGCTTTCCAAAACTGTAATAAAGTGATGGATGGATGGATGGATGGATGGATGGATGGATGGATGGGTGGGATTCTACCAGTTCGGACCAATTCTATAAAACCAGTTGTTACGATTCTGCGCAGTTCAGAGAACTGGCAAATTGCACCACTGTCTGGCCCCGCCCCTCCCCACCCGCCCGACCCAAGAGGCTTCCCTGAGGCCCAGTCAGGGGTGTCGGGGGTAGGAGAAGTGGCCTGAGAGCAGAGCTGAACCTTCCTTAGGATTGAAGCTTCTATTTTCAGTGCGGACTCAAGCAGCAGATTGCAGAAAGGTAGATCTGGGAGTGAAGCTGTGATTCTTCAAGCAACTCAGTCTGCCTCCTTTGCCTGAATTTGGGTAAAAGTTGCTCTTTTTTAAATAAAAAATTCAATATTTACATAAATATTTACAATATTTACATACAATCCATGCCCAGCCAGTCATGTGACCACCAAGCCAGCCCCAGTCAGCAAGCCACAGGAGGGGCACACATCACCCCTCCACGCTCTGTTTTGGGACCTTCCTGGCCTTAGAAAAGCCTCTGCGGGGGCATTTCCCCCCCCCAGAAGGCTTGTCTGGGGCTCAGGAAGACAAAAAATGGAGGAGGGACTGAGCCCCTCCCTTCATTTTTTGCCTTCCTGAGCTTCACCAAGTGGAATCCCGGCACAGCTGATTGTATGAACAGCTGATTGTCAGGAGGGGGGCAAAAAAGAAATACTTTAAGGGCAGGGGTGGGATTCAAATTTTTTAACAACCGGTTCTGTGGGTGTGGCTTAGGTGGTGGGTATGGCTTAGGTGGTGGGTGTGGCTTGGTGGTCATGTGACTGGGTGGATATGGCTTGGTGGTCATGTTATTGTCTGGGTGTGGCCAACTCAATATCACTCACATTGAGGCACGCATCTCCTCGCCTAGCCTCTCATGACTGTGGGGATGCTGCAACAGTCATAAGTGTGAAAAATGGTCATGTCACTTTTTTCAGTACCACGGTAACTTTGAATGGTGACTCCACACAAGCAAAGTAGCAGCAAAGGAGGGGAAAAAAACTCCAGAGACGTTCCTGAGACAGGAAGTCTAGTCCTGCCAAGAATGTAATAAGGGTTAATGAGAGGCAGTTTCTGTAAGCAACACCAGAATGTTTCCTTCCTGCCTGCCTTACAGGATTAGGCCAGTAATTTCTTCCAAGAACCGGTTCTCTGAACTGCTTAGAATGTTAACAACTGGTTCTAGCGAATAGCTGCAAACTGGTAGAATCCCACCCCTGCTTAAGGGGCAAGCCAGAGGCCGGGTGATCGAGTCGGGGCTGTGCCCAGCCAAAACTTATTACTGGTTCAGCAACCCATGCCAAATCCTTGCTACCGGTTTGCCTGATCCAGTACAAACCAGCTGAATACCACCACTGCCACATATCCTTTACCAATATTCTTCCTTCTTCAATGGGTCTTAATCTTTGGCTGGATGTTATGTGCACACCCAGCCACCATCCTAAGCAATGTGAGCAGCCCCAGATATCTCAAGGGTATTTCTGCCGAGGTCTCTTTGAACAGGGGCCACCAATGCAGAACCTGTTACTGAAAGCAGCAGGAAAGGGTATTTGGACACAATTCACATTTCACCACATTATTCACCACTTTCAAAGTGTTCCAGGGGTGTTGCTTTCAACAATCTCATAATGATCCCCCCCCCATGCTGTTGGCAACTCAATCAGTCTTGTAAAATTGCTTCTTTAAAGGCGAGTGCAGGTAATTGCCTTGGGTTTTCAAAAACACAAAAGCTGAGAATGTGGTAGACAAGTAGAACAGACAGAATAATGGCATTTATTAGAATCACAGCTGGGAAACAAGGGACAGCCCTGAAGGGTGGCACATGAAGACCCACAATCATCTAAACTAAATATTTATTTAAGATCTTTTTTTTCCTGACCAGAAATTGGGCCATGAACTTGTGGTCAAGGATAACTCTCAATATGGAAAAAGTTGCACATCTCTGGTTAAACCCATTTTTCCTGCTTTTTCCCAAATTCAAAGAGGTCAGTATAAAACCTCCCTATCAGACCTTATGCCCAAAGTTTAAAAAAACAACATTCCAAAGAACTTTTCCAAGGATGTTGTTGAGTATATAACACACCAACCCAGGAATGAAGTGAGAAATAAACAGAAGACTTTGTCCTCACTTGATTGAAGAAACTGCAAAGTTAGGGAAAGCTAGACCTTAAATACGCAAGTTAGGAAGAAAAACGACTTGTTTGAGCCTTGGTGCTGGAGCAGGCTCCTGCGTATTCCTTGGACAGCAAAGGTGACCATCAAGCAAGTACCAAAGAGCTTAACACCAGACATGTTACTAGAAGGAAAAATCACAAAATTGTGTCTCACTTATTTTGGCCATGTACACAGGAGAATTCACTGGTGAATAGCAATTATACTGGGAAAAGTTAGTGGTAAAAGGAAACCAGGCTGCCAAAGAACATGATGGCTGGACACCATCAAGTCTGACACCAGCCAGAGTATAGAAATACTCAAAGAAGTAGTGCAAGATCATAAGATGTGGAGAGACCATAGAATCACCAAGAGTCAGACATGGCTGAATGGATAATATCACCATCAGGGAATTCCATAGTTCATGTCAGAATATTCATGAACTGGCAGAGACATGGTAACAAGGTCAGCCAATGAATAGGCATGACAACTGGGTCAGCCAATGAGGGCTGTTTTGGAAACAGAAACTTAAGGAAGGAGTCTGGGCGTGGCTTAGCTCTGTGCTCAGCTCTAAAATGAAACTAGTCTGGTCTTGTCTGTCTGCTGAACTGAAACTAAGAACACTGCTTACAATCTCTCCTCTCTACCATGTTGGAGAATCTGCTGTTGGTATTGTAAATTTACTTCATGTGTTATTATGTATATAAAGAAGTTAATGAATCCTACTGAATCAGTTTGTGTGTGCTTTCTGGATTTGATTTTCTGCAACAAATTCTCACAGTTCAGTTCAATTGTGGGATTCAGCCGGTTCTCACCCGTTCAGTAGAACCAGGTGTAACTTTTTGTGCAGTTCATTGAACTGGCTGAAGCCTGGCCCTGCCCCCTTTCCTCCCAGCCACTTCTCACCACCTGGGTGTGACAAGGAGTGGCTGGGAGGGGAGGAGTGAGGCGGGGCCAGGCATGGTAAAGAGAGGCTGGGCGAGATGAGGCACCCCTCAATGTGAGTGATGTCAAGTTGGCCACACCCATCCAGTCACATGACCACCCAGCCATGCCTACCCATCCGGCCATTAGGGCAGAGAACCAGTTGTTAAATTATTTGAACCCCATCACTGCCTCTAATCATCCTGGTTGGTCTTCTCTATACTTTTTCTAGTGTCTCAACATCTTTTTATAGTGTGGTGACCAAAACTGGATGCAGTACTCTAGGTGTGGCCTTACTAAGGCTTTATAGAGCGGTATTAGTACCTCACTTGATCTTGATTGCATCCCTCTGTTAATGCAACTTAGGATTGCATTGGCATTTTTGGCTGCTACTGCACACCGCTGGCTCCTATTTAACTGGTTGTCCACTAAGACTCAAAGATCTTTCACAGTAACTGCTATTTAAGCCTGGTTTCACCCAGTCTATATGTATACTTTTGGGTTTTCTTTCCTAAATGTAAAACTTTACTTTTTATAGGTATATTGTAAGTATATTGGAACACCATGTCTCCCCTGGTCCTTTTCTTCACTAGACTAGCCATGTCCAGTTCCTGTAACTGTTAGCTGGAAATATTGACCTGTTTACATAGGGAAAAGCAGAAGGACAACCCATTTAAGGAAGAGACCTTGGGTGTACTGAGATGGCTCCATTGCATTTTGCTTGTATTGAGTACAAGCAATATCCAACTATCTAGTCACTCCACTCTTATTAAGGCTTTATAGAGTAGTATTAGTACTCACTTGATTTTGATTGTATCCCCCTGTTAATGCAATTTAGGATTGCATTAGCTTTTTTTGATGGCTGCTGCACACTGCTGGCTCATATTTAGCTGGTTGTCCACTAAGACTCCAAGATTCCTCTCACAGTTACTGCTATTAAGCCTGGTTTCACCCAGTCAATATGGGTACTTTTGGTTTTTCTTGCTTAAGTGTAGGACTTTACTCTTCTCTACATTGAATTTCATTGTGTTAAATATGGCTTGATGGTCAACTTCTCTGTAAGCAGTATAGATTTCCTAATTTTCTGTAATAAATCTATGATGTTGTGCCTAAGGGAAGAGAGATTAATCAACCTGCTTGGTCTGAAGCCTTGACCTGTACTGCAATGGGCAAATCTTGGGGGAGGGGGGTTCATTCTTGCTGAATAAACTGATTCCCCTGAAAAGGGAACTTAAGAATTTAGAGCGCTTCATAACTCAGCATGATATGAACGCTGACAGATGTTCTGGGCAACCTGTTGTGGCAAGGCGGGCAATCTGTCTACAAGGTAAGTAACCATGTTATTGCAAATGGGCAACAAGTGTTACTTTCTTTTCCTGTCATTATCCCCTCTGACCCCAAATGCAAAAAAAGAAAAAACAATAGGCATTCTTTCCTCTAGTTGGCATATGCACAAACATTATAGCATTATACAAGTCCCTAACTAGGTTGAACAGGGATATTTTTTTAAAGCAAAATCGAGACATGCTTGTGTTCATGATATGATCCAACTCCTGACTTCTGGCATTTCAAATATGTAAGCCATAGCTTCCTGCTGCAAACCAGTCCTTCTCCCTTATGTGACACAATTGGGATTAATAGCCTTGATGTTTCAAATAAGAATGTTGATTACCCAATCACTTGCTCTTTTAGGCAATTTTTTGTGACCAGCAAGCACATTAATAGTTATTAGGCATATGCAGAGGTTTAATTTGTAGCTTCGATTCAGAGATGATTCCATTAAATCATCCTTTCAAATTGAATCTTCAAGTTGAATTGCTGAATTGATTCAATGGATCAAATGGGATAAGTTCAACTCAATTAGCAGATTCACTAGACTCCTATGCATGCATATGTGCTTGTATGTGCACTCACATTTTTTATCAGCTTAATTTAACAATTCAGATGACGTATTGGAATTAGTCTTTGATCTGAATCACAACTTTGCATGCCCCCAATCTTTGTTACTTTGTGGGTGGGTGGGAAACTCAGATTATAGGTGGCTTGGGATAAAGGAATCTTGTAACATAAGATCTTAGCATCCCGGCCACTACAAAGAAACCTTACCTTGGCTGCCCCTTCATAATTTATTCTTTAAAGCAGCTGTATAATATTGGCTGGGGTCACATAAAATGCTTAAACTTAATGAATGTGTTTTCAGGGTTTGTGCAATACATCAAATCATAGATTAACCAAAAGCTTGATTTTGCAAGCATATTAAGATGCATACTGAGCATCAGAGGTGGTATTCAGCAGGTTCTGATCAGTTCTGGAGAACCAGCAGTGGAAATTTTGAGTTAATTCGGAGAACCGGCAAATACCACCTCTGACTGGCCCTGCCCCCATCTATTCTCTGCCTCCTGAGTCCCAGCTGATTGGCTGGGTCTTCTGTTGTTGCCCTGCACAGGAGAACGGAGCTGGAAAGCAGGTTAGCGGGTGGGGAGGGAATGGGGATTTTGCTGGCTGAGGAATTCTGGGGGTTGAAGTCCACAAGTCTTAAAGTTGCCAAGGTTGGAGACCCCTGCTCTAGAGTATGGTTTTTCTTCCTCTCCCCCAAGGACATTCCCACATAAAGTAAGGAAGAAGCTTCCATCATGTTGGAATAGGATATTCATCTGAGAGCAACAGCAAATGTCTTTGAACTGAATTGCAACTTGGAATGATTCAAGCAACTGTTTCCAAGTTGCCATGAGAAAGAGTGGGGGGAAAGACCTGAAGGAGGATACGGCAAATAAAATCAGAAGCACATTCCAAGCTTATCTCACAAAGATTGTAACTCAGGCAACCGGGTATTCTGCCCGCGAAAATCCTTTATTGGAGAATGTGAGTGATCACACCCAGCCAATGAACGTGTTTTATTGGAGAAGCTGAATTATGAATTTTGAAGCTTGGCTCGAAGCTTATGATTTAATTAGGGTGATCGCTGGAATCCTGACATCTTGTTTGCTCCATTGGCAAATCTTCCATTTTCTTTCCCTCACCTTCATGAATAAACCCAAACAGGGAATTAATCTTTTTTAATTCCAGTGTAATATTGATCCAACTGCTATCACCGTTCCAACAAGGATGGAGGAGATGGCCAGATTGAGCCCAAGGGAGGGATCAAATGCAGCATCAGCCTTGAGTCCCTTCGTACCCACAAGACATCTAAGTCCATCCCATCTTGAATTCTGTTGACTCGTAGCTACCGACAATTTGCTTTGAACGTTAGTGGTTCAGATTCTTGTAGAGAGAGCATTAATATACAAAGAACCTGTATTCATTTCAATTGCCTGAACTGCTGGTTTCCTGTGCTTGAAAAAGAAACTAGTCATATCCCTGGTGACAAAGTGGACTGTGTGCATACCCCAGCATTGACACCAGTTTAGTTCTCATGGCCTTTTTGTCCTCAGTTCCCCTAAACAATTTCTCAACCTCTTCTTCCTACACCCACTTGAGCAATCTGCCACACATCTAGTTCAGATGAAAGATTTTGTTTTCCCGCCTTGAGACACACCCAACGCTTATAGGGAATTGCCCAACAAGTCTCCATCACTCTGCCAATTCCAGTATTTGGATTGCATTTTTCCAGTTGACTTTTACATGCCTTTCAGGATGGAATCAGGCCACTTCATGGCAAACATCTACTTGGAAAATCAACAATTAGCTTAGCAATGATCTTCTGAGGTTCTTGAATCCTCCCTTACCTCTGCCTCAATTTTAATGCTACATCCCAGAGAGGATTACACAATGCGACGTCTTCTACAACCCTTCTTTTCTTTGAGTGCTCAAGTGCTTCTCTAGCATTGAAACTATCCTCTTACAGAAGCTGTTGACCAACAAGGCCCTTGTGACTCCTTCCAGGAAAGTGCAAGAGTCAGGGACTGGAGACTAAAAGATATGAAGAATGGTTACAGAAGCTGGGCATGGCTAGTCTAGTGAAGAGAAGGACCAGGGGAGACATGATAGCAGTTTTCCAATATTTGAGGGGCTGCCATAGAGGAGAAAGGGGCCAAGCTATTCTCCAAAGCACCCAAAGGCCAGACAAGGAATAATGGATGGAAACTGAACAAGGAGAGATTCAACCTGAAAATAAGGAGAAACTTTCTGACAGCAAGAACAAGCAACCAATGGAACAGAAGTTGCCCTCGGAAGTTGTGGGAGCATCATCACTTGAGACTTTCAAGAAGAGATTGGACTCCCATCTGTGAGAAATGGTGTAGGGTCTTCTGCTTGGTCAGGGGGTTGGACTAGATGATCTACAAGGTCCCTTCCAACTCTGATTATCTGTTTCTTTTAAGCACCCTGTTTTCAGTGGAGATTGGTTTCCAGGTTGGTACACTGGACCTCATCTTCCTGCTTTTCAGAGTCAACAGTTGTGTAGCGGCTGCTTACCTCTCAACTCTGACAGTCTTTGGAATGTACCCCTTGTTTTGCTCTGCTTCTTCTCCTACCCCGCCCCCATTCCCATGCAGGAAGTCCAACTATACTATATGGGTGTTTTTGTAGCCTTGATCCCCAAAGCTGCCCCATGTGATTCAGTCAGAAGAGAGGTGAGTAGAATTGGCAAGTCCGAGTGCATTCCCACCGCCAGCACAGCGGAGGCTTTTTGCTGAGCTCCCTTAACAAAATCAGAACCCGGAAAGTATTGTTGCAAAAAAGGCTGAGCTATAAGCAAATTGGGCTGTTTTCCATTTGTTTATTAACTTATGAATGTAAAAAAAAAAAACCCTGCCATTACAAGCTCCGAAAAGCAATGAAAACAGGACAGCCATCTCTGGAGGCAGAATTTCTAAACAACAACACAACACAAAAGGAAGACGGGATGGTGAGGAGAGAGAGAGAGAGAGAAGGGGCCAAGGAGCAAAATCAATCAATCACCACTTCTTAAAATGACAAGAGTGGTTCTTATAATAACCAGCTGAGTGATTCTGTAAATGTCTTATCTTCTCCTCTAAAGCAACAAGGCACATTTGCTTGGTTTAAAAAAAAACAATAAAATCTACATGATGCAATAAAGATGCTATTCATTCTGGAATGATCAGCTTGTGTGCATGTGCATGCATGCGTGTGTGTGTGTGTGTGTGTGTGTGTGCATATACCCGCACATGCAAAGGAATGGCTGGCAAAGGTTGGGGAATGTCTTTTGTTAGCGGATGCAGCCAATACAAATGTGCCAAACAGGTTCCCTTTTGCCTGCCCCACACACACACACCAAAACTAAATGCTGGTGTGAAAACCAATTCCAGAGGTTGGCTGAGTTCTGCCTCTCATTAAGACTGGCTTCTGGTGCTGCGGCTGAGGACTGCAAGCAAAGGGCCCTCACATGTAAAACAAGCATGAAAATGATGTGCACCCTGCCCACCCTTCTGCCTGGGCCACATGTTCCACTGATTGAGTTAGCTGGCTCATTTCTCTGCAAAAGAAGTGCCAGGCATTGATGACTCCAGACAGGTAGCCTGTGTACAGTGAGGCACTTATCCTCTTTTGGAGTGTGGGAAGGGGGTGAACCTCTGGGAACAGATGTATACAGACCACTTGGCAGGCTTTAGTAACTGCTGTAATGTGACAGGAGCATGACCCAACCAGGATCCACGGCAGAGGCCATGATCCTCAGAGGTAGGAGCTCCCAGCTATGATGCAGCAACCAATTCTGAGTGTCACATTTATTAAAGACAACGCAGGGGTGGTCTTCAGCAGGTTCTGATCAGTTCTGGAGAACCAGTAGCGGAAATTTTGAGTAGTTCGGAGAACTGGCAAATACCACCTTTGACTGAAGATTTTACAGTATCCTTCCCCTGCCACGCCCACCAAACCATGCCCACAGAACCGATAGTAAAAAAATTTGAATCCCACCACTGGGACAATGACACAGTGAGAACGTTTCTCCTGGTTCTAGTGGGGGTGGAATGGTGAATCCATCCATCTATTCCAACGCCTTTGCAACAAATGATGAAATAATTTTGCAAAGCCATTTAATTTCCTCCAGGGAATTAAGGCCCATCAGAAACATCTCCTACCACCCAGCCAGCGCAAATAGAAGCAGCCGAGGAAATGCCACAAGGCAGAAATGCCCCTTAATGTAGCAGATTTTTTTTCTTCACAAAATTAAATCCAGATGTCATTCCTTTATTTAAATGGATGCCTTCTGTCCATTTTATACCACCCAACCTGGAAGCCTCAAAGCAGAGAGCAAAACAACCTGGAGATCTCATTAAATGATAGTTGAAGATCAATGGAAACCAACAGCAGGTTCGTTCTGCTTGCCATAAGTATCTCTGAGTCTCTCATTTACATATAATTTTAACCCATCATGTAATTTATTTATCTGGTTTTAGCTTACCATTAAAACAAGCTCAAACAAGGCTTAGTGCAGGAGTGACCATGTTCTGGAACTTCCTGAGGTCTTCAGTTTCCTGGAAACTCCCATAATTGTTCCTGCAAAGTAAATCAATTAATTAAAAATCCCAAATATGGATACACAATTTTGCGGATCTAAGACTTTTCATCTCCTACCCTTGGCTGCGCCTCCTTCTCCGCCAGTATTCCTCCTCAGGCGATTCTCCTTTCTTTCTTTTCTTTTCTTTCTCTCCCCCTTTCCCCCTTGGATGAAGCCGGTGTACCTACTCCCCTCCCACTCTTCCCTTCCCTTACTTACTTACTTACCCTCTCCCTTTCCTTCTCCTAAAAAGCATTTGGCTTTCCTAAAGCCATTTTGGCCACAGCCCTCCTCCCACAATCCCACCACCAAGATTGCACCGTGGCTTATGGCTGCTGGCATTGACAGCTAGCTGATGGGTTAGCGGCTAACTGTCCTGGGTGGGGAAAAATCCAGGACGAACCACCTTCGGCGAATCAGCTGCGCCGAAGCACGTGGGATGGAGGGCCGTGGCCCATTGCCCAGGGCGAATGAGCGGGGGGGGGGGTCAGCCAAGGAGAAAAGTCAGAGGAGAATCGCCCGAGGAGGAACACTGGTGGAGAAGGAGGCGTGGCCAAAGGTAGGAGACGAAAAGTCCCATTCGGCAATTTTGCAGTGTTTTTAAAAATGAGTAAATGCTCTACAGCAGGGGTCTCCAACATTGGCAACTTTACGACTTGTGGACTACCACTCCCAGAATTCTTCGGCCAGCGCATGCTGGCTGAGGAATTCTGGGAGCGGAACTCCACAAGTCGTAAAGTTGCCAAGGTTGGAGACGCCTGCTCTACAGGATTATTTTATGGCAGCCGCCAATTGTACCTAGGCTTCAACCCACCAAACCTACAAGAATAAGAAAACGGGATCAGAATCACCAGCCTTTCCAGGAGTGGTGGGATTCAAAAAAATTTACTACCGGTTTTGTGGGTGTGGCATGGCTTGGTGGACATGGCTTGGTGGGTGTGGCAGGGGAAGGATATACCGTAAAATCCCCATTCCCTCCCCACCCTACTAACCTGCTTTCCAGCTCCGTTCTGCTGTGCTGGGCAACAAAAGAAGACCCAGCCGATCAGTTGGGACTCGGGAGGCAGTGAATAGATGGGAGCAGGGCCAGTCAGAGGTGGGATTTGCTGGTTCTCTGAAGTACTCAAAATTTCTGCTACCGGTTCTCCAGAACTGGTCAGAACCTGCCAAATACCACCTCTACTTTCCATCTGTTATTGCATCATGGTCAAACGGTACGAAGCTGTCAAACTGCAAGCTGAGAAATCTTCACATGCCAGAAATTCAGCCCTGGAACTAGAGAACATTAAAAGCTGCACAGCCCTGCCACAGAGATTGCTTTGTTGCAAACAAGAATATAAACTGAGAAGATATCCTTATTGAATAATCATTGGAATATCTTATTCTTGGCTTTGAGCATTTTGAGACCACATTTCCATGCCAGAATGGGACAACTCACTGCGGCCAACTCACCCTGGGGTTACTTGCCATGGGACAATTCAACAATGGACAATTCAACCATTCATCCAATTTAATTATTTAAAATAATTTAAATAATTTTTGTCATTCACGTTTCGTTTTGTCCTTCCTTTTGCTTTCTTTTTCCATTCCACCATTTCTTCAATATTAATATAATTCTCCTCCCACATTGAGTTGGCCATGGCGAGTTGTTCCCGCGGTGAGTTGGCCATGTTGCAAGTTGGCTGTACCGCATTGTCCTAGACCCTTTTTCATGTTTACATTACCATTCTGCCTACCTGTTAATCATTGTTACCCTCTTTGTTGGCTTAAAGTTTGAAGCTTTGCAGAAGCCCTTGGTGGTTTAATGGGAAGTGTTGACCAAAATGCTAGGGCCTTAGTTAAAAAGAATGTGGGGAAGATAACAATATGGCTGATACTCATAGATGGGATCTGTATTTCCAAAACTGGGAATCCAACCCTCAGAGACTTGTTTTTTTCCTCCAATCAAGATTTTACAGAGACCTGGGAACTATTTAATTCCTTCTCTTTACCTGTTAAGATGCAATTGCCATGTTTGGAAATTCTTCCATCTCTAGAATGTCCCAAAGGTGCTTTGTCAGGAGGCAACTGGACTTCCTTGTTTTTTTCTTTGAAGACATTTCGCTTCTCAGACAAGAAGTTTCTTCAGCTCTGACTGGATGGTAGTGGGGAATGGAAAGATTTATCTTCCTTGCAGACGGCTGGTCATTTGCGTCCTTTTAGAGGGTCATTGAGGCCACTTGGAGGTTTGTCTGTGTCCTCAGAGTCACCTGAGTAGTGCCCCTGGTTCCTGTAGCCTGCAATTTTTTTCTCTTGAAACATCTTCAAAGAAAAAACAAGGAAGTCCAGCTGCCTCCTGAAAAACACCTTTGGGACAACCATGACTTGGATGACAGAAAATCTCTACAGACTTCCATCTAGGAATGTCCATTAGAGATAGATCTATTCTAGACAACTTGCCCAGCAACTCTAGGCAAATGATATAAGCTGCAATCTGTGCTTCCACCAGTTATTTCTACTTTTCCTCCTGAAATTTAATGTCCTTTACAACTGCATAGTTCATTTCTATGGTCAGTCCATGACTGATTTTTACAAACTAGCTTAAACCAGTGTTTCTAAACCTCAGCAACTTTAAGAGATGTCGACCCCAATACCCAGAACTCCCTAGCCAACTTGTTTGCTGTTGGCATGCTGGTTGAGGAATTCTGGGAGTTGCAGTCCACACCTCTTAAACTTGCTGTAGTTTAGAAACACTGGCTTAAACATCAGCTATACCAGTGATGGCTAACCTTTTCGGCATCAAGTGCCCAAAGCGCGTGCGCATATCTTCAAATTGTAATGCCCGCATGTTCCCTGTGCATGCATGTGCATCCCCGTACATGCACCCCACCTTTGCATATGCCCTGCCCCATGCATATATACATCCCTGTGCATGCATGCACATCACTGCGCATGTGCCCTGCCTCTTGCATGCGCCCCGCATATGCATGGCAGAGACTGGAAGACCAGCTGGCCGGCAGGAGGCACATGCACATGCACGGCTGAGTTGGGGTGACAGCTCGCATGCCCACAGAGAGGGCTCTGCGTGTCACCTCTGGCACACGTGCCATAGGTTCGCCACCACGGAGCTATACTTTTCTTACTCCTACCTTCTTCCTACCAACTTCTAACCAATGTGTTTAATAAAGAGTTTTTGGAATTTCCAAAGTTTATAACTCCTATCCAAACTTTTCCCATTGGTTGGCCTAATCAAAACATATATTCTAAGGAAGCTGGACTTCTCCCCACACACACACAAAATGATTTTTTTTTCCCCCACCAAGCCTGTTTTGTCACCTCCAACTCCATTGCCTCATTTCCTAGTCATTTTGCTGCAGGTGTACCTCAGGCCCAGAGTTTAGTTTAGTAGATTGCAAAATGTTGCTGGAGCTTGAAATGTAAAGTGATTAACTGGTATCAAGCCCATAAAATCAATTTGGCAGGTGTTTGATGGCTAAAATTAGGTTTAACTGAAAGCTGGAGGCAGCATATGAGTCTATGCATTTTGTTTTGGAAGCATTGCATGTCTCACATATGTATATAAAACCCTTGCAGTGGGGACTTCTTGAAGTTTCCCATGTTTTCTGGCCAGCCTGATATCTCTGTTTATGCAGGCCATAGATCAAAGCCTCAGGCCTGCATTCAGTAAAAGAGGCTTTGAAGAGAGAATGTCTGAAACTCTTGAAATGCTCTCTGAATACCTGACAAAAGCTGAGCAGGGATTTCGTAACTTCTTCTTTTATAAACTAAGTTCTTTATACAATATAATCTGAAGCTGAACATTTAAAAAAGAAACATGGAAATGTCCAGTTGTTTGTTTTTAGTTTTTTAAAAAAATATAAGACACATAATTCATATTTTCCCAACTGATTTTCACTTTTGCTAGTTGAAACCAAAAGTGGTATTCAGCAGCTTCTGACCAGTTCTGGAGAACCGGTAGCAGGAATTTTGAGTGGTTCAGAGAACGGGCAAATACCACCTCTGACTGGCTCTGCCTGCATCTCTTCTCCGCCTCCCGAGTCCCAGCTGACCGGCTGGGTCTTCTTTGGTTGCCTTGCACAGGAGAACGGAGCTGGAAAGCAGGTTAGTGGGGTGGGGAGGGAATGGGATTTTGCAGTAACCTTTCCCAAGGAATGTTCTGACCCAAACCCTTTTCCAAGAAGACAAACAATAACCAAAGGGAACAGAAATCTTTTAATGAGTCTTACTAATTAACTTTGATAAGCACATACCTTGCCAAAACTGTATGAGACTGCCAAGAATCACAGATAAGAAATATTTCACAACACAAGAGTCCAACTTAAGATACTGTAATATCCATGAGGCTGAGTTTCAAAACATCTTTGCTTCCTACAAAGAATGTTAGCTTCACAGCTGCCTTTTATCTTCTTGAAGGAGGGGCCATTACCTTGCAGCCTTACTCCTGAGTTGCCCATGCTGCTGCAGCTGTTCTTTCCTGCGAGCAGCCCTGTGCGCACGTGCACTTGGCACAGGCTCCTCGGGAACCTCCTCATTTCTGCTGCCAGCCCCCACAATCTCTGAAGGCAGCAGTCCACTCCCTTATGGTCCTGGCCCCTCATCTGAGTCCTCGCTCTCCTCAGCTGTCCGCACCTGCTGCTGGCTAACCACAACAAGGAATGGGGGAGGGAATGGAGTTTTTACAGTATCCTTCCCCTGCCACACCCACCAAGCCACGCCCACAGAACCAGTAGTAAAAACAATTTGAATCCCACCACTGGTTGAAATGTCCCTTGTAATTCCTAAAGCAAAAACAAAATTTGTTTGCTGAGATAGAGCTTTGGGTTCTCTCTTATTCTGAATAACAGAGTTAGAAGGGACCTTGGAGGTCTTCTAGCCCAACCCACTGTTCAAGCAGGAGACCCTATACCATTCCAAACAAATGGCTGTCTAATCTCTTCTTAAAATCCTCCAGGGTTGGAGCACCCACAACTTCTGGAGGCAACCCTGTTCCACTGATTACGGTCATTGTTCTCACTCTTAGGAAATTTCTCCTTAGTTCTAGGTTGCTTCTCTCCTTGGTTCATTTCCATCCATTGCGCCATGCCCCTGGTGGAGGCTGACTCTGAGGGAGAGGAGGAACAGACAGGGAGTGGAAGTGTGGCTCTGGAGGTTGTGGAGAAGGCTGGGGAAGGGCAGAGGCCAGCTGAGCAGTCAGAGGAGGACCCAGGCCCATTCCCTCTCCATCCTAGGGCATGCAGGGAGGAGGGGATAAGGGAGAGACGTGGTCTACTCGGGAGGAGATGGCCTTGATCCTCTTCATGGGCTGCAGCTGTGACAACTGAATAAGAGTTTGGACCTGTGTACTGGCAAACACTGGAAACAAAGCATGTTTTATTTTGGTCTGAAGTTATCTTGGTTGGCATCCTTCCAACAGACTGTGCCTTGTTGTCTCCTTGAATTTGGTAAATATTTCTCTTGTTCCATTGTGGAAATTTCGTCACTGTAGTTTGTTTGGTTTTTTATTTCACCTCTATCTGCTCATTAAATTCGGACTGTATGGCTTTCTTTTGAAGACTATTTTTGGGTAAGTTTTATCTCCAATTGAGAATTATTGAAAAGTGAGGCCAAATTGGAGGCATTAAAGGACATTTATTTATGTTTTGGATTTTGTTACGTTTGTGTTACACTCCGGGTCATCACACATTGTTTCTTGTCTTGCCTTCTTTGGTGCTTTGGAAAACAGGTTGACCCCCCCAGCTTCTCGGATATTGGAATCCTGCTATCATGTCAACCCTAGTCCTTCTTTTCACTAAGCTACACATACCCAATGCCTGCAAACGTTCTTCATGTGTTCTTCATATGCATGATGACTGGGTTCTTGAATCCTACATCTCTTTCAAACTTCTCTTTTTTGAGTAGTTTTAAGTCGTAGTGTCTGCATAGTATGGACAAAAAAAATCAAGATGGTGGCTATGACAATCCAAAAGAGGTGCACTCTTTTAAGCTACTCTATAGAAGTCAGCGATGTGCTTACTATAGAAAAGAACTACGCAATTGTCAAGAACATTTCCTAGGAGCTTCTGCCTTTTATCTATGTTACATAACAACCTTTTAAACTCTGGTTTGCTAATTCTACTTCTCTTTCCTCCAGGAGATTTGTCTTTCAGTCTCGCATTTTCTTCTTCATGAGGTCACTGCTCACTTGTTTCTCCTCCACAGTCCTTCTGTGAACTTCAATTCACTAGGACTGGACATGAAGAGACTGTTCTTTTAATTTAAGGTGAATGTGTCACCTGCTTTACTCAGGGGTAAGATGTGTTTGAACATGTCCTCTTTTTTGAAAAAGCTCTCCAAGACTTGTTTAAAGATCAAAATGTTAAATCTCAGGAGAGCTTCAGGAGCTTTTAGCTTTTAACCTGACCATCAACTCTTCATGTCTCCTGAGAGTAGAGAGCAGAGATGGAAGATACCCATCATCATTTTCTCCAGTAAGGGGGTTCTTGTAATAGATGTCCATTTCACTCACAGTCCTTGTAAGTTTTGCATTTCTGATATAATGACAGCTCGCACATTTCATGCAAATCATTGGACTCTCTTTTTCCATTTGGGGAGGAAGAGAAATGCAAAACTGGTCACCTTGAATTATTTTTTCTTTTTATGTTCTTATGGTCCAAATCAACCTTTCAAAGTCCTCAAGAATGAGATGCCCCAGCTGCAGACTAAAAATATATAGCTGTTTAGTCTGTCTGATTGTCAGCTCTGTCAATCAACACAAGAAACACGATGCACAAACATTGGGTGTTGCTTTGCATCTGCTCGAGAAAGTTGGCTGCCCATTAAGGGAAAATGAGGTCTTGGAGGATTCTGTAAAGGTAAAGCATCACTCAATGTTTTCCTAAGGAAGTTTCTCCCCCATCCCATAATGTTTTTTTTTCAATTTCCACTGATTTATTTTTATTTTTTTAGATTTTAAAAACAACTTTATTTACAAAAAATTAAAAACGTACAGACTTAAGAATGTACAGAAAATATATATAGATAGCGCATTGAGCACTCCCCCATCCCATAATGTTAGTCAACAAACTTCAAAATCAAAAGACACAAAATGTTTCGTTTGTTAGAGGCAGTGCTTTGGGAGGGCTGAAGCATCAGAGAGAAAGTGGGCCGAAATAGCTACTTCAAAAGCTTCCCATCCCTATTTTCTTTGAATCCAAAGAGATTTGTTTCTTTGAATCCAGAATCCATGTTTTGAATGATGCCAAAATAGGTACCCCAGAGCAGGGGTCGCCAACCTTTTGGACTTCAGGGACCACTAAACTCATAATTTTAAATCTCATGGACCAGAGACCCTGGGAAAATCCCAAAAAAAGTCTGCAGGAAAATTCCCCACCCCATTTTCCTACCAATCAATCATTCTTTATTTGGGATTGCAGGATACCATCTCCAGCTCCATTTTAAGGGGGGAGAGAGAGAGAGACTTTTGGCTACATGCAAGGAAAGCAGCAGAAGCAGCAGAAGTCTTTCTTTCTCTCCCCCAAACTCTGCCAGAAATGAGTCTTTGTAAGACTTGTTGTGCTGGCACAGCCTCTTGGAGCAGGAGGCCTTGCAGGGTCCCAAAGACTCATTTCTGGCGGAGTTTGGGGGAGAGAAAGAAAGAGTTTTGCTGCTTTCCTTGCGTGCAGCAAAAAGCAGAAGAAAGAAGCATAAAGAAGCAGCCTGGTGGCCAGGCGAGAAGCGAGGGGTGAGTGGGGCAAGTTTCCCCCTCCACCCTTTCCCCTCTCCCCTCACTACCTCATGTTGTTCGCAATGCAAGCAACGCAAGCCTTGTGTTCCCGCGGGCCATGTGGGCGCCACAGCCTTGTGTTCCCACACAGCCTGGATTAATTGCTTTGGGGGATACTTTGGGGGTGACATTTCTCTGCGGATCACCAAAATTTTCTCATGGACCACCCGTGGTCCCCAGCCCACTGGTTGGCGACCACTGCCCCAGAGCACGTATGAGTCATCCTTGATTTATGACCACAAGTGAGCCCAAAATTTATGTTGCTAAGCAAGACAGGAGCTAAGTGAAGTTTTGCCCCATTTTACAACCTTTCTTGCCAAGGTTGTTAAGGGAATCGCTGCAATTGTTAAGGTAGTAACACAGCGGTTAAGTGAATGTGGCTTCCCCATGACGACCTTGCTCATCAGAAGTTCTTCAAAGATGATCACCTGATCCCAGGACACTGCAACTGTCATAAATACACACCAGTTGCCAAGTGTACAGATTTTGATCACGTGATCATGGGGAACGCTGCAATGGTCGTGTGAAACAGGATCATAAGTCACTTTTTCCAGTGCTGTTGTAACTTTTCATATAGATATAGATATAGATATATAGATATAGATATATGTGGTTTTTTTTGTTTTTTTAACCTCCATTAAACAGTATGTCTGGGTAAAAATGTCTCTGCTATTTACAATCAAAATTTACAATATTCGTTACATTGATAGTAATATAACATATCTTCTAATGAAAATATAATATTGTTATATTTTAGGTATATTATATAATATTGGGTATAGTATAATAATCTTAACAATCATGCCAATAGTAACCATCATATTGTTTACAGTGCTGTTGTAACTTTGAACGAATGGTTGTGAGTTAAGGACTATCTGTAAAATCATCAGCATTGTTAGGATAAGTGCAGAGTAACCCTTGTATAAAAAGGATATGCACATGGAAACGTTTATGAGAACAGTTATGAATAAATATACAGCCACACAGAGTTAAATCAAGTTGTGTTAATGTTTACTTGAAGAAATAGCATAGTCCAATAAACAGTCCATGTCATATACGTTTTTAACAGTCCAGAAATATCCAGTTATAAAGTCTTCTTACCGGTTTCACATCTTTTACAGCAGACAGACAAATATCAAACCATAATACAACAGATAACCTTCAATCTCAACAGAATATCAAAGTAAACAGGGTTAGTCAGTATCAGTCTGTAGTCAGTCAGAACCAGTATCAAGAGAGTTCATCAGTGAGAAAGAGAATTAAACCATGATCTATAGCTCCCTCTTATGGCAACTTGCAGCATACTCAACCAACCAGAACATAGTATAATACATTACAGTATTCTTCCTTAAAGCTACAGACATATATATTTGTGATTTATATATTGTCAACCCAACTATGTTGTGTACATATACATAACAAGCATTTCTTCTGTATCCCTTCCCACTCCTTCCACCTAATCTTAAAAAAGTGGGGGGAGCCAAACCTTTTGAACCATTTTAATCCTTTCAAGAACTGAGGTTAAAGGATTACCTTCAGCATTTTTCAAACTTTGCAATTTTAAGACTGGTGGACATTTCTCACCAGGTGCATGCATACACCCAAACTAGACTGTGTTTTTTCTCTGTCATATAACCTATGTGGATATATGCTTGCTGTATGTATGTATGTATGTATGTATGTATGTATGTATTTGTCATGTTTATGTAGTGTCTATTGGAGGTGGTGACCCTGTGACAGCTGCATGCAACGAAATTTCATTTTAATGTATGCCGACTAGAGAACATTCAATAAACAATACTGAATTGTCATTCAATGACAGTAAAGTTAGTCTAAGCCTTTAACATCCAGAATTCCTCATCCATCATCTTAAAGTTGCTGAGATTGAGAAATAGCAGTAGCACTTAGATTTATATGCCGCTTCACAGTGGTTTACAGCCCTCTCTAAGTGGTCTACAGAGTCAGAAGATTGCCCCCCCCCATAATCTGGTTCCTCATTTTACCGACCTCGGAAGGGTGGAATGCTGAATCAACCTTGAGCCGGTCAGGATCGAACTCCTCACAGTCGGCAGAATTAGCCTGCAATATTGCATTTTAACCACTGCACCACCAGGGGTCTTGTTGTGGTTTAAGGGACCCATTTCATGCCTTAAAATCAAAATCACCCACAGGAAGGGGAGGAGGGGGTCATAAGAAACAAAATGGGGCCGCAACCGCTTAAGCAGGCATGGGATTCCACCAGTTCAGACCAGTTTGGGCGAAGCACACGCTTCGCTCAAACCGGTTGTTACACCGATTGAATCCCACCGCTGCACATAAGTGAAGCCCTGCCTTTTTTTTAAATGCAGCTGTCGCCACTTAAAATTCCTTCCCGCCAACTGGATCCTGACCCTTGCAGCAAGCTAGGCGTAATCCTCCAGCTGTTAGAAGTTATGCGTTCCTGGCATTATGGCTATTTTCAAGGCTTATCCTATCATTCTGGTGTGCTTCTCCCAAGTAAATGTACCACTGAAATTTGCCAGGATAGTCTGAGTCAGCCTCATCTGCCACATGCGGATGGCATGTCGTCCATTTCGATTTTACCTCCCTTTAGTCTTAACTTTCGAGAAGCGCAAGTATTTTGGGGTCAGGAGCTTCAGGGAGAAAGAAAGAAACTGGTGACATCCCATCTCTTTCCTAGAAAGCATTTGCCATAATATGGAGTACTACTGGGCAGCAGCCAACTAGCCAGTCATGTTAGGTTAAATAATTTACTCCTCATAACTCTTTCTTTTTTCAAGAAATCATTTTCCCTTCCCAGGGAGGCACATTACTGGCTCGCGCGAGCAGACTTGACCGGGAATTATAAGTGCCTGTTTGCAAGATGGCTTTAACAGGGCAAGCGGAGCACAGCAGGGAAGAAAGAACAAAATAAAATAAAATACCAGTTCTTGAACTCAGACCTAGGGAGGCTACTAGGCATCAATCTTGCTAAAGAATAAGGGCGAACTTTTGCAGGAAACCTGCTTTATTATTATTACCTTTATTGTCAGAGTGTACAATGAGATTGGCTGAGCCTCCCTTCATGCACACACACCCCCAACACAACTCACAGTGAGGACAGAAGCCCCTAACCCAGTCCCAATCTTATTACACTAGGTGACCTTGTTGCACAATGCGCCAGCCCCCGCAAGTCTGTCATACTATGTTGACATGAAGTTATTTTCCATTTTATTCTGGCTGCTGGGCAATTAGTGCACATGCAGAAGATGGCTTTAGAATAACAGAGTTGGAAGGGACCTTGGAGATCTTCTAGTCCAACCCCTTGCTTAGGCAGGAAACCCAACAGCAGGGGTCTTCAAACTTGACAGCTTTAAGACTTGTGGACTTCAACTCCCAGAATTCCTCCTCCAGTCATTCCAGCTCAGGAATTCTGGGAGTTGAAGTCCACAAGTCTTAAACTTGCCAAGTTTGAAGACCCTTGGCCTACACCAATCTCTTCTTAAAACTTCCAGTGTTGGAGCATTCACAACCTCTGGAGGCAAGTTGCTCCACTGATTAATTGTTTTAACTGTCAGGAAATTTCTCCTTAGTTCTAGGTTGCTTCTCTCCTTGATTAGTTTCCATCTGTTGCTTCTTGGAAAGCTCCATAAGTCACTACAAGCCCAAGCCAGGAACCATCATCTTGCAAAGCACTGGTGGCAATCCAAAATGGTTCCAGCTCTGCTCCTTGTTATCCCTTGTTCAGCTTTGTTTGTTTTCTTTTTCTCCTTTGCTGATTACCAGCTGCCTGCAATTTGGCAGTTCAAATCTCACTGGCTCAAGGTTGACTGGGCCTTCCATCCTTCCAAGGTGGGTAAAATGAGGACCCAGATTGTTGGGGGCAATAGGCTGACTCTGTACTACTTAGAGAGGGCTATAAAGCACTGTAAAGCAGTATATAAGTCTAAGGGCTATTGCTATTGCTTTGATTGCCAGTTCTTGTTCTCTTCTGGACCCTCAAAAACAGGAGTGATTCCAGATCTACAGCTGGAGGTCCCAGCAAATTCTCCTAAAAAAACAAAACCATTATTGAAAAATAAAACCTATACAAGATGCTCTCCTGTCTTTCTTCCTCCATTTAAACAATGATCCTGAACTTGGCGGAAGATTTGCTAAAGAAAGAGGGGAAAGGAATGCTATTCCTTGTTCTTCTCAATTTGCCTGCCCTCCAGAATTAAGAGAAATGTCCATGCTCAGAGGGAGCACAGTATAGTGTCCCTCTGAATCCTGGTCCCCACCTGACTAAGGGCCAACCATGTGCCACATCCATCTATGATGTTTGTGGAAACATTTGGGTGAAGTCTGTGGGAAGCCACACTTCAATGCACCAATCTGATCCAAGGAAACTCATCTTCTCTTCCTCCCTCCCTGGGAAGGAAAATAATTCAAGGGTAGTTTTAGCCATTCAGCCTCATTCAAAGGATCCAGCCAACCCACTGCACCAGTGGTGGGATTCAAAAAAATTTAATACTGGTTCTGTGGGTGTGGCTTGGTGGGCATGGCAGGGGAAGGAGACTGTAAAATCTCCATTCCTTCCCCACCTCACTAACCTGCTTTCCATCTCCGTTCTCCTGTGCAGGGCAACAAAAGAAGACCTAGCCAATCAACTGGGACTTGGGAGGCAGAGAAGAGATGGGGGTGGGGCCAGTCAGAGGTGGGATTTGCCGGTTCTCCAAACTACTCAAAATTTCCACTACCGGTTCTCCAGAACTGGTCAGAACCTACTGAATACCACCATCTGCACTGCAGGGAGATTTACTGTACACGGAGAAAACAGAAAGAGGAAAGTAGAGAGGCAAAGAGGCTGATTAATTATGCCACCCGTTTTGCCCACAGTATCATTTTTAAAAAAAGGAACTGTAAAGGACATTCACCACTGGTAACTCCAAGTTGTTTCCCCTCCCTCCAACTCCCACCCGCCTTTCCCCCAAAACACTTTGCCCCCAGTTTGAGAGCCAGTCTCCTAAAACCCACCTGTTTTCCCCAGCAGGGCCCACCAAGGCAACCCAGTTTGCATCCGCATCCCTGCCGGGTTCAAAGGGGAGGCAGGCTGGGTGGAGGGATAGGTTCCCTGAAGGGATAGCAGGACACAAGGTTGGCCTGCTGAGTTGGTTCACTCCTTCGCTCGAGGCGAGCCTCACCCAAGCTCGTTCAGGAAAGGGAACGAAGGAGGGCTGGCAGAGCTCTCCTTGAATATTAATGAAGCCTCAAAGCTTTTAGTTGCACGGCTGTGTCTGTGTAAGACGGCTCTCCAGGGCGCTGCTCGGCTTGGCACAATAAAAGCCACGGTAATTATTTCCAATAACTAATTTAGATTATCATTAGCCCCCACATTGGAGAAGCACTGCCCTTTCAAAACACTTGAACCACCGAGCCCCAAAGAACAAAATGCTTCACACACACACACACACATACACACATACACACACACACTCGCTCGCTTGCTTTCTCTCTTCCTCTTTTCATACCAGCAGCATTAATGAAGGCGAGAAGGCAGAGCTGTGCATTGGAGCCTCTGGCAGCTGGAAGAGTGACAGTAGCAAGGCCGGCGCTGTCATTAGACAGAATTAGGTGGCTGCCTCCAGCTGCAGATTTGGGGAGGCACACGCAAGGGCAGCAAATTGTTTTACTGCTGGGTCTGGGGGGAAGAAAATAAATAAATAAAAAAGTGGAGCTCAACTCCATGGGTCAGGTTCATATATAGATTTTTTTTAGCAATGTCACAAAATGGCATGCCATTGTCTTCTTCCAAGGAATGAATAGAGATTAGAGAGAGAGAGAGAGAAATAGACAGACAGACAGACAGACAGACAGACAGACAGACAGACACAGATAAATGATAGGTAGGGCAGGCTGATAGGCAGACAGACAATAAAGGATGGATGGATGGATAGATGGATGGATGAATGATAGTGGATAGATAGATAGTCAGATAATAGATAAAAGATGGATGATGGATGGATGTTAGTGGAGAGAGAGGAGAGAGAAAGAGAAAGAGATAACATAGATAATAGATATATAGATAATAGATAATAGATAATGTATAGATTGGTGTGTGTGTGAGAGAGAGAGAGGGAGTGAGAGGGGGAGGGGGAGGGAGGGAGGAAGAGAGAGAAAGAGAAAAAGAGAAAGTCTAGATTACAATGGTAAGATTTCCTGGTAGCATCCCAAGCTCTGAACTAATCCCAAGATTTGGGAGGATTAACGAAGTACTGTTAAGTGATGCTACTATTACAGAAACTGCATTTTGCATTGTTGTGCTCTTGTGTTTTATTGTCTCAGGTGCCAATGTAACTTGACTAACCTTTGTGTAATGTGTGTTACCTTAAGAAACATGTTTGATTTTTGCTTGCTTGTTTTTGGCACCGAACCCATTTGGGAGACATGTGTGAAAAGAACGTCATATCCTTTCTCTCGTCATTAGATTTCTGTCAGCTAAAGTCAAGGCTCCATAAAGTCTACCATCTTTCCACTATTTTTCATAGAATGGCTTACTGGTTGGACAGAAACACTAGCCAGCCCTCTTTTCACAAACATTATTTGTTCATTTAGATGCTGTTTCTTGCACACTCATTTACAAAGTAGTCAACAAGGTGCATGATGAAACTGCAATGATAAAAGCAATGCATTAATACAAATGCCTCCAAAAATTCCTCAGAAACAAATGTTCATAGAAAGAAGGTCTGAATGCAGAATGTCAACTGAAGATTGAGGAAGTGGCTTGGTATTTCAAGGGAAAGATTCTTCCATAGCACAAAGAGGATCCTTCAGATCAGGCGTCTCCAACCTTGCCAACTTTACGACTTGTGGACTTCAACTCCCAGAATTCCTCAGCCAGCATGCACTGGCTGAGGAATTCTGGGAGTTGAAGTCCACAAATCGTAAAGTTGACAAGGTTAGAGACCAGTGGTGGAATTCAAAATATTTTACTACCAATTCTGTGGGCACACGCAGAGCATTCTAAAACAGGCAATTTTAAGCATGAAAACTTACCATTAGCGCTGGTAAGTAAAACAGCTGATGCATGGCAATCTGCTCCATCGCGCCTATCAGCTGAGCTACAAGCAAAGAGTGGGTGGGCAGGGTCCACTGCTGACCGGCGCTATCAGATCACTAGAACCGGTGCGAACCAGCAGCATTCCACCAATGTTGGAGATCACCGCTTCAAATAACCACAAGGCAATCTATTATCAGTCTCAACTTCTTTTATCGATATCAAATGATTGACCAAATCTGGGACAACAAAAGCTGCTTGTCAAACAGTTGAGTCCCTCTTATATGTAATGGAAATCCTCGACTTATAACCGTTCATTTAGTGAGTGTTGGATGTTGCAACAGCACTGAAAAAAAGTGACTTGCAATTGATCCTTGCACTCGTGAGCATTGTGGCATCCCCATGGTCACATGATCAAAATTTGGTTGCTCGGCAACCGGCATTTATTTATGACAGTTGTAGCATCCCAAAGTCATGTGACCTTGCAACCTTTGCAACTGTCCCAGCCAGCTTTGGATAAGCAAAGTCAATGTGGGAAGCCAGATTCGCTTTATGATGGCATCAGAGGTGGTATTCAGCTGGTTCACACCGGTCCTGGCGTACAGGTAGCAGAAATTTTGAGTAGTTCAGACACCTGACAAAATACCACCTCTAGCTGGCCCCGCCCACCCACCCGTGCCATTACCTCTCCTATATTCCCTTGTTTTTTAGCTCAGCCGATTCATATGGCAGAGTGGATTGCCGCGGCTCAGCTGAGCTAAAAAAACAGCTCAACTCACCAGTGTTGACAGAGAGGGCGGTCATTGAGCCCTGCATGCATGCGCATGTGCAAAGCGCACTCTCATAGAACTGATAGGAAAAAATTTGGAAACCTACCACAGGATAGCATGTTACTGTTAACAACCGCTGTGATTTGTTTAATAACCATGGCAAAAAAAAGTTTATAAAGTCAGGCCCAATTCTGTGATGACCCAGGGTGGGATACAAAACACATTCACAGAAAACAGGTGAAGCCCTTTTTATTGCTTCCAAGATCCAAAGATTCTTGAGGGAAGCCAAAAAAACTCCCACACAAACAGTTACAAGGAGAAGGGAAAAAGCAACACAAACCAGGCAAGATAAGGGCCGGAGGACGTCCACAGATAACACACATTGGGAAGGACACCAAACTCAGAGAGGAGCCATCAAGTAGAGATTTTTTTTCATGCTTTGTTTCCAGCATTCGCCTGTACGCATGTCCATCCTCTTATCCAGTTGTCACAGCTGCAGCCCATGAAAAGGATCAAGGCCCTCTCCTCCCGAGTAGACCACATCTCTCCCTTATCCTCTTCTCCCTGCGTGCCCTAGGATGGACAGGGGATGGGCCTGTGTCCTCTGACTGCTCAGCCGGCCTCTGCCCTTCCCCAGCCTCCTCCACAACCTCCGGAGCCACACTTCCACTCCCTGTCGGCTGTTCCTCCTCTCCCTCAGAGTCAGTCTCCTCAGTCTCCACCAGGGGCATGACAAATTCACTTATCAATGGCCTTGCTTAGCAATGGAAATTCTGCTCTCAATTGTAGTCATAAGTCGAGGATTAACTGTATACTGTTTGTGACAATGTTTCGCAACCTGCGCCATTATAAGGTATGTGGACTTCAATTTCTAAGAATTCCCTAGCCAGCGGGCTTCAGATTGCCAAGGTTGAGAAACAATGGTTTATGAATATGGAAGTTCTGCAACCATTTTGGCTCATCCCTGGGTAACATTACATTTAGAGTAGAACGATTTTTGAATTTTGTAAAATGCAATTTTAATCTGGTGCCTCTAAAAACCACGGTGTAAGGAAACCTTTAAAAATTTAAAAGCATGCTTAATATAATTATGTTCTATTCCATCCTGCCAAGCTTTAGTGTGCTGAGCTCAAATGAGAGAAGTGGGGGGATGGATTTTTAAATCCTGCCTACTCACAAAGCTCAATATTTCTGCTTCCACCAACCCACAAGCTTTAAGGGCGTTTTATTTCCAAGTCACCCCAGCTTGTGTCCTTTGTCCTGAAGCACAATAATTGGACTGTGTTCCCTTACACACCAAGCTCTAATGCGGTTTGCTGGGTTTTAGATGTGTGAAACCAAACGTTGTGGTTTATAAAAGTCAATGGCCGAGTCCTATTTATACTCTAGACCATTATATCTTGTTCAACAAACCATGGTTTAGTGTGATGCCTGAACCCAGTCCATGTGCCTGAGAGAAAAAAAGCTAAACTACTGAGGAAGATATAGCAGGAAAGAAAACAAGGCTACTTTGTTTACAATTACAAATATTTCAATAAACTGTAAATAAGAACAAAACCCATTAAAACTAGCCATTCAAAACTTCTTCTGCAATCTTACAAACTTATTAGGATTCAAGGTTTTTTCCGAAGGAAAATAATGATCAAGTCCCTTTTTTCAGGGCCATTATAACTTTGAACAGTCACAAAATGAATGTGGACTACCTATAATGCTTATGTAAAAAGGATCACAGCCTCTCATGTGAAAAGCCCTAGGTCCTTTGTTTTTCTTATCACAGAAATGATGGACTTGGAAATAGGTTTGTGGGGGAAACACAGTGACAATTCATATGATAGCAATAGCACTTAGACTTATATACCACTTCACAGTGCTTTACAGTCCTCTCTAAGTGGTTTATGGAGTCAGCAGATTGCCCTCAGCAATCTGGGTCCTCATTTTACTGACCTCGGAAGGACAGAAGACTGAGTCAACTTTGAGCCCTGTCAGGATCGAACTCCAGGCTGTAAGCAGAGTTTGCCTGCAATGCTGCAGTCTTAACTATTGCACCCATATAAACCAGAATGGGACAACTTGCCCAACCAACTCACCCGAGCCACAAGACAGCTTGCCGCAGGACAATTCAACCAATGCAAAAGTTAAATTAATTCCAACGGAACCATGGCCAATAATAATAAAATAAAGAAAGTCAATCCAGAAATATAAGAGTTACGGTAATTTCAATCAAAACATGGTCACCAATAATAAAAGTAACGGAATGAAACAATTGATAGAGTGTTGAATTGTCCCACGGCAAGTTGGCTGTGGTGAATTTTCCCATGGCAAATGGACTGTGGCGAGTTGGCTGAAGCAAGTTGGCCATGGTGAGTTGTCCTAGAGTCTGTGTAAGCAGGTAGTTGAGGGTGCCTTTTAAGCGGGTAGCAGTGGTGGTATGCTACTGGTTCGGACCAGTTTGGCCAAACCAGTAGTAAAAAAAGCCAATGATCAGCTGAGAGGAGGGAAAAAAAGCCTCCAATGATCAGATGAGAGGAGAAAGAAGAGAAAAGGGCCTTGGTGGCTCAGGCTGTTAAATGCCTAGCACTTAAGTTCCAGTTGCCTGCAATTAGTGTAGGCTCGAATCCCACCAGCTCAAGGTTGACTCAGCCTTCCATCCTCTCGCGGTTGGTAAATTGAGGACCCAAGATTGTTGGGGGCAATAAGCTGACTTTGTAAAAATGCCACTTAGTAATAAGTAGGCATATACAATGGAATGAAGGCTATTGCTGAGCACACTGGGTTGTATCCCAAAAAATTGTAAGCCGCCCTGAGTCTTCGGAGAAGGGCGGCATATAAATGTAATTAAAAAAAAAAGTGCAGGATTGATCCTCTTACCTAGCCCTGTGCTTTTCTCTTCTTTATCCTCTCAGCTGATTGGCGCTGCAGGTCTCAGCTGGTGTGGGGAAAGCTGTGTGCCGGCATTAGGCAAAGCATGCCCACCAAGCCATGCCCACCAAACCAGTGGTAAAGCAATTTGAATCCCATCATTGGCAGGCAGGAATTCTTAATACGATCCTCCCCTTTGAAAAGAAGAGCCAAGGGCATGCAAAAACCTCCTTTTTCCATTTGGCACCTAACTTAACATCCTACCCTTTAGGAATTAAGTGGAGAGCAAGTGGAGTGGTGGGGAGCCAAAGCCAGACAGTGTTCCTTGACAGCTCTGAATTAAGATATTCCAGCTTTTTATAGAACTGCTTCCAAATCCATGAAAGTGAAGAGAGCAAATGTAATTGGTATGCAGGATGTATCCCCGCTCAAAGGTAGCAGAACTAATGCTGTCCCGTTAATGAACTGAGTGAGTAATAGCCATGGGTATAAAAAGCTTATGTCTGAAACTAATCCCAGTTAATGAATCTATTGTTACAGGTATTAAATGGTGACAGGGGGGCTTCATCCATCAAACCTCCATTAATCACAGCATCCCCGCCTTCGCTTATTATGGAGGCGCCAGAAAAGAAATCTTAATGATATTATTAAGAGACCAGTTGTGCAATGTGACCTGGGATGAGCAGAGGATTTCAGGTGAGGAGGGTCCGGTGGGATCAGCATTTTGAGAGGTGACCGGGCAGCCTCCTCTCTGCTGGGGATTGTATTATCTTGCCTTTGCTGCCTCCATTTGTTTGGGAATAGCATGCCATAGTCTCGGTGCCGTCATCATGGTCTCCTCGTCCTTTTTTAAAATCAAACCATGCCTGCACCAGTCATGAGAAAAACCATAGCTATGTTTGAAAAAAACAAACAAAAGGCATCCCTGTGGATTTTACTCCACTAGTTGTTACCAACTCAGTGCTCATCTCCATTTCAAGGCTATTGAGCCAGCGTTGTCCAAAGACCTTTCTGCAGTCATGCGGCCAGCATGACATCATGGGATGCTGTTAGCTTCCCACTGAAGTGGTACCTATTTATCTATTTGCATTTGCATGCTTTCGACCTGCTAGGTTGGCAGGAGCTGGGAAGAAGACAGGAGCTCACCCCCTGTCGGCATGGCTCTCAGGTCTCAAACCTGGGCTGCAGGCTTTCCAGCCAACAAGCCCAGCATCTTAACCGCTGAGCCACTGCTGTGCTGCCCTGTTTGCAAAGCATGCCAGTTATTTGAACAGCTCCTCTGAAGAACACTTTTTATCCACATGTTCACATTTCAGCAGAGCATCAGGGGATACCAAAGCCCTTCAGGATGTAGAAAATCAAGCCAACAATAGAAAAAGAGAGGAGGGCTGGCTCCATTCTTCTTCCACCAGGATGAGATTGCACAGATTTTGTTGGCACAAGGTTACAAGTGATCCTTGACTTAAGACTATTTGTAAGCCTCAGTAGCGCAGTTGTTAGAGTACAGTATTGCAAGCTACTTCTGCTGACTGCCGGCTGCCTGCAATTTGGCAGTTCATATCTCACCAGGCTCAAGTTTGACTCAGCCTTTCATCTTTCCAAAGTGGATAAAATGAGGACCCAGATTATTGGCTGACTCTGCTTAGAGAGGACTGTAAAGCACTGTGAAGTGGTATATAAGTCTAAGTGCTATTGCGACCTGCTAGGTTGGCAGGAGCTGGGAAGAAGAAAGGAGCTCACCCCCTGTCAGCATGGCTCTCGGGATCGTTCAAAGTTACAATGGCACTGAAGTGATCGTTCAAAGTTACAATGGCACTGAAAAAAGGTGACTTATGGCCTTTTTTCATTCTTACAACCATTGCAGCGTCTCCATGGTCACATAATCAAAATTCAGGTGCTTGGCAACTGGTTCATATTTATGACAGTTGCAGAACACCTTTTGTGACCTTCTGACCTTCAGTGGAGAAGCCAGATTCACTTAACAACTGTGTTACCAACTTAACAACTGCAGTGATTCACTTAACAGCTGTGGCAAGAAAGATTGTAAAATGGGGGGAAATTACTTAACAGCTGTTTCACTTAACAACAGAAATGTTGGACTTGATTGTAGTCATAAGTTGGGTACTACCTGCACTGAGCTCCTGAAAACAAAATGTCTTACCAACAGGAGGAGTTTAGAATGCAGGGGAAAGCACAAAATATATCCTCCATCCTGCCTCTAGGATTAGCTTTTCCAAATGTCCACAAAGAAGCTTAGAAAAAGCTAAATGTTCAACAAACTCTGGAAGAAGATCAAGATATTATATTTGGGAGCCTGATTAATGCTTAGGAGGGCTTAAGAGTTATTTTTGTTTGATTTAAATCTCCTGGTGGTTTCAAGAACTATCCCTGAATTTTTCTTAGCCAAGTATGGAGATAGTTTGTCACAGCCTTATTCTTTTTCTTCCTTTTCATTTCCTGGTCTACTTTCTTTTCCTGAAATTCCTTAACGCTTCCTCATTCAAATATTAGTCAGGCTCACCCCTGCTTAGTTTCCCTGGGTTTGCACATCATGCTAAGCCATAACCATAATTTACAAACCACATGGGTTTCACCACACACTGACACCAAAATGAAGCAAATCAGATTATAACTTAGCATGATGTATGATCCAGTCAGTAAAATCTGGCACCAAAATCTGAATCGGATTTACAAACCTGAAATTGGGAAAACCAACATACTGTACTGCTGGGGTAATCTCCACTTTCTTAAAGGAGGAAATCCTTAGATATTTTTACCAGAGTTTACTTTATTTCAGAAAGTATGCCCTGAAGTATATATATTTGCTTTATGCAAAATATGTATAGTGTATTAATTTGAATGTATATAACACATCTGTCTGTCATCTGCACCTCTGGCTTGGTTCTGCAACCCAACAAGACAGACACAGACTTCAGAGAATAATTAGGACTGCAGAAAAAACAATTACTACCAACCTGCCTTCCATTGAGGACCTGTATACTACATGAGTCAAAAAGAGGGCTGTGAAAATATTTACAGACCCCTCACAATCCTGGACATAAATTATTTCATCTCCTACCTTCAAAATGATGCTACAGAGCACTGCACACCAGAACAACTAGACACAAGGACAGTTTTTTCCCGAACGCCATCACTCTGCTAAACAAATAATTCCCTCAACACTGTCCAACTATTTACAAAGCCTGCATTATTATTATTACTATTGATCTTCTCATCACTCCTTATCACCCATCCCCTCCCACTTGTGACTGTATGACTGTAACTTTGCTGCTTGTATCCTTACAATTTATATTGACTGTTTCCTAGTATGATTTGATTGCTTATTGTACCCTATGATTATTATTAAGTGTTGTACCTTATGATTCTTGACTCTTGATGAATGTATGTTTTCTTTTATGTACACTGAGAACATTTGCATCAAGAAAAATTCCTTGTGTGTCCAATCACACTTGGCCAATAACGAATATATGCCAAACATATATGGAAGTAAGGAAGTTTCCCCCAAGGATTACAGTTTAACAATACACACAACAAGCTTACCCATGGTTAACTTAACCAAGTTCTACTAATTTAGTTTTCTGAATTTGCACAACATCCTGAACCAGAAACTAACCACATGGGTTGGGTTTTATAGACTGTAAGGAAGATGAGATATGCAAAATCTGTTGCCAAGGCAACAAGGGATGAAACATTTTTTAAGTCCAGATTGCCCAGATAATGCTTGGAAATGGCTCAGATAGATACCTCCCTAATTCACTGAAGAGGGAAAGAGATACAGCACAGTGAGATTTGCAAGCTTCTGTTATTATAGCCAGTCCTGATAAAATGAGATTTAAACTTCTTATGGAATTGATTTTGGGGCCTGGTCAACCTAGTGGGATTGATAAATTGACACATCAGCCAAGCCAAAATATAGTATCTACTTCAATGTGTCATACAATAAGTGTGAATATAAGTGCGTTCTATTTCTACAATTCACATGCACAATTAACTTATTAGAGAAAAGCGATAAGAAGATAATGAATGATGTTAATAAATAATGACAAGCACAGAATTTCATTTTTCTCCCTCTCTCATAATACCAGCAGTCACAATCATCCAAAAGAAGTGGCTAGGTACCAGCCTTGGTGGTACAGGCTGTTAAACGCCTAGCACTTAGTTCCAGCTGCCTGCAATTAATGCAGACTCGAATCCCACCAGGCTCAAGGTTGACTCAGCCTTCCATCCTCTCGGGGTAGGTAAATTGAGGACCCAAGATTGTTGGGGGCAATAAGCTGACTTTGTAAAAATGCCGCTTGGGGGGCCCAAAAAGCCCTAGTAGTAAGCAGGCATATACAATGGAATGAAGGCTATTGCTGAGCGCATTGGGTTGTGTCCCAAAGTAAGCCTGAGTCTTCGGAGAAGGGCGGCATGTAAATGTAATTAAAACAAAACAAACAAAACAAACTTTGGTGGTGGTAGGGAAACAATGCTCCATGAGGTCATCCTGGGCACATGACCACATAAACATCTTCCAACAGTGCAGACTCATGGTCTTGAATAGGAGAGATGAGTACCACCTCCTATAGTCAGGAATGATTAGCGGAATAAAATCCGCAGGGATTCCTTTCCTTCCTTCCATTTATATGCCCAGGGTAGAGCATTTTTTTTCCTTGCTAATTTTCCCCCTTTTTTACATTTATGTTCTACAGGTCGTCCTTGGCTGACAACTGCAATTGAGCCCAAAATTTCCAGTTGTGAAGTGAATTTTTAGGATCTTCCTTGCCACAAGTGTTAAGTGAATCATTGCACTTGTTAAGTCAGCAGTACAGTTAAGTGAATCTGGCTTCCCCATTGAGTTTGCTTGTCAGAAGACTGCAAATGCGATCACGTGACCCCAACACTCTGCAAATTACATGCCAGTGACCAAGCCTCTGAATTTTGATCAATTGATGCTGCAATGGTCGTAAGTGTGAAAATGGTCATAAATCACTTCAGTACCGCTGTAACTTCAAACAGTCACTAAACGAATGGTTTTAAGTCAAGGACTATCTGTATTCTTTTTTTCATGGGACTCAAGGGTGCAGTACATATCTCATTTAGACATGCCTGGATGCAGCAACATGGGTTTGATCATCCTGGGTTGATGGTTTGACTGCCCTTATTTTTTTATTTTTTATTTACTTTGAAGCAAGATGGCTGCTAATAAATTTGCCCAGGAAGGATCCATTGCCTTGAAACAAGGATTAGATAAATATAGGCTATACTCACTGTCAACTCACAAAACATTCCTATGTCTGTTTTAGTAGTTGCCATAAAAAAGGAGGGGGGAGGAGGAAGGAAATCTGGAAGAGCAGTGCAGCAGTTTGAAAGTGAAAGTACATTCCAACTGTTATCTTTAAAAGATTGTAACTAAAATACCAGAGCTTTTGCCCACGAATATATTTAATTGGAGACCGTGAATGATGACACCCAACCCTTGAATGTGCTTCATTGGAGAATCTGATTTATGATACACCCGGGGGGAGGGGGGAAACAGGGTCACATATGACTGTAAATTATTATGCCAGGGTTGGCTTGCTGTCAGGATTCCAGCAATCACTCTAATTAAATCATGATTCTTGAGCCAAACTTCAAAAAACTTCAAAGGATCTATTAGAGGCAACATACAGAGCAGTGCCAGTATGTCGCCTCTAATAGATCCTTCGAAGTTTTTTGAAGTTTGGCTCAAGAATCATGATTTAATTAGAGCGATTGCTGGAATCCTGACACTCACATTTTGCACTAAGCTACTAGAAGGGTGTTAACTATAGATTCTAGAATAAATCATAATATGGGACAAACTGTGGTTTGCAAATCACAGTGGTCAGGTGCAGATTTCACACTAAGTCAAAACCAAGGATACATGATGGATCAACAAAATTTATGAACCCACAAAGGTTTGACTGTGAATTCACAACTGTTAGTAATAATCCTAGTTAACCATTATGTGCCTTCGACAGTCAGTCGCATTTATCCAACCATTTTGTAGAAGATGGGGGGTATATAACACCAGAGAAACTAGCGTCCTCCAAATGACAAATCCTATGGGTTACAATAAGTCTGACTGGGGATAATGGCTTTTGCAGTTAGTTTTATTTGGCATGCCAAGAGCTGCATACATGACATAAACTGGACCACACTGAGTGATTGTGTGTTGTACTAATAAAGTGGAGCGTAAATCAATCAATTGTGCTGTGCTGGCAAGGATTAACCAGATATTTCTAATATTCTAGAATGATGTTTTTCAACCTCAGCAATTTTAAGATGTATGGACTTCAACTCCCAGAATCTCCCACCGTCAGAAAAGTGGGGGCTGAGATGGCGACATTCTGCTAGAAGGCTGCTCTGTCATTCTTCAATCTTGCTTTTTAGTCAGATCACAGTTCCATTTGTTTTTGTTCGTTTATTTGTTTGTTTTGTGCACTATCTTCACTTACAAAAGGGGCAATCTTGAGTTGCAACAATGCAGTGCTGCCTTACCCATGCAGATCACAACACTGAATCCTATAACTACCCTAAACTCCTGAAGGACAGGATGTAAAACTAATAAACAAATACATAAACCTGATTAAATTTTAAGGATATTGATAGATTCACGGTAAATGTATGTGTGTGGTAATTTGAGCAAGAATGTAAAATTAAATATTTTATTTAATATGTTTAACTCCCATTGCTGCTTTTAAAAGTATGCCACCAAGCCTCCTTGTACAATACAGTCCTTAGCATGCTCTTATATTGGAAGGCTGTCTTTGACCTCACCTAACTTATATTCCTGTTTTATGCTAGACATCAGACTCATTTAAGATCAGGAAGTGGTTAGCAGGACATTTATTCAACACTTCTCTCTCTATTTACTATATCCCCCATTTCCGATATTAAAACCACTTCCCCAATTTGACAAGGCTCCATTTAATCATTTAATTGTCAAAATGAATGGCTGTTCGATGCAGCCTGGCAAGAATTTTTTTCCCCCTAATTCTTCCAAAAAGTTAGCCAGAAGTCTCAGAAAAATTAAACTCAAATCATAAACGTTCCTCTGCTTCAAAACTGAGTGGTTGATCAATTGACTGATTTACACCGCATCTTTCTATTCAATTTGAGTATTGAAAAATTGAAAAATTTAGCAAGGCTTTTGCAATGATGTTTTAAACTGAATCCAAAGACAGGGAATGCTGGTTTATTACACCCATCTGATATGTCCTTGCTAACTCCTTGTAAAGTTGAACCACAATGAACCTTTCTCATGCTTTCCGGTAGAGGAATTTGAAATGTGAATTAAGACTTTGACTTTTTCATTTCATTCAGTCACCCAGGTTTCTGTTCTTCGAATTTGGCTGGTCGTTGGGTCCCTCTGTAGGCAAAGCTGTACTATTACAATAAGTCATGTTTTTGCTGCAGCAGGGGGGAAGCACCCAAGTTTGTTAGATCTGTGTATAGCTGCTCTACTGCACGTAAGGGGGAACAGAGAAAGGCTGAGTTCACACAACCATCTTCATTGGGTGTTGAAATGAAGTCATTTCTGGGTTTAACAACAACCTAAACCACAAAAGAATTTTATAAAATCAAAGGAAAGTGTGTGTTGGGAATGTAATATCTTATCTGAATTGACAAGGTTCAGTGTGTTACCAGAATACAGTGAAAAGATGCTCTTCCCCTTTTATAAAATGTTACTGGAATGGGTAGGTGACTTTGGCTTAACTTCTATTCCTTCCAGGTTCCTACCTTCCCCCTCTTATTTTTAAGGAAAAAATATAAAAATACGGTTAGCTATTATGAGTAGGAGATCTCCACCAGGAAGCAACCAAAGCAGTGGTGAAATGCTACCAGTTCGGCACGGTTCGCCTGAACCATGGTAGTAAGGGCTGAACTGGGCTGAACTGGTAGTAAGAAAAGCTCCAACAATCAGCTGAGAGGAGAAAGAAGAGACAACCACAGGATTGGGCCTCCTACCTGCCCCTGCACTTTTCTGTTCTTTATCCTCTCAGCTGATTGGCATGGCAGAGCCTCAACTCATGTTTGGAAAGCTGCACACACAGGAAGTGCGCTATCACGAAACGGGTGGGGAAACTGGTAGAATCCCACCACTGAACCAAAGGGAATGTGTCCATGTATATTAGAACAACCCCCAAACAGTGTGAATCTAATTGCAACGTGGCTAGAGCAGATATTTAATGATAAAGCTCATCTTTTGCATGAAGTTTGGTCTGCGCATGCCCGAGATGGAGGTTGGTCGCTGAGAAAGCTCCCGGGGTGTGTTGTTGGTTTCGGCGTTATAGGTAGCCATGGGGATTCCTGAACGCTGCTGAACCCCCTGGGATCATTCAAGAGACCCCAGGGGGTGGAACTGACCTGGTTTCGGTGTGGCTGGGTTGCTGGTGAGCTGGCGCCCAGGCTTCCGATCTCGGCGGCTGTTCCTGGCGGCGGGGAAATGGCGGCTGCTTGCCTAGATGCTTTGACGACCTTAGTGGCTTCTTCGGTGGCTGCAAAGGCTGTAACGTCTGGAGCGGCGTTTGGAGTGGCTGCAGGGTCGGGTTTGGCGGCCTTTTCAGTGGCTGCTGCGGCCGGAGCGGCTGGAGCAGCAGTGATAGTGATATCGGCTGCTCCGACGGAAGCTCCTTCCGCGGTCTTGTCAGCTGGGAGGCTGTGAAGGCGGAGGCTGCAGAGACGATGGAGGTGGTGGCCGTTCTAATGGAGGTATCAGCCGCGATGGTGATCTCAGTGGCTCTGGCGGCCTGGCAATTGCGGGGGCCGTGGGGGCTGCAACGGTGCCAGCGGCAGCGAATTTGGACGTTGCTGCTGTTGGCCGCTGGATCAACCGACGAGCCCCCGGACTGCCTAGGGGGGCGTTCTTGGTGGCCCAGCATCCTAGACGGTCGCCGTTCTCCCTGTCTCTATGGCCTTGTCAGCCCTGGTGGATCTCCGGGTGGTTGTGGAGGAGTTGGCAGCGGCGGCTGGCTGGAATGCCTTGAGCCTGAGTTATTGGAGCTCTCTGGCACAGAACTATCAACTGGCTGGACTGGTTCCAGCCACGAATGCTGGTCCCGTCGGACGCTGGCCGGGTCGGGTGAGCTGTTGCCAGCCTGGAGGGGATCGGAACTGTTGTTACCATCGGAGGAGCGACCCCCATGGTTGGCCGGCTTCTTATGGTTCTGGACCTGGGCCGTGATGGTGAAATTAACATCTATGGACTCTCTACCTGGACTTTCCACCATTTTTATTATTCTCGGCCCACCTACTCCTTGCCCTCTATCACCGGCTCTGCTATTTTGTCTCTTCTACTGCACCTTGTGGATGCAGCTGTCATCTTCAATCAGCGGTCATGGTCCATTGTCTTTTTGGACCCTTCCCTTTTCAGGATTCTGGTCTCAGGTAGGGCCCCATTGTGGTGTGAGGACAATGGGAGGACTTTCCCCTCTTTTGTGAGAGGACAGAGGGGCTTAACATCTGACCCACCAGCTCCAAGACTGCTTTGACCACTGCGGTGAGAGCGCGGTTGGTCATTTATTTCCATCCTGGCCCCCCAAGCAGGTGTGAGAGGCCTGTTTGCGGTGTTGAATTTGTTGGATACTGTTACCTGGACCTTTCTTCCTTTCCCCACTCAGACACTTTACATCTGTGTAACATCTATTACCTCTGTTATATGTCGCCTTATTCTACCCTCACCCCCTATGAATTATTAACTCATTACTTATGGGTGGTTACTCGCGACCGGAGTTATGGGCCCTCAGGACTGCACCCTTGTCCTTGAATTGGCCCATCGGGTTGTCGACAGCTTACCTTGATGACGGATCCTGGGATCCCGAGAGGTGGCATGCTGCGACCAAGGGGTTAAATTTTAAATTAGGAACTAAGGGGCAACTTTAAAAAATTTTAATTCGGTGTTTTAGTGGAATAGGGAGGAGGGTGGGTGTGGGTGTGGAGGGGTCTTCTTGCAGCCTGGTGCATGGTGGAGGGGGGCAGGGGTTGGGGGCCAGCGGGGCTCCGGGGTATGGGGTGGGGACTGCGATTCCCAGGGTGGTCGGGATCGGCAGGGGACGTCGAGGCATAGGGCCATATCATGTTTTGGGAGCACGCACCTGCCATCTTTGTGCGGTGGCGCGCTCCGACCCTATTGCCTCCTCCCTAGGGGGCATCGGAACTGGGACCCCTGGGGTTAGGTTGGTGTATTTTAATGCCAGGTCCGTGGCTAATAAGTCCTCCCTCCTCCATGAGATCATTGAGGAGGAGGCTGCGGACCTGGCCTGTATCACCAAGACCTGGCTGGGCCCAGAGGGAGGTGTCCCTCTGGTTGATTTATGCCCTCCAGGTTTCTGGGTTCTGCACTGACCACGGGCCCAGGGTAGGGGTGGTGGGGTGGCTGTGGTTATTTGGGAGACCTTGTTTCCAAGGGAGGTCTCTGTTCCAGAGATAGGCGGGAGTGAGACCCTCCTCTTGAGGTGGAGACCTAATGGTCGGGTGGGCCTGCTGCTCACATACCTCTCCCCCAGCTGTGTGACAGCGGCCCTGCCTGGGCTTCTCGATCTCCTCTCGGGGGTGGCGGTGGAGTTCCCGGACCTTATGGTCCTGGGAGACTTTAATCTGCCTTCCCTGGGGGGGGTGTCGGGTTTGACTCAGGAATTCATGGCTTCTATGGAAGCCATGGGCCTGACCCAGTTGATTCTAGGCCCTACTCATGAGGGGGGAAATACTCTTGACCTAGTTTTTGTCTCTGAACAGTGGCGTAGTGACAGAGGGGAAGCCACTTTTACGGCGTTGCCTGTTCCATGGTCTGATCACTATCTCCTACGGCTGGTCTTCCAACAGGCCGCCCCCCGCTGCTGGGATGAGGAACCACTTAGATAGTTCTGCCCCAGACGCCTGATGGACCCGGAGAGGTTCCAGGCGGAACCTCTTCCCTTGCCCACAGCTCTGCTGAGGATTTGGCGGCCGCCTGGCAACAGGCTGCGTCGGATGCCCTCGACAGGGTTGTCCCCATGCGTCCCCTTACACGCTGTGGATCCCGGATGGCTCCTTGGTATACCGAGGAGCTCCGGGAGATGAAGCGTCGTCGAAGGGGTTTAGAGAGCAGGTGGAGGTCCACCCGCTCCCAATCCGATCGAGCCCAGCTAAGAGCCCATATTAGGACTTACCTGGTAGCTATGAGAGTGGCGAGAAGGTCTTATCTCTCCGCCCTCATAGCGTCCGCGGATAACCGCCCAGCCACCCTTTTTTGGGTTACCCGCTCTCTCCTTCGTACGGGGGGGGGGCGGACCCGTTGCGGGAAAGGGCTGAGGAGTTTGGTCAGTATCTGTCGGATAAGATCACTCGGATTCGGGACGGATTGTCCTCTGATTTGCAGTGGTCTGAGGAATGGGATACAAGTAGTCTAGCCGGTGTGATCTGGGATGAGTTCGACCCTGTTTCCGAGGATGATGTGGACAGGACTATGTGACGTCTGAGTTCCACCACATGTTTGTTGGACCCGTGTCCTTCCTGGCTGACTTATGCCGCCAGGGAGGCCACCTGCGGTTGGCTCCGGGCAGTTGTCAATGCTTCATTAAGGGAGGGTGTTTTCCCCTGCCTTGAAGGGAGGCGGTGGTGAGACCCCTCCTGAAGAAGCCTGCCCTAGACCCGACCGTGTTAGATAACTTTCGTCCAGTTTCCAAACTTCGCTTTTTGGCGAAGGTTGTTGAGAGTGTGGTGGCTCAGCAGTTTCCGCTTTTCCTGGATGAAGTGGACTACCTGGATCCGTACCAATCAGGCTTCCGACCCGGCTACAGCACGGAGACGACATTGGTTGCGCTGATGGATGATGTCTGGAGGGCCCAGGACAGGGGTTTTTCCTCTGTCCTGGTCCTATTAGACCTCTCAGCGGTATTCGATACCATCGACTATGGTATCCTTTTGCAATGCCTCGGGGGGTTGGGAGTGGGGGGCACTGTTCTTCGGTGGTTCACTCCTACCTCTCGGGGTGGTCGCAATCGGTGTTGGCGGGGGGGGTTGAGGTCGGCCCCGAGGGCGCCCTCCTGTGGGGTCCCTCAGGGGTCAGTCCTCTCCCCTCTTTTATTTAACATCTACATGAAGCCGCTGGGTGAGATCATCCGTGGTTTTGGGGTGAGATTCCATCAGTACGCTGATGATACCTAGCTGTACATTTCCACCCCAGGCCAGATCAGTGATGCCCTCTCCCTGATGACCTGGTGTTTGGATGCGGTGCGGACCTGGATGAGTGGGAACATGCTTCGACTCAACCCGGCCAAAACTGAGTGGCTGTGCATACCGGCATCTTGGCCCAGTCAGGAATGTCCATCTTTGGCCATAGGGGGAGAGGTGTTGCCCCCTGTGGATAGGGCGTGGAATCTGGGGGTCCTCCTGGATGTACGGCTCCGGTTAGAGGAGCAGGTGGGGTCCGTTGCCAGGGGGGCCTTTGCCCAGCTCCGCCTTGTTCGTCAGCCTCGCCCTTTTCTGGACCGAGATGCCCTGCGCACAGTCACTCATGCTCTTGTTACCTCCAGACTCGACTACTGCAACGCTCTCTATTTAGGACTGCCCTTGCATACCATCCGGAGATTGCAGCTGGTGCAGAATGCGGTGGCGCTGGTGGTGATGGGAGTTTCCCAATTCTCCCATGTTACCCCCCTCCTGCGCTGTTTGCATTGGCTGCCGGTTGCACTCCGGGTGAGATTCAAGGTTTTAGTTTTAACATACAAAGTCCTGTACGACATAGGTCCTCAATATTTAAGGGAGCGTCTTCTGCCGATATCAAATACCGGCCGCCCTGTGCGAGCACATAGGCAAGGACTCCTCGGGGTCCTGTCGGCGGGCCAATGCCAGTTGGCGGTCCCCCGGCGGCGAGCCTATTCTGTCACGGCCCCCGACCTCTGGAATCAGCTACCCTTGGGGCTCCGCCTGGCCCCCGACCTCCGCACCTTCTGCCATGATTTAAAGACCTGGTTATTTGACCAACCCAGGCTGTGACCCCTTCCTGGGGGGCGGATAGGTTTTTAATGTTAATTGTGTAAATCTGTTTTTAGTATTTGGGCTTGTAAACTAATCTAATTGTTTTTTAAGTATTTATTGTCTGTTTTTTAGTTGTGAGCCGCCCCGAGTCTTCGGAGATGGGGCGGCATACAAGTTCAAATAATAAATAAATAAATAAAGTTCCTATATCTCAAAGTTCTTGGCATTTTAACAGAAATCTGGGAAGCCTTCCTTACATGAAATCTGGGAAAGTCAATCTAAGTAGAGGCTGGTTCACACTTCATGCCAAGTCATGGTTTGTTAACTAAAGCACAATGGTCGTATTCCCCTAGTAGCCATAATCAAGCAAATATTATTATGACTTTGCCATAGGGAGAATGTTGGACTCTTGCCTGGAATCCTATGATTTATTCATTGGGTTTGCATGGGGCAGAGCAAATCCACTGGAGTTGAACCCAGCTCCTTAAGACAACGCTTGAACTCCGAAAGATCAAGTCAAGTTTATTAAAGAAGCGACATCATTTCACAGAAAACTGGAATCTCTGACTTTTCTGTCCTTGTCCTAAGGGAGCAGAGCAGAGGTTATTATTATTATTATTATTATTATTATTATTATTATTATTATTTATTAGACTTGTATGCCGCCCTTCTCCCTAGGACTCAGGGTGGCGAACATATAAAAAGAGAATACATTTACAATAAAAAATATTAAACAACTACAAGTCTATAAATTACTAAAAAATTAAATTAAAACAATTAAAACTACAATGATAAAACAATGCAATTAAAACGACCCACCCCCAGGTCAATCCAGGCTGGCCTGCTGAAACAGCCAAGTCTTCAGGTCTCGACGAGAGGAGCAGAGATCAGGGGCCAAACGAAGATCCGCCAGGAGCTGATTCCATAGGGCGGGCGCTCCCACAGAAAAGGCCCTAGCCCTGGGGACCGCCAGCCGACAATGCCTGACTGACGGTATTCAGCAGGTTCTGACCAGTTCTGGAGAACCAGTAGCAGAAATTTTGAGTAGTTCAGAGAACCGGCAGATACCGCCTCTGACTGGCCTCACCCCCATCTATTCTCTGCCTCCCAAGTCCCAGCTGATTGGCTGGGTCTCCTTTTGTTGCCCTGCACAGGAGAACAGAGGTGGAAAGCAGATTAGTGGGGTGAGGAGGGAATGGGATTTTATAGTAAACTTCCCCTGCCATGCCCACCAAGCCACACCCACCAAGCAATGCCATGCCCACCAAGCAACGCCCACAGAACCAGTAGTATAAAAAAAATTTAATCCCACCACTGGAGCAGATAAGACAGAACTATTCTGTAGGAAACAAACTAAAGAAAAGAGCCTTAAAAAGGGCATAGATGTGCTATGGAGCAGTGTGAAAAAACTTAAATCTTCTTCCATCTTCAGGTGGCTCAGTTTTGAGCCCATCCTGCTTCATACTGTACCTTTCAAAAGCTGCCTTAAAACGTTCTCAAGAAATGCAGGCCATTGGAAGAAAACCTCAGTAGGATCCTCAGATACATTTGCTGCCTTGTCACTTTTTCTGCTGAGGTGGCAGAATGCCCCGCTGATAAGTGAACCAGAGTTCAATCTTAATGGTATAAAGTGGAAGATCCATAAAATGGAAGGCTTCTCCAAACAATGTTAGCACTGGCTTTGAAAGGAGCAAAGGACCCCTGAAATGCTGAGATGGGACATTTGCAATATATGCTGCATTTTAAAAAAATAGCACAACTTCTCCTCAATAGGAGGCTCGCTCTATCGTGATCAGAGAGTTTGAATTAGTGAGTGAGAACAAAACCAGACTGACACGTCAAAGTATTTTTTTTTCCTGGGGAGAAGTCTCTGTTTTGCTATCAGTTGCTGACAAGATGGAAAAGTGCATGGGAAAATAATGCTAATAAGGAGGTGAGATCCTGCAAAGGAAATGGTACCAGCATTATCAAAATAGCCCATTCCAATTCTTGATCCTCCGGTATATCCAGTGAAAGCAACATGCTAGTTTCTTTGGGGTTTTTTTCCATATTCTTACTCTTGTGCAAATATTCTGCAAATACAACTGCTAGCTCAGCTAAAATTCATAGGACTAAGTTGTAAGAATAAATGTCAGTCAGTAAACATATGCATGGATCCTGCATTGCCTTTGGAAAGAAAAGCAAACCTACTGAAAAGTTTGGGCAGTACTTGGGGAATTGGGTTTCTCAACCCTCTTGAACACCACAGAAAGTGATCCAATGATGGTATAGTATCACAAAAGAAATCAGGTTGCTGAATGTGTACTGTTTAGGTTTGTGGTGAGGTTCAAAAATTTTTACTACCAGTTCTGTGGGCATGGCTTGGTGGGCATGGCATGGCGTTGTGGGCATAGTTTGGTGGGTGTGGCAGGGAAAGGATACTGCAAAATGCCCGCTCCTAGGGGAAGGATACTGTAAAATCCCCATTCCCTCCTCACCCCACTAACCTGCTTTCCAGCTCCGTTCTCCTGTGCAGGGCAACAAAAAAAGACCCAGTCGATCAGCTGAGACTCGGGAGGCAGAGAATAGATGGGGGCGGGGCCAGTCAGAGGTGGGATTTGCCGGTTCTCCGAACTACTCAAAATTTCCGCTACCAGTTCTCCAGAACTGGTCAGAACCTGCTGAATACCACCTCTGGTTTAGATTTATGCTTGTTTGAGTTGGGTTAGGCTCCATCATTCTTCCAGCTCCCACAAAAGGTATGAAAATGTGCCACTGAAATTCCGCTATTTTGATGCCAAATTTCACCCCATGAACAGGGGGTGTTGAGAGACAGCAACTAGATTCTAGGGGTGAGCTATGACTCAGAGGCCTCGAAAGCCACCCACAGTTCTTCATAGGATGCACAAAATCTTTAGACAGCTCCCAGGTTTCAGAGGCCAGGTTCTCAAAAAAGATTTTATTACATTTGAGCACAGGATTCCAACTACAAAATGCAGTTATAATCGGATCAACATGTGGGATTTGGGGGTTTGCGTGTTTTAGAAACTTAGCCATTGTGATTGGAAAACTAGTTTATCTTGGCATGTTGTGGAAACCCAGCTGACTGTAATGAATTTGCTACTGAAGTCATGGACTACTACGGTGTAGGAATTCAGTGTGCCTATGCTGATTGGCAAATGACAGAACTTCATTTCTTTGTATGGGAAATTGATTGGAGGAGGCTGATGCAGATGAGATGACAGTCTTGATAGAAGTGTAATTTTAATTTCTCCCTTTTTGAAAAGATATTTAGAGTAATACATTTTAACACCAATGTTTGTTTTCTTTTTTATATATGCTATCCCAGCTACCAATTGATAGAAAGCACAATAGAAATAAACACATAGGATTGAATTGGTTTAAGTAATCACCAAGCCTAGGATTAATTGGCTCGTGCCAGATTAATTAACAGCAATTATTTGCAGGTTTTGTCCACTCTACAGACCTGCAGCAAGTTAAAACTCGATCCTGCAAGCCAGTTTGAATAGCTGCACCTGGTAAACATTTCTTTATAATAACTGGATGTGCTTCCAGATTTTGTAGGAGAGGATCAGGAAGATCCTACTATCAAGTAAACATCTAGCACCCTCCACTGGAGAAAAAATATATACATCTTACTCTTTGAAGAACCAAAGTGCTCAAATTACCTGAAAGATTCAGTTGCCAAGGAAACTGTGCGCTCTGCTCTTTATCGTGTTATGCACATTTACTTTGGCAGTGTTACCCCTCTGCGTATCAGGCTCTGGAGCAGGACTGAAGCATGTAGTGGGGGGAAAACGGTAATCGACTTGATCTATAATTCAGAAGCTCTGAAAAGCCATTCGCAGCTGCTCATAAAATGCACTCAGATCCTTTAGACCTTGTTGGGTCCTCAAAAAAGATTTTATTACATTTGAACACAGAATTTCAAATACAAAATACATGGGTACCGTATCAGGCTAATGGCATATATGTGCTATTCATTAGACATGCAGTAAAGACATATTTGGGAGTAGTTCTGTAGGCTGAAGCCAAGTTCTCAAGTTCATTTCAAACATAACTTCAACACTGATAAAAGCTCGAGGGGGGGGACCTACCAGACTAGGTTCAGGCATCATAAAAAGACATTGTATACTTTGCTTTGAGTTCGTATGTTTTAAGAATCCAGCCACTGTGATTTGCCAACCATGATTTATTATGTTGTCTAATGTCTGAAGCCAATCACGACTTAATAAATAAGCCATTCTTAAAGAAACTGTCGTTTAATGTAGAGAATAAGGGAGATGATCTTGAGAGAAGTATGTAGAAATCATTAGACAAAAGGGGCTTTCCTTTCTTTCTTTTTAAATCCCGAGCAAAGAGATAACATTCAGAAACAGTTCAAGAAGACATCTCCCTAAATCACTGAGCTATAAGGAGACTTGCAAGATTCTGCTATTGTATTCAGACTTGCAAGATTCTGCTATTGTAACATTTCTCAATAAAGTATATTCTAATTTTTTTTCTATGGAGTTGATTTTTGGTCTGGTCTACCTAATGGGGCTTCCATTTACTTAACATGCAAACTAGGCCATGGATTGAAGACTGGGAATCTGTGTTAAATCCTGATTTCTAGAAAGTTAATAAGACCAACTAACATTAGTCTAAAAGGAGCTGCTGCCTCATTGAGCTGGTTTGGAAACAGAGTTCTCATTACACTTCTAGAGTATCAAAGATTATATTCTATCTCATGTACAAGTAACATAATGAAGTAAAATACAAACTACAACAACTCAAAATTGATAATGATGGTGATGAAGAATATGTCACATCTAGCACTACAGTTCAGCCACGCAGATCTGTTCTCCAAATCAAAATAACTCTCTAAATCAAACAGATGAAAAAAAGAACCAAATTAATCATCAATTACCAAATTAATCATCATTAATTCAGTTCAGCTTTCCAAATCAAAACAGATTGCTGAATCAGTTTAATAAATTGCATCAGACCAATTTGTATATTTGTTTGATAATTTTAAAATAGATTCATAAAGTATTTGGTAAAATGTATTATCTCTGATGCTGGAAAAATTACAATACTGGTAATAGGCACGTAACTCTGGCGGGAGGGGTATTCTTGATTAATAGATTAATTGACTGGTCGGTTGTATTTCTGCTTACTCATTGAGAAACCTGTGGGCTGGTAAGCAGGAGTAATTATCCTAGCCAACTCATGTCATTTTCCTGCCTGGAAAAAAAGGCTAAGATGTCTCTTTTATTCTACATACTTACAAAAGACAACCAGAGTATCAGATGAATCTCACTTCAGCACTAGGAAATGGACAGCAACAGCACATGAAACTGCTACACTCTACATGAAACTCTGCTACCACATCCTGCTTTAGGGCATTTGCAGCTGGCAGTCTAGCCTAAATTTAGGCATATAATGGTAGAGTTCAAAGAGACCCAATGATCATCTAGTCCAAATGTTTGCAATGCATAGGAAAATCAATTATTAAGCCATCTTGGAGAGTGGCTGTCCAGCATCTTCTTCAAAATGCCCAGAGATGAGAAACCTACAGCTTCTATAAGTAAACTGTTTCACTCTTGTACACATCTCAATATCAAGTGGTTTTCATTTATATTTAAGCTAAATCTTGGCAGCTGCAATTTATACTCATTATTTCTGGTCCTAGCTTCTGTAGCTGTAGAAAATTTCCTTGGAGTTTGCTTTGTGTTCTTGAATACAGCTCTTGGGTTTCCACCAAGTCTTCTTTTCTTCATCTTCTTCCCATCTTCTTTCAGTTTATCTTCATGAATGGACTCAGGCCCCTGTTATAATTTTGTTGCTCTCCTCTTAACTCTATTAAATATCCTTCTAGAAATATCTTAGTCAGAACTGGACCCGGTACTCAGGGTATGGTCTCACCAGCCAAGTGTTTGTGATAAAAGATAGACAAATATACATTTCCTAATGTTCATATGGCAAATGCAAGATCTGACACCACAGAAGACTGATAATGAATGAGAATTAATTCCTAAAAATTCCATTGGAGTCATGTTGCTCCAGATTTGTCATAAATGACCAAAAGCCTTGACTAACATACTGCAACATAGTCATTCTTTGGGGTAGCACTAGCTTCAAGTATTTGCTTTCTTTGCCTGCATTAATGCTGTGTGCACACATCACACACAACAGATCATTGTCACCCACTGCTCCTCTCTATTCTACATTAGGCAGATGCATCTAGTATATTGTGTCCTCTTCAGAGCTATGCATTTTAGGAAGGACACTGACAAATTGTAGTACATCCAAAAGTATCTGTGGTGAATGGTTGGAAGTGCTGGGTACCTTTAATTTGGAGACCTGACCACTGTCTTCCTAAAAAGAACACATAGCAGTGTTTGTTATTCCTGAGGACAGAACAAAAATGGATTTAGAAGGAAATAGCATGCCTAATAGTATGAGCTGTTCAACAGTGAAACAGATTGACTTGATAGGTGGTAGATTCTCCTCACGGAAGGGGACAACTTGCCATGGCCAATTCAAATAAAAGCCAAAGAGCCAGCTGCAAATAAGACTGCAGAGATGGATTCCAGCATGTCCAAGGGTTGAAATGGATGGTCTTCAAACTCCCTTCTAATTCTTATGTTCCACGTTCCTCTTTTCTTCTTCTCTGAGAGAAGGAAAATCTTAAGGAGGTTTTCTTTTGTTTTGCTTTGTTTTACTACTGAACTGGAAAGTTGGGGGGGATGCAACAATTTATAAGATTGCATGAATTTTCAACACAGCTCTACTGTAAAGATGACTGATATCTCTACTGTTTATTGCTAATATTGTATTTTTTTATTAAAAAAAACCTTCTCTCTTCCTCTTTTCAATACACTATGGCTTACATTGATTTTAGCTTTCTGTGGTTTGGTTTGGTTTTGGTTAGAATGACAGCAGCAAATGGCTAACAGCAGGACAGAGCACATGGCATGATGTTCACAAGTAGCATTTCTCTTGAGGAGGCAAAGGACAAGCCCTAGTATTAGTGAAACAGTCTATTGGAACAGACGGCCCTTTATCTACTTTTCCATGTAGGAAACACCTTGCGTCACTGAAAATTTTCTTATTGCTTGAGAGGGAAGATTGGGAAAGTGAGACATGAAACATGCTAATAAACTCAGGCAGTGAAAGGTTTGTTCCACCTTTCCCATGCTGCACAAATTCATTTAGTCAGCTGTCACACTCAGCTTCATTCTACAGTAGGATAGGGCTGTGAAATAACATTAAATTAAACCGCAGGCTGATATTTGGCAGCAAACACAAACTCTGCAGGAGGAAAATGGGGTTGTCCAGAGAAGAGCTGTTGCTCCTTTGAAAAAATGCTTCGTCAAATATCTAATTGCAATTTCCACAGGAAGCAAGAACCATCTAAGGACAGAGGCATGTTTGTTGCCTTTATTAAAGGCAGACCAGTAATGGAGCATTTGCAATCCTTCAGATATTATGAATATTTTTCATTCATTTATTGATTAAAGTTATATGCCACTCAATTCCCTATCCAAGTGGCTCTGGGTAGCTTAATTTATTATCCCACACTATTGGCCATTTTGGTTAGAGGTTATGGGAATTAGCATTCAGCCAAAACTGGAATGCCACTGATTGCCAATTTTTGTTTTGGAATTTGCATCCTTGCATTCCATAAGGTATGAACTAATTCTCCCATGACCAAAGCCTGAAACTACAGCAATCTTAAGAAAAATTCATCTAGAACAGGTGAATTAACAAATACACTATGTGGTGGAGAAATGTGTATTTTTAAGGCAGTTTGTAGATTCTGTTATCCAGGTCAACTATGACCTGGATGACTGAGAATCTCTACAGACTTTTAGCTATACAATTTAGGATGAACACCCTTTGAATGGTGTGGGAGTAGGAATGGATTTCCAGAAAGAAAAACAGGAAAAAAATTGCGGACTACAGAAACCATTAGCACTACTCAGGTGACCCTGAGGACACAGATAAACCTCCAAGTGCTTCCAGGACCCTCTAAAAGTATGAAAATGACCAGCTGTCTGCAAGGAATATAAATCCTTCCATTCCACACCATCCAGTCAGAGCTGAAGAAGCTTCTTGGATGAGAAGCGAAATGTCTTCAAAGAAAAATAAGAAAGTCCAGTTACCTCCTTGAGAGAGCTGTGATCTTATTTCAGTCATCCATAACTTCTAATATGGTGAGCCTTGTCCGGGTGGCAAATGCAGCTTGCGCACTAAATCATTAAAGCCAAAAAATGATTTTGATCAAAACAGGCATTGCATTCCACACAAGAGTTTTTGCAGGGTGCCATTAACTGTATAAAAACATTTGAAGGAAATTTCATTGGGACATGAATTACAGACACATGCTGCTCCTGCCCCATCTCAGAGGAAATGATGGTTACTCTTAATTAACAAGGACATCTTCAAAACATAACCCACAGCAGTAGAAAATTGTAACTCACCTTCTGGTCCTGATTGAATTCATCATGAGCCACAAAGACCAAAAAACAGAAAGAGAATAATCAATTACAGAGTTCTACTGTTTCTATCAGTTTCTGATTCTAACAATCAAGGTCTACACTTGTAGTCCACATTTCAGCCAATTAAGAAACCAAATAAACATGGTATTCAGATGTAATGGAAAGACCGTCTTACAAGAAGTACATCCATTGTAACTGCAGCTCATTTTATTTAACAATGATAATTTTAATCCATTCTTCCCTTTCTGATGGCATGATAGCACAGAATTACTCTATTTCCAGATGCATAAAAGTGCAATTCGCAGAATTTGGGGAAATGCCTCACCTTTAAATTCCCTATCTTAATTCTTGTTTTGTAAGATATGAAAGATTTCTAACATCGTTAACATTCCCAATAGGGTTGCATAATGATTTCAGGACAGTTTTGTAGAAAATAGTCTCTTCTGATGTTTGAGTGGATCTTGCAATGAACAGTCAATCCATTTCTAAGGCACCTAAAGATCAATTTCTTGGCTTCTTCTGATGACACTTCAGTGAAATCCTATGCATGTTTTCCTCTGTGTTACTTTCCAAGATCACCTGCAGTTACAGCAAATTGGGGTTGGAATTCAATGCCTTGCACAGGAGGAAAAAAGAAATACAAATGCAACTACAAATAGTTGCATTGTGGCAGCCTCTCAAATATAAGCATTTGAGGGGCTGCCACAAAGAGGAGAGGGGCGACTTGTTTTCCAAAGCACCAGAGGGCAGGAGAAGAAACAATAGAGAGAAACTAATCAAGGAGAGAAACAACCTGGAATTAAGGAGAAACTTACTAACAGTGAGAACAATTAACCAGTGGAACTGCTTGCCATTAGAAGTTGTGTGTGCTTTACTGCTGAATGTTTTTAAGAAGAGATTGGACAGTCACTTGTCTGAAATGGTATAATAGGGTCTCTCCTGCTTGAGCAGGGGGTTGGATTAGAAGATATCCATGGTGGTCCCTTCCAGCTCTATTTTGATTGAAAAACTAGGGGTAAAGAAGAGGAGAGAGAACCAACCATAGAATTTTTTTATAGAAGATAGATAGATAGATAGATAGATAGATAGATAGATAGATAGATAGATAGATGATATGATTCTTTATTGGACAACTGTGATTGGACACACAAGGAATTTGTCTTAGTGGATATGCTCTCAGTGTACACAAAAGATACATTTGTCAAGAGTCAAGAATCATAAGGTACAACACTTAATAATAGTCATAGGGTAAAAATAAGCAATCAAATCATACTAGGAAACAGTCAATATGAATCATAATGATACAAGCAACAAAATTAGTCATACAGTCATAAATGGCAATAGATGGGTGATAGGAACGATGAGATTAATAGTAATACAGACTTTGTAAATAGTTGGACAGTGTTCAGGGAATTATTTGTTTAGCAGAGTGATGGCATTGGGGGTAAAAACTGTCCTTGTGTCTAGTTGTTCTGATGTGTAGTGCTCTATAGCGTCGTTTTGAGGGTAGGAGTTGAAACAGTTTGTCCCGGATGTGAGGGGTCTGTAAATACTTTCACAGCCCTCTTTTTGACTCGTGCAGGATACAGGTCCTCAACGGAAGGCAGGTTGGTAGCAATTGTTTTTTCTGCAGTCCTAATTACTCTCTGAAGTCTGTGTCTGTCCTGTTGGGTTGCAGATCCAAACCAGACAGCTATAGAGCTACAGATGACAGACTCAATAATTCCTCTGTAGAACTGGGCAGAGCTCCTTGGGCAGTTTGAGCTTTCTGAGTTGGTACATGTCAGTTTTCCTTTTGGTGCTCATGTCAGATTGTACCCAACATTCTGGGAATAAGTAAGATGTATCTGTGGGAGCCATTTTAGAAATCTGTGACATAATCTAGAAAATCCAAACGGGGCCCGCTTTCTCTCAATGTTTGCTTGCTTCTGGTTCATGAATCCTAGCTAATATTTCAGTCCGGGGTGAAGAAGCAGGATGATAGAGGTTTGCATACAATGTTCCCTCTTCTGATGCTGCAAAAATGAGACAAAAGTGAAACCACCCATTTAAAAGCTTTTCTTTTTAATGTTGAATAAACTCCGACAGGTGTGAAACTTTGACATGAAGGACTGTCAATCCAGAATGCCTGGTTATTTCAGTACCTTCTCCTAAGGAACCAAAACATGTACTGTGGGTGGGGGTAGGGAGCTGCTAATTTTTAAGAACTAATTTTTGTCTTGCTGCAAGTTTTAATTTAACAGTAGGGCCATGAATGAAGAAAATTAACACATCTCTGGAAAGTGAGAGAAAATTGCTGCATGAGGGACATCTGTGCTTGCCATTAAAATATACATTCCCAGGAGAGCAGAAAACATTTTCCGAGGGTGAAACAAAGAGAATTATAAATTCTCTTTGACTTCATGGCTGTCTGAAATACCTGGAACTACTTTAATTCTACTATTTTATTTTTCCCATTTTCTTTTGTTCACCGCCCCCCACCCCCATACATACATACACACACACAAACACAAACTACCTCTTTTCTTTTGCTACTTGTGATTCTGTTCCTTTGGGACAAGAGTTATTTGTATAATACTTTTACTCACTTGCAAGCCTCTGAGACAACCAAGCTGTAAATCTCAGTGATTACATATTTCCATATGGAGCACTTGGATTCAAGATACATAAGCAGAATAATTTTCTCCCTGTTGCAGACAGATTCTTGGGGGGGGGGGGTGTCTCTGAATAAAATTCAATGTGTACATCTTTTCTTTTCTTTTTTCATGGGCCTCACAAAAAGACAGCAGAAAGAAGCCAGGAATAGACCCCAGTTGGAGAATGCTACCCGGTGTGCTTTTTTGCACTGAAACGTGTCTCTCCATACACACACGCACACACATGCATGTATTTGCAGGCCCTCGACAGTTACAAGCACAGATGGAGGCTGAGCAGGAAGGGACTGGAACAGATTTCCCAGCTGTTGCTAAATGCTCTTTTCCTTAGGAAGTGCTAGCCCAAACAGCACCAAGATATACACATGGCACATAAAGACTTTCCTTCGTGTCAGATCTTCTGCATAAGGAAAGTATCCCTTCCATTTTAAGCTTCTTGGCTTCACATTTAATGCACAACACTGTAAAAAGCATATCAAGATATCTATCGCCTGGTGACATGGAAGCAAACTCATTAATATAAAGATGGACTGCTCAGAAGACCCTTCACCCCTGCTAATTATCTTACAAATATTCCGTCCTGTTCTTTGCAGAATAGCCTTTTCTCTGGCTAGTCTCAAAGCCCTGCCCTCCCAGTAGTAGAAAAGAGACAGAACATGGGCTTAGAAGATTGTCACTGCCCCTGTCCAAAGCAGACAATTGAACCAGTCTTCCATGCACTATTGGGATACCTCTCCTACAAAACGGAAAGCTTTGACATATTAATGCTTCTGCTGGTTAACCATCTGCATGGGTCAAGTGAGAATTTCACAACAGTCCACTGAAATTTCAAGAAGGATAGCCAAGTTTTGCTCAGCTGAAATCACTGTAAGGGGGCTTGTAGTCTGGCTTTGACTCATTATTAAGTGATTACATCTGCTCCTGGGTGTACTAGCTTGAGGTTTTTTTTTTAGTATTTTATGTCTGTTGATTAATTTTAATTGTATTATTCTTTTTTTTAATTGCTCTTTTCCGTTTCTTTTGTGGTTAAGTGAATTAGTTCTTCTGATTATGGGTCTTTGACCTAAACAGATCATAGTGATGATTACTTAGGGATCTCCATGATTTTTTTTCAACAGCTGAAAAAAAGAGTGTGGCTTATTACTGCCTTCTTCCTCAGATCCATAATGGAACACACACACACAGGTCAAAGTGGATAATTTTTATAAAACCATGTGCTTGCATAAATCATGAGGTACCTTCCAGAGTTGTGGTAGAAAGTGATTTGGGGGTTTCTCATTAACTCAGTTTTAAGGCCTAATGGTATCTGAGCTGCCTTTCTGATGGATTCAGAAAGCAGGCAGGACCAGACAAATATTACTTTACATTTTAATGTAAAAGCTATTTAAATTAAATTAAATGCATTTAATGAATCTATATATATATAAAAGCAAAATACCACTCATACATCATCACAAAATCTCCAGAAACATAAAGCCTACAAACTTGAAATTTGGCATGTATGTTCCTCTTGGCTTCTAAGTGCTCACTAAGAAAGCATTTTTCAAAATGACCATCAGAGCATTGGTATTTCGTATATTATTATTAACATGCTCTGATGCTAAGGAGTTCTACTCCCCCTCCCCACCTGAAATCTGTTCCAAATGCAAAACACAAGTAGAGGAATTTCAGTTTCAGTGTTACTTTCACAGCACCAAGCAGCTTTAATACAGAATAGTTGAGCTAAGCCACACCCAGGCTCCTTGCTGTCTCCTTGCTCACACAGCAAATACTCTTTCAGTTCCCAAACAGCCCTCAACCTTCTCACACACTGACAGGACGCTAGCAAGATGAATACCGATGGATGCTGGTAGGCAGAGGCACAATTTTCCCCCCTTATTTTCCTCCCCAGAACTAAGCCCAATCACATAGTTTCGTAGCAAAGCACAGGTATAGAGCTAGTTCTCTATACATTCTATAGTTTTTACTTTGGACCAGTTATTCTCTCTCAGCCCAATTTACTTCACAGGAAAGAAAGGAGGAAGTGCTATGTATGCTGCCTTGAGCTCGTGAAAGGCAGCATATAAATCTAATCATTCAATAAATTAATCATGTTCTCCTCTAATCACATGTAAAGTTTATTTCAGTTATGTAGCAATATAGGCATGTTCCCTATATGAAATATTGATTTATTTTTAACATCAATACTTCAAACATCTCTCAGGTAGGTCAGTTATTGCCAAGACAATGTTATAATCACCACTTAGTAAAAATATAACGGCTTGAAAACTATTACTTTTTCTTCAAATTCCAAGAGAGCAAAACCATCCATCTCTTGTTCTATGTTCAGTAACTCGAGCAGGTCCTGCACTGAAGAGTGGGTTGAACTTCCTGGGGTCTTCTCTATGAGTTTGGTGCAGGGAATGATACCATAATTCTGGGAGAAAGGGCCTTCCAAAGCCCTATGTGCAGACATAAAGGCTAAAATTTGATGCCAGTCACTCTTGCAACTCATTGATTCTACCCTGATTCAGAATACTGCTAATGGAAGGGTCACCTATATTCATGTTGACGTACAGTACATATACAAGCATCCTTAGCTGATTCTGGACCGCCCATCACGGACAGTCACAGGGACAACCCAAATTTACATTAGGCTCATCATAGGTCTAGTGATTAAGGCACCAGGCAAGAAACCGGGAGACGGTGAATTCTAGTCCAGCCTTACACATGAAAGCAGGTTGGGTGACTTTGGGCCAGTCACACACTCTCAGCCCAATCTACCTCACAGGGCTATTGTGGGGAAAACAGGAGGAGGAAGGCGTATTAGGTATGTTCAGGGAAAACACAGGGAAGGCAACAGATACAAGATCGAAGTCTATCTATAGATCTTCCCCTTCTCCCCACCCAAAAAAACCCCTCAAATTCACTAAATGTAAATATACCTGCACTGAAATCTGTACTGAAATAATACAATGAATTGAGATTTATAACATCTCAATTCATATAACATAAAAGAGGGGGGGGGACATCACCAAACCTAAATGTTAAAATCTGCCCTGAAATAATACAATGGATCAAGATTCACTGCATAACATTTCAATAAAAGGGGGACCAGGCCAAATTTAAATATTACTGCATCGAAACCTTCATTAAAGCAATACGATGGATCAAACTTATAAACATTACATTTTTTAAAAAAAACCTAAATTTAAAATATTCTTGCACTGAAATCTTCACTGAAATATCCAATTACAGAGTTATGTTACAGTAAGAGGAAGGGGAAAGAACCCAAACACACACACACACACACACACTCTCTCTCTCTCTCTATGTATGTATGTATGTATGTTATTTAGGTTTCTTCAGGTATTTTCCCACGTCTTAATAGTTGTGCTTTTAAAGTTTAAAAGCACAACTATTAAGACATGAGAAATAAATATATAAATACCATAAATACCATATATATATATATATATATATATATATATATATATATTTGTTTTCGAGATTTTCACGGTAAAGGTATGTAGGTCTTGGTGTATTCGGGTCTTGTCCGTGTATGATTGAGAATACCTTGGCAGCGTTTGACGAAATCTCATCCGTCATCTTCAGGCTGGTGTCTTCAGCTTCGTTCTCCTGGGAGAAGTGTGTGATCGTGGCTGTTTTTCCCTTTTAAACTCTAGAGTTGGATGTGTTGTTACTTTTTGATTGGTTTGTGGAGTTGATGTATGCAGATTGGATGGCTTTTTCCTGAGACCCTGTGTGGCTGAGGTGCTGGCTGTGTGTCTCTCAGCCTTTTGTGTTGTAACGACCTGGGTAATGGGCGTGATGACCTTCTGAGTTCTATTGTTGTGATGTCCTGGGTGTGGTGCTGTAATCTCCTGGCTCCGTGTGATGACCTTCTGAGTTCTATTGTTGTGATGTCCTGGGTGTGGTGCTGTAATCTCCTGGGTCCACAGGACATGAAATTGATTTTGAGGGATCCAAACTTATCTCCAATACTGAACACTTCAACAAGAGAATAATTAGGGAAGCCATCGAAATAGAGAAACACCCCCATAACATGAATAAGCGGATGATACTTCCGCCTACCAGACATCTGGAAACTAGCCCTAATCAACAAACAAGTCCCAGCCACAAAAACCAACACCGGACCCAAAATAACACATGATGCCACCAACAATCTCCTTCACCAGACTCAAACCCAAGCCCACGCCACAGATGAAAGGCAATCACCATCCAGAAACCAGACCATGGCTGCAACACCAGCTGCTACACCCCCTCCAACCCCCAAACTAAGCAAACTGACACAGCTATAAACACATAGCCAGACCTCAAACTCGAGCCAAACCAAGGCCCAGAATGCCACATCACAGCCTTCCACCCAGGATACTACATCACAGAACTCAGGAGATCACAACACAAAACATCAGGAGGTTGCAGCACAGACAACGACCCAGGAGATTACAGCACCACACCCAGGACATCACAACAATAGAACTCAGAAGGTCATCACACGCCCATTACCCAGGTCGTTACAACACAAAAGGCTGAGAGACACACAGCCAGCACCTCAGCCACACAGGGTCTCAGGAAAAAGCCATCCAATCTGCATACATCAACTCCACAAACCAATCAAAAGTAACAACACATCCAACTCTAGAGTTTAAAAGGGAAAAACAGCCACGATCACACACTTCTCCCAGGAGAACGAAGCTGAAGACACCAGCCTGAAGATGACGGATGAGATTTCAAACGTTGCCAAGGTATTCTCAATCATACACGGACAAGACCGAATACACCAAGACCTACATATATATATATATATATATATTTTAGATTTTCATAAGTATGTCTTGATTTGTCCGTGTAAGATTGAGAATACCTTAAGCGAAATCTCATCCGTCATCAGCTTCGTTCTCCTGGGAGAACTTCTCCAAGGAGAACGAAGCTGAAGACACCAGCCTGAAGATGACGGATGAGATTTAACGCTGCCAAGGTATTCTCAATCTTACACGGGACAAGACCCGAATACACCAAGACCTACATATATATATATATATATATACATACATACATACACACACATTTTATACATATATATACATACATACACACATACTCTCATATCTTGTATACACATACACTTTCATATTTTATATATATATATACATACTCACGCTCCCTCATTCTCTCATATATACATATATATATGTGTGTGTATATATAGATACACACACATATACATTCTCTCTCATATATTTTATATATATATATATATATATATATATACACACACACACATTCTCTCTCTCTCTCATATATTTTTATACACACACACAAACACACAAATCCTGCGCTGAATTCTGCATTTGGATCGAGATTTATAACATTACAATAAAAAAGGGGACCCATACGGGAAAGGGCCCGGCCTTCTCCCGAGCCTCCGCGAACAATAGCGGGGCAGCCGGTCCCGGGTCGCTCTTTTCGCTCTTCCAAAGCGAGAGGAACGCGGAAACGAGCCCGTTCCGCTTGGCCGTTCTGGCCCTTGTCGGAGCTCGCCTGCCCCGCCGCGGCCCGGGCCTGGCATCCCTCAGGCCGGCCTCCCCAGCGCCTCCTCAGGCGGCAGGGGGCGGCGTCGGGCCGGGCAGGCGGCTTCCTTCCCCGTCCCTCCCCTTCCCCACCTCCCTGCGCTTCGGAACATGGCGGCGGCGGCGGCGATAACGGCGGCGAGGGACTGAAGCAGCCCGGCGCTCGGCCGCAGGTGAGCCCGCGGGCGGGGAGGCCGCCGCGCGGCGGAAGGACGAGCTCAGGGGGCGGAGGCGGCCTGGCCGCCGGGTACGGGACGCCTCCGCCCCGCGTAGGCCCGGCCCTCCTGGGGCAGCCCGGGCCATCCTGGCTGAGTGACAGCGGCCGGCCCGTTCTCTTCGGCGGGCTTGGCTCCTTCCACGGGCGCCGCGCACGGGCCCGGGTGGGTGCTTCCCTCCCTTGAGAGACGGGACGTGGTGTGTGTGTGTTGTGAGGGGATGGGGGCGCCCCTGCCTTGGGAGGAGCGCCTCGCTTCCTCGGCGGGTGGTCTGATCTGGCTCCTTAGCCTCGTCTTGGAAGAAGCCGAGCCTTTCCTCCTCGCCTGGCCTTCTGTGGAGCATCCTCCGGCCTGAGGCACCATGTCCTCCTTTCCTGAGGTGGGGAGGGGGGAGACGAGAAGGCTCCCCAAAGGAGACCCCAGAGAGGGTCTGAAGGGGCAGCCCCATCTGGAGAGCGCTCCTTGGGGAAGGAGGCCCCTCCAAATGGAGGCACGTGGGAAGGGGCTGTCCTGGGGTGCAATTTGGGGAGGATGATTTAGGGGTCCTGAAAAGGAGCCTGGTTGTGGGGTGGGGGGCAGGGGGGGAGCTGTGGACCAGGGTTGCTAAATGGAGTCCGCAGGGTGGAGGGCAGCAGGAAAGCAGGGGGAGGGGAGGCTGATATGAGAGCAGGACAGGGGGAGTTGTTTTTCATGGCGGGGCTGGACTTCCTGGGGTCACTTTTCTGTCTGCTGCAGAAATCAGGAGTTAAGACAATTTGTCTCTTTCTAATAGATTTCTGGAATCCTTTTCCCCACCCCCTCCTGATTTGTTCCTCTGTGATAAGGATTTCCTCTGGTTCCTCTCTTGTCCTCTACTTGGCTCTGGGATACTCACTGATTCATCAGAAACCTTCCCTAACTAATTGTTTGATTTTTCCCCAAAAGCAATTTGGGATAGTGAGATGGGTGCTTTGGGCTTTCTTTCTTGTGATTAAAATGATGGACTGGTGTTTACTGAGGAAAGCTGGCTTCAGACTACAAAGAAATCCTAAGTATAAATAGAGCATATATGATTTTTTTAACTTGGTTCTTTTTTTTAAAAAAATCCAACTTTATTATTAAGTAAATTATCTCCCTCTTGGGAGGCATTTGGCAACTGTAAACCCAGAATTGTCTCGAGTGGGCAGCCATAATAAATGTAATAATAATGATACAGTAACAATTCTAGTTACTGAAATAACTCTCACACACTTCTCTCTCTCTCACACACATACACACGCACACACATACCCACACACACACTTCTGCAGATTTAACTTGAATTGGCTACTTCACAGACCGGATAATCCATTTTATGGCTTTGCATAATATTTTCAACTGTCAACTAACCAAATGGTCTGGGTTAACAAAACACACTAATCTGCAGAAAACTAATCAGTATTACAGGCAGCCAAGCTTAGCATCCTGTATGAATGCAGGCGCTAGTTTGCAACAGAATTGTTTAAACGTGTTGTATGAACTCAGCCATTTTGTTTACAGATGTATGTGCATATGTTTTGGATTGTCATGCAAGCATGCTGTTGTTACAGTTTTGATGCCCATATCACGGTTACTTTTTGAAATTTAAACTATGTGGGTTTTTTGATGCTTAATTTTAAATGTGGCTTACATGTTTGAACTTCAGCCAAAAATATCACTGATCAATGCCAGTATTTTGTTTTAGAAATAGATTGATATACAAAATAAAGTTTCTAAATTCATCCACATAGAAAGGGACCCTACTTTTCAAAAGCTATTTTAAGTCCGGGGTATGTCTATGATAAAGAGCTTTATTACAGTGGTCTGTGGTGATTTTTAAAACCTGCTTGGCCTTTAATTTGCTCTGTCTTGATGGTTATTCATTCAGCTGTAAATTTGGGTTACCTGTCAGGAACAGGGTACATGTAATCTATCAACGAAAGGATTGGTGTTGGCTAAACATAAATATTAGAAGAGGCCTAAAGGGGTAGCTATTCTTCCTGAGACAATTCCATATTACTGAAATGAAGACCATACAATTGGATGGACAATCATCCATTTTGTAGTTCAGATGCATAAAGCTGAAATGCTATTGCATGACTGAATCTTTTTCTGATTTAGTGATGCACAGTGAATATATAGTTAAAGTGCCAAATGTATCTATAAAAAAGGATATAATGAAATTTTGATCTCAAATGATTTGCCGTTTTGCATAAAGAAGAAATCCTCTTTTTCCTTGCCTGGCTATTTTTTTCCTCAAAATCTTCCCTCGGCTTTTTTCACTCACTCTAAATAGAATTTTTTAAAATTATGAATTGTTTGGAGGTACCCGATGCAGCTGCCTTGCTGAAGATAAGGAGGTTTTAATCTGGTTGCCAAATGAATGGGAGATTATCTGAAAACCTTATGTAGGTTGCCTTAAATTCCATAAGGAGAGATTTTTTTTAAAAAAAATGTGGAACTCCATCTATCACGCTGTGAAAGAAGAAAATGAACAATTTGTTTTCCAGATCACTAAGCACAGTTCAAAATGAAATTGCTTTAAGAAAAGGTAGTTTAAAGAAGACAATGGAAAACCTATCTTTTCATCAAGAAAAGCTGTGATTTTCAATTGTGGTTCATTTTTCAAAAGAAAAAGCAAATCTTGAACAAGATACACATGCTGAGATGGAAGACTTACCTTCTGAGCCCAAATATTAGAAGGTAGCTGTGGTTACATTTGCTGAAATAAAACTACCTAAAGCCCTTGCTATTAAAATGCCTCTTGCGTCTTATATAATTTAATTTCACATTGGAAAGAGAGATAAAAGTTTATCCCTGGATTAAATGAAACAATGCTGACGTATCTGTTTCTAGCATTTAGTTTAGACTTGAGGTGATTCTGTAGATTTGTGTCAGTTCTGATTGTTTTGTTCTTGGAGTTAAGCTCACAAAATAGTTTACATGTCCCTGTACAATAAAACCAAAAGTAATAACTCTATAAGTAATATAAGGCTGTGAGTGCTCAAACTCAAATTAACTTGGAATGGGCTTTGTGGGGAGTTTAAATCTGAAACACTATGAGGGAACATTGCAGTATTGCAAAATTGTCACCTGTGTATACCATTCTCCAGAGGTTTTGGGACTAAACTTCCACAGCAGTCTGACCAATGGTTAAATTACAGGAAGTGTATTCAAAAAATCTTGGAAGTCAATACATTGTCCATTCTTAATGTATACAATTATAAGCATGCTGCAGAGTCTTACTAGAGAGAAACTTTCCTTTCTTTCTCATAATATAAGAACTACTAGTCACCAAGTAAATTGGGTAATTTTTAAGACAAGCAAAACTACCTTTTTGTACAATGCGATATTCAATAAATGTAAGTCATGGCAAATGAGGCTTGCTTCAAAAAAAAAAAGAAATCCACAGAGGGGGGATTGTCTGTGGTTGTTGGCTGTAATCATTAATGGGTTCTGCACTGGTTGGTGAGGAAAACAGCAAAGAAGATTTGGACTGTCTCCTATGCAAAAAAGAAAGCTGGATTAGATGCGCCAAAAGTCTGGCATTCTTTCCCCATCTCTTGTTTTATGTTCTTGCATTCGGGAATAGCTGAAATATTATTTGAATGACCTCTAAGAAACCTACCTTGATTAAGTGGCACTTAAAGGTGCTCAGTTTAAGCCAAGTTAGATATAACATTTGTCACATAGCTTGAGATAACGTGTGATTGATGTTTTTAAAAATAACCTCTAGCTGTTGCATTGGGAAATGGGCTAGGGGTGGGAATTAAATTCTTTCTGGAAAAGAATGGTCTCCAAACTACTCACAATAAGAGAAAAGACAGGGGGGGCTGTGTGTGTGTATGTGGAGATTACATATAAGCCATGAGCTGGCTCCCAAGATATTTAAACATCTCACTTTAATATACAATAGATGCTTCTATGCCTTCCAGTGGCTTCGCTGATAGTCTGCAGAGCCAGAGGGAAGACTCAATGTTGCAAACCCAGTATTTATACCATAAGAAAGATACATGCTCAGCATTACAAGACAAGATAGAAAGACCTGCACATGGATTAGAGGACAAACGAAAGTATATGATATCATCAAGAGAGTACAAGAATGGAAATGGAAATGGGCTGGTCACATAGCAAGAAGAACTGATGGCAGGTGGACCAAGGCTGTCATAGAATGAATCCCAGTTGATAAAAAGCGTACACAAAAGAGACCTAAAACAAGATGGATCGACAACATCAGCAAGTATTGTGGGCCCAATTGGCAAAGGAAAGCTCAGCACTATATTGATTGGAAACACACGGAAGAGGCCTTCATTCTGCAGTGGATAGACAATAGTTAAAATGATGATCATGATTTAGGATTCAGTACTCGGGGCTTCCAAAGATGCTTTCTTATCCAGAAAGCAAAGTGAAAAGGAGAATAAATTGAATTGCTAAATGTGAGACTTAACACTTTCCCATTAATTGTGAATTATCTTTCCCTTTTGTGTCTCTATGTCACAGGAAGTGGGTGTGGCTTCCTTTCCTAAGACTGGCCATTTGCAATGTTGCTGAAGGCTGCCTATCTGGTTGGTATATATATTTTGATGGATTTTCCTGAGATGCTTCAGATGTTGCAAAATCATTCTGCTTTCTGTCAAATTTAGAGATGAAATATCTTGGGAGGTCTATCACTTTAAAGTCTTGTGACCAGACACTGATTATTCTATAAATCAATTAAGACCTTCTAAGCCTACCTTTTTTCATATACAACTCAAGGTGGCTGATAAATCAATTAAGATTATTTTGTGATATCTTAACCACAAAATCAGTTGGCAGGCTTAGTTACATTTTGGCTAAGACGCTTAATCAGCAAAGCTATCTCTTCTATTATTATTATCAGCCTACTTTTTCAGCGGAAATATATGTGGTGGGAACTTTACAAGGTGAATGACTGAAAAGTTTATTAACCTTCCTCCTATTTTCCCCACAACAACAATTTTGTGCAGTAGGTTTGTATCCTTGATCTGCAAGAATATATGCAGACAAGGGAGCGTCTAATTAGAATTCATAGCTTTTACTTCCCCGGTTATTTCTAATCTGAAAATGGTTAACAACTTTAGTGTCTTCTAGGAATCAGAATAAATTGAATTCTCACACTTTCTTGGAGGTTAGTCTCTCTCTCTCTCCCTCCCTCCTCCCTCCCTCCCGCTGTACTCTTTCAAAAAGTTGGCTCCTGCTCTGTTTTGCTCTTGTGTCTGCAAGAGCAAAGCAGTCCAGGAATCTCTTCATGCTGTGTGGTTCCCCTTACCCTCCAACGCTGATAGGCCTTCGTGACCCTGTGAGTATGTTAGTCTTCTCCCATTCAGAATAATATGTACACACACACACACACACTCAGCTTCTCTACTATTGGAGCATCTGACTCTGCGCCAGAAATTACAGGAGGCTCCCAGTTCTTTGTGATAACTGTATCTAGGGAACTGTACTGATTAATGAATTGCTGGAACTGTTCGCCGCTGTCCCATTGAGCATGTTGTGAGCAGGCATAAAGCAGGGCTTCTCCTAATGTGGTGTTGGTATTGACAGTGAGAAAAGAGAGGGTCAGAGAGATGGTCTTTCCAAGTGCACACAATAATTGCTGTAGTGGAATTTATTAAAGCTCATTAGTCCTGAATCTTGCCCGTGATCTGATGCTTTCACATCAACAGTGAGAAAGGAGCCAAACTTGTTTTCCTTTCTTAGAATGTATATAGCCCTCTTCTGCTGACAAAGATCCTTCTTGCCATCTTCCCAACAGTTCCCCGCTCTCTGTCCTTGCAGAAGATATAGCCAAGAGACTTTTAGTAGCCAGGAAAATTGCATTTGCTCCCTGCCTCGTGGCATGTCTGTTAGCTCCAGGCTTGACCGGGCTGCTTGCCAGAAGTGTTTTGGCCTGTACTAGCCTTCCAGTTTTCCTTGTTATTTTGCAATTTTAAGAGGAGGCCAGTCACCGGGAAGAAGTCTGCATGGGAGCAACTCAGAAGAAAGGCTTGCTGGACATTCCCTGAAGTTCCTGGGAATATGGGATAGTGCTACTTATAAATCCTGGTTATTTTCCAAAAGATTTTTAATAGGATCTTCCTGGACACATGTGATCCAAAAAAAAAGTCTTTTGAACTTAGTGAGCATATTCTTGGTAACAGAATAAAAGGATTCTGTTTTGATCCTTAAAAGTCATATAAAGGGAAATCTCATTGAGTTGCAAGAATTTGAAAAGTGTACATTAAAACATAATCATCAAATTAGGATGTTATACATCAAAACAAAAGTATCTGATTTTTGCATAAGACATCCAAACATGTATATTTCAGGTTAAAGGGCATTTTAGAGTTGAGGTTATACATAGTCTGCTTTACCATAGTCTAGTCTGGAAGTCTGACTGATAGTTACCTGTTGGCTTCTGGTGAAGTCATAGATTGCATATACTATGAGGTTGACAAATGGGATTCTCAGCCACAGTTGCCACTTGACAAAGCAGGGAAAAAAAGATGGATTTTTTTAAAAAACAAAAATCTATGCATGATAAACCTGTTCTTTCAAAGGGGATACAATATCAAAGCAGCTAAGGCAGTTATCCCCTACCAAAAAAAACACTTCAAAAAAACAGAATGGAATGGTTACAAATAGTTGATTTCATTCATAAGCCCTGGAGCTAAAATACAGATGTTTGCAAAGAATATTTGGTTTGAAGTTTGAAATTAAAGAGAACTTGATTTGCAGAAGGCTTGCTTAAAATTCTTGACCACTTCTCAAGACAGTTTTGTGTGTGTTCTCTTTTTACTTCCAGTCCTCTTCAGATTAGTAAACCTAAGCCAGTTGCAGAGGGAGGCCCTGTATCAAGCAATATAATGCGGAAGCCAAGCCCTCAGAAAGGTAAGTCATGACATTCTGTTTACTAATCGCTTCGCTGAAATGACATATTGATAAGGCTATTGGTGAAGGGAGTATATGCCCTTAAGCAAACATCCAGACAAGAAGGACATTGGGTTACTTTAAATACCAACAAGCTAGAAAACCACTTCAAGTTGATTTTTATCCCTTTCTCCTTTCATGCCTTTTGTTGAGTTGTTGTTGTTTCATCCTTTTTACCTCTATTGCATACATGCTGAGACTCTTTTAGACAAACCTAATTCCTGCAATAAATATATATTTTTGACCTCATTAAAGGCAGGGAGCTGCTCTAAGTAAAACTGTATAAGATTTTATCTTTATCGTGAAAACCCTTTTGATAAGAACATGGCCCTTCTCTAGATCAAATCAGGTCTGTCTAATCCCACATTCTTTCTCACCATGGTTCTCTAGTGCAGGGGTGTCAAACTAAATTTTATTGAGGACTGCATCAGGGTTGGGTTTGACCTCGGGGAACCGGAGTGGGCGGGGCCAGGGTGGGTGTGGCCAGATAGACACCATTCATGTCGAGGGCACCTGTGGCGGCCTGAGCTCTCTGCCAGCGAAAATGGAGCTCAGGAAGGCCTCCGTTTTCACTGGCAGAGACACCGTGGGCCAGTCTTCACTGTTTCCAGGGTGGCCCCGTGGACCAGATCCAGGCCCTGGGCCTTCAGTTTGACACCCCTGCTCTACTTGGTTCTCAGGAATAAAAAAAAACTGTAATCGTCTCCTATATGTGTGTAACTAGTACTAAAGATCAGTGTTGTAATGAATGCTCTGCTAGTGATGCTGACAATTCACTTATTTTGCCTAGGGTGTGTAGTGAATGACAACCTTTTGGATTTCACCCCTGCAAACTCCCTACCTTTTTGCTCATCAGTGACGTTTTTGTGCCTCTCATTTTTAAGGCAGCCCTAGATTGCCATTCTGTGAAAGGGCTGAAGGGAGCTCTTTTGAGCCTATACTGCCTCTTTGGCACCATATGCTTACAATCCCAGCATGGTGCAAGCCAGAACTGTGTTGGCAGATGCCTCCTTGCCTTTTAATGAGGCATGAAACCAACAACCAGGCTACCTCACAGCACTTTCTCTAGAGGCTGTAATCTTTTCTTCTCCGAGATAAATTATGCTTGGGTTGTGTGACGTATGCACGCCAGGAAGATTTTCCTTAAAACTCTGTTTGTTAACTGCTCTCTTTTGCTGCCACCTCCTCCTCCTCCTCCCCCCACAACTGATCATCTTTGGGAAGAAATGTTTCTGATTAAACCAATATTTTGTTTGTTTATTTGTTCGTTTATGTAGCTTTCTGCTAAATTTACCCAGAATAAAATAAGAGGAGATTGTAGTGAAGAGCACAAGTTCTGCTCTCCGCTGATGTCACTCTTCATTTACTACAGAAAGTAGGATAGCTTTTGGAACCATTTCTCATGCCTGGTTTATGCCGCTGCTCGCTGCTTCTCCGCTTTTTCCTTCCTCCTGCTTTGAATTGCTTTTGTGTCTCTGATGGCTCCTCCCTCAGGATTGGTAGCCCCCCTCCCCTTCTGCCCTCCCTCTTGCCCCTTAAAATGAGAGCGTATGGAGGAAAAGAGCAATCCAGGTGAGCCTGCTGAGAAGCCGCTGGAGCCCTGGATAGTAAAGATGCTACTTGATTAGTTAAGACAGAACCAGGCTTCTACGGATGTAAGCCTCGTACTCAGTTTATCATCATTTTCACGGAGTACAAATCCTTCAGCTGAAACTGCTGCTGTGGTCTCTGGTTATGACTACTGTAAAACACAATTCAGAACTAGCACCTGTGTTTTTAACCAGGCGGCTTGTTCTCCGTGCACGTGTCTCTCTCGAAAGCCATTGGAGGATATATATACAGGGGTTGTCATTGTCGCAGGGTTTTTTGGCAGCAGCTTCTCTTTTCTCACTTTGGAAAATCTGTCCTCTTCAGGGTTTGTTTCTCTCGGAGTCAGTGACAGCTTGCAAATACAGTTTCACCTTTTGAAAGCCAGGAGATAGTTTTCTGCAGTCAAAAGGCCAATAGTTCCCAAACAATATCTAGAGAGTATTAGAATTTTCAGATGAAAACACTGTAAAGTCTTGTGAAACGTTGAGTCTCGTTTGGCACTTAATTGAAAATGAATTAATGTGTGTTTTTATTTATGTATTTAGACCAAGGATGCCATGGTGTCTAGGCATTTGATTCTGACTCCTGGTTTTGGCAACCTAACCCAAACCCATAGGGTGAGGGTGAGGGATACATTTGCAAAATGTCAGACAGAGTATTACAGTCAAAAACTCTTTAGCCCGTATGGCAACCTTCTCTCTTTATCTCTCTGTCTCTCTCCCTCCCTTCCTCCTTTTCTTTCTGTCTCTGTCTCTCTGTCTCTGTCTTCCTCTCCCTCCTCTCCCCCCTTCTCTCTGTCTCTGTCTCTCTCCCTCTTCCCCCCCCCCCCCCTACACACACACACACACACACAGAGTGTGGAACTTCTGCCATGATTCTGTCCCACCATCCTGAAGATTTATCCACATACCCTTGGACATGTCTGTCTTGTGGCAGCGCTTGAGAATTTTAGAAGATGATGTGGCACTCAAATGAAACAAACAAAATGTTAAACAGTTATGACATTTATGTAGCTACTTTCCAAGCACATCTAAATTATATTAAAGTAAACCAAAGTATCTTTACAATCCCCAAGGCATGTCACAACTTTTGAGCGCCCCTAATGTTTGGAAATTAAAAGTTAGAAAATTTGAGACGCCCTAAGTCTGCAAAAGGGGACATAGTAGCTCAGTGGCTAAGACGTTGAGCTTGTCGATCAGAAAGGTTGACAGTTCAGCTGTTCGAATCCCTAGCACCGCGTCATGGAGTGAGCTCCCGTTACTTGTCCCAGCCAACCTAGCAGTTCGAAAGCATGTAAAAAAAATGCAAGTAGAAAAATAGGGACCACTTTGGTGGGAAGGTAACCGCGTTCCGTGCACCTTCGACATTTAATCATGCTGGACACATGACCATGGAGATGTCTTCGGACAGCGCTGGCTCTTCGGCTTTGTAATGGAGATGAGCACTGCCCCCTAGAGCCAGAAACAACTAGCACCTTTACCTTTAAGTCTGCAAAAAGGGACAAAGATTAAAAGTGACTACATTAGATAGCTCTGTGAGATGGGCCTTCAAACACTTAAAACAGACACTATAAAACCACACAGAGATCAGCACACACTCTTCTAGAGAGAAGTTCCCTGAGGATGGGCTCCAGTACAAGTCTGAAAGCTCGGAAGGCAAAACCTCCAGTCCCAGTGACCAACCCAGATTGAATCCTGCAGGTCTTCTGGATCCCCAGTGTACTTGCTCAGTCATTTCTCTGTTCATTTCTTTCCACTATTAGGATAATTGTGTATAAGATAGGCAGATTTTTTAACACATTTTTTTAAATTTAAAAAATCACATAAAGTGGAACAGGGTGATCTGAAGGAATGCAGGTACAGTATCCTTTTTTCCTTGGATTGAGAGCAAAAAGAAGCTGACTTGATTTTCGTAGTAGAGGAAAGATATCCGACAATGAAGTTTAAAGATGCTCTGAATTTGTGCAAGCTCTAGTGGGCAATACGTTGCATATTTGCTTACGTGAAAAAAAGTTATAATACTGTAATGTGATTAATGTGGGGTTATTTTCTTTCTAATTGCTTTTAATGATCTTAGCAATAGATTGGAAAGATGGCAAAAAGCACAAGTATGGACGACTCTCTGAACCCCCTTCTCAGTATCAAGGTATGGATGCTTCTGTTTTCTTTTTTTCTTTGTTGGAGAATTAGGACATAATTCTTCAGAAAAGGGAATGACAAATAGATGAAATGATCTCATTTAATGTGTCCACAAGGCTGCCTTATACTTCACTTAATTTGATGAATTAAAATTAATTCTAGTTCCAGAGTTTCAAGTAGAGCTATGATGGCAAACCTATGGCACATGTGCCACAGATGGCACACACAGCCATTTGTGCCGGCATGCGAGCTGCAGGCAAACTTACCTCACTGGGCGTGCACATGCCTCACAGCTGATTTTCAGCCAATTTCAGGCCTTTTTCAGCCTCCTAAAGGCTTGGGGAACGCTTCTGCAGGCTTTGCAGGCTGAAAACTAGCCCGATTTCATCACTTCCTGTTTTTCTGAAAATACCAGGAGTGATGAAACGGGGCTAGTTTTCGGCCTGCAAAGCCTGCAGAAGCCTTCCTCAAGCCTTTGGGAGGCCGAAAAAGGTTTCAACTGGCCAAAAATCAGCTTGAGGTGCAGTGCAGGTAAGGGGGTGGGTGGGTGGGGATTACGTCTGCATGCATAGGGGGTGGGGGGAGCTCATTGCCTTTTGGGTGCTGGCACACAAGTGTGAGCGTGCAAGCGCATGCACAGTTTTTGGCACAGGAGCCCAAAAAGGTTAGCCGCCACTGAAGTAGAGGCTTTCCTTAGCTCTTTTAAAAGAGTTCAGGAAAAGATGCTAGAGACCTCTAAGGCTTTATAGAACAGGTGCTTTTACTTGAAGAATCTTGGTCTCTGTGCTGATAAAGAAATCATAATCATAGGCATCTGTTCTGGACAAGCAGTTTGCAAAAATGCCATTTGTGATCCGCAATAAGGGATACATATATAGCTAATGAGTGCAATATCTCTGATGGACTCAGAACTCAATGTATGCATATAAGCATAAGAAAGAGTGCAGAGAAGAGCAATAATGCTGAGCGCATTGGGTTGTGCTCCAAAAATTGTAAGCCGCCCTGAGTCTTCGGAGAAGGGCGGCATATAAATGTAATTAAAAAAAAAAAAGATGATTAGGGGACTGGAGGCTAAAACATGTGAAGAACAGTTGCTGGAACTGGGTATGTCTAGTCTAGTGAAGAGAAGGACTGGGGTGACATGATAGCAGTGTTCCGATATCTCAGGGGCTGCCACAAAGAAGAGGAAGTCAAGCTATTCTCCAAAGCACCTGAAGGCAGGACAAGAAGCGATGGGTGGAAACTAATTGAGAGAAGCCATCTAGAACTAAGGAGAAATTTCCTGACAGTTAGAACAATTAATCAATAGGACAACTTGCCTCCAGAGGTTGTGAATGCTCCAACACTGGAAGTTTTTAAGAAGAGATTGGACAATCATTTATCTGAAGTGGTTTAAGGTTTCCTGCCTAAGCAGGAGGTTGGACTAGAAGACCTCCACAGTCCCTTCCAACTCTGTTATTCTATTCTATTCTATTCTATTCTATTCTAAGTACACAGGCTCAAGCTTTTTAAAGGTTCCAGGGCTTATATGTGGGAAGGATGTAACCCTCTTATCAAATTTCTGATGGTGACCTTCTCTTGTGCAGGCCGTACTGTTCAGCTTGTTGACTTCGATAAAGTGGTGGTCATTAGTCCAGATAGCTTCAAACGGAGGATTGGATTCTTAGAGGGATGACCTTTTTATCACTATGCCCATGATGTCTAACTGAAACCCTTAAGCCAGGACCCCTTTACTACTAATATCTAATATTTGGGACCAACAGTAGGGAAGAAAATTGCCTTTTTATTTTATTTACTGTGGAGACATGATTAGGCTCGATATGTTTATTTAATTGGCTTGTATATGTTATATGTGTGTGTGTGTGTGTGTGTGCTTTTTATGTGAGTTTGTTTGCATCTTTTCTTTTGAGTTAATTTTGCTGCATTCCCATAGTATGAGCCATATGGAGCTGGCAATATGAGCAAGCCCTTAGAGAAAAGAGGGCAGGTTGCCACTGAAAACAGTTGGATGATTATCAAAATGTAACGAAGCTAATTGTTGCATGAAAAACTATAAAAACAAATGATGTTTTGTTAATTCTCTTATAAACTGAAAACCCTTTTTTTTCTATATTAAAGTGTCATGTAATTAAAGTGTGAAGTTCTATACTTGAGATGGATATTGTTTAAAGTACAATGCTTGACTTTTCATACTGGCTCAGCTTATATACCATAGTAAACACTAAATCAAAGAATCAAATATAATAGGATTATCCATACAATAACCTATGCCCCATTAAATAAATCATGTTGGAGTTTGATGTGATGGTCTGAAACTCAAAATATCCAAACTAGCCAATCTCTTTTTATCTTAGTTTAGCATAAGGTTATGTAACCTTTTTGATTCTATGTCCCTTTAGAAAACCATTTTCAGACGGTGTACATGTCATTTTCTTCTATTATGCACAATCCGTATTTAAGGCTGACTATTGCTATTTCCAAATCTTGATGTAATAATCCCATTATTCTAATTCAAAGCAGCCAGAAGTCACATGATCTGAGTTTATATGATCTAAGATAACACAACCATTTAAGACAATAATAATTGTCATTCATTCATATATATGTGTGTGTGTGTGTGTGGTCTTGGTGTATTCGGGTCTTATGCCGTGTAAGATTGAGATTATCTTGGCGATGTTTCGACGAGATCCCACTCGCCATCTTCAGGCTGGTGTCTTCGGCTTTGTGCTTATGCCAGCTGGCACAAAGCTGGGATGAGTGGGATCTCGTCGAAACATCGCCAAGATAATCTCAATCTTACACGGGATAAGACCCGAATACACCAAGGCCTACATACCTTTACCCGTGAAAATCATATATATATATATATATATATATATATATATGTGTGTGTGTGTGTGTGTGTGTGTGTGTGTGTGTGTGTGTCTGTTTTTGGTAGTAAGAAGATTGAGCCTTGGCAGCGTTGACGAATCTCATCCGTCATCTTCAGGCTGGTGTCTTCAGCCTCGTTCTTCTGGGAGAAGAAGCTGAAGACACCAGCCTGAAGATGACGGATGAGATTGAAACGCTGCCAAGGTATTCTCAATCTTACACGGGACAAGACCCGAATACACCAAGACCTACATATATATATATATATATATATATACAATATAATAAATATTTATATTCAAGTAATACAATCATATAAGATTATGTGATCTAAGATAAAACAGCTATTTGTCTGAAATGAGGTAGGATTTGCTGCTTAATCAGGGGGTTGGACCAGAAGACCTCCAAGGTGCTTTCCAACTATGTTATTCTGTTATAAATGACAGTCTTTTGCCAGACTGAAAATCTGGTAGCACTCCAGGGCATGGCATCATCATGGTCATATCTGGCTTCTAATGTCAGCATCCTGTATCTGAATCAAATACCTCTCTAAAGTTTATAGTCACATCATTGGAAAATGCTAACATGATTTGTGAACACAGTAGCTGTGTTGTATTGAGATCCAACTCTGGAACCTTAACAATTTCCTTTTATTCGAATATTAAGCAGACCAATTCATTTTAAGAGTACAGTATACAACTGTTGGAGGAATATTACTACATTCTTTTGCTTACCAATTAAAAAAGTACCTGTTTTAGATAACATGAGAATATTGCCAAAATGTCAGGTTTGAGTGTTCCCTTCTTCTTCTTGAATTCATGATACCCCATATCCTGACACCAGTACTATCAACATATCCTTGAGAAATCTTGTTATAATAATACAAAAATGGTAAAATGTCACTACGATGACGTACACGTTAGAGAAGGGAACTTGATTCATGGCTGCCATTTACATTGCCATATTTCAAACATCGTAACATGTAATTCAACCCTAGCAGTCCATCTTGAATTCTTTGTTTGGATGAGGAAGCTGTTTGTGGCAGAAATGCCTTTACTTCTGATATTTACAAGTTGCTTTGGGAGACTTCTTAGCTAAGAGTGAGATGGCATGTTAAAAAGTAAGCAACAATATTTTTAACAACATGCAATAATACCGGGATTCCAAAGGAATGGAGAACACTTTATGAAGAATAAAGGAAGAAGAATATAAAAGCATGTTAGAATTAGAATTCTTTTATTGGCCAAGTGTGATTGTACTCTGATTCCATTACAAAAGAAAATCCCCTTGTTAGAATAAATATACTGCTGTGTGTCCTTGGGAAAATGAAACTGGAGCATGCTATAAGGGCAGCACATAAACTAAAAGCTAAATTAGATTTAAGCTTTGGCTAAGTTAAACGTTCTCCCCTTGTGCTGATCCTTTTGTGACTGATGCCCAGGTAATTTAGCATGCCTCAGACCTCCATCCAGATCAAGAATTGTGGAAAAAGGTTGATTTTTTTTTCTGCAAGGAGGCCAAAAGGGTAACCAGCCCAGCAACAAGCTTGTTTATTGAAGACCGAGCGGCTTTTTCAAACTTGCCTCCAAACCTTTCGTCACAGCCAATCTTTGTTCTCCCTCTTCTCTTCAGGTCATTTTGCCTGGGATAAATACTTGAAAGAGACATGTTCCATCCCAGCTCCTGCCCATTGCTTCAAGCAGGTAATGGAGCATTCCATGTTCTAAAAGAGTTGGGATGAAGGGGTCAGCTTCTAGTCGGCTCATATACAAGTATGGAATAGACTCCTCTGCCTTCTGTTGGTGGGAGAAGAACAAACAAAGCAGGTACCCGGTTGTAAATTCTATACTAGAACAGAACTGAAAAAAAAAGGTGCACTATAAGTTCTAGAGTTGATGAAATAGCTCAGGAACCTTAGTTTGCAGGTATTGCTGATTTAACATGGGCTGTATGTACCTAAGGGTACAGGTAGTCCTTGCCTTACAACTACAACTGGGACCAGAATTTCCATTACTAACCAAAGGCTGTCATGCTCAATTTTACAGTCTTTTTGCCATGATTGTTAAGTGAATCATTGCAGCTGTTAAGTGAATCATACCATCATTAAATGAATCCAGCTTCCACCCTTGACTTTGCTTGTTGGAAGCCAGCTGGGAAGGTTGCAGATGGCATTTACGTGACTCCAGGACGCTGTGACCGCCGTAAATACTTGCTGGTTGCTACACGCCTGAATTTTGACGCTGGAGATGCTGCAATGGTTGTGAAGGGCACCAGTTATAAGTCACTTTTTCAGTGCTCTTGTAATGTCAAATGGTCATTAAATGAATAGTTGTAAGTTGAGGACTACCTGCACTTCCAGATAAAACATTTCCTGTGTTTTCCTTACAAAATAATTCCAGGAAAAGGGAATTCATTCACCTATTGCTTCTCACTTGTGACCTCTCCCTCTCCTCTTTTTCCACATTGCTTTTACTTGTTTTTAACATTGAAATCTATTAGAGGGAAAGAAACAGAAAATACACTGACAATGTGAGGAACTAGCCTGAAAGGACCTACACCCTTGCCTACGCATCCATAATACGTTATGATTGTTTTAGACTTGATGTAAATAATTGCTTTGGACTAAATTAAACAGGATTATTGTCATAATATCTGAGCTCAGATGTGACCTGCTGGGTATTGTCTTTGACTAGATAAAATAAAAGCCATTTTTGCATAGATGGAATGCACTTTAGTAACCAAAGGGAATAATTGCCCCCCAAAAGTCAATGTATAATTCTTAGCATGCCCATTGTTTTAAAACCATTTGCAAAGTGAAAGTACAAGAAGCAAAGACTTTGGAGTTCTGCGGAAGTATCAGATGTAATATGCTTGTAAAGGCACTGGGGGTAATTCCTAGCATGTTCCATTCAATGGGATCAAAGTAGGCAATATCATGGTAATTGGGTAAATGCTCTGTATAAGGCAGCTTGCATAAGGCAGCTTGCCATGACCTCAGGAGTGTTTAATGAAGAAGGTAAGCATGGAACTGCTTTAGTAGTAATAAAGTGGGACAGTTTGGTTGGAGTATGAAATTCTGCCTGTTTTACCTCAAATGATACTGAAGAACAAAAGGAAGGGGGAAAGTTTAGATTTTAATGCCTTCAGTGGAAGAGAATTAATCTTCCATTGATGGTTGGATTTTCCTCTCTTCCCCCTATTGCTTATCCTGTTAATATCTCTTGGCATACTGACTGTGAATCAAAGGCCCAAAAGTTTTATCGATGTTCAGATGCCAGGAACAATGCTGTTCTAAATGAGGAGGAAGGAAGAGGAGTTTGTGGAAAGCATAAAATGAACTGCCTAAAGGACGAAGTGTGACCAAAAGCCTTGTTCTCCTCAGTCTTATGCCCCACCCACCAATGAATTCAAGATCAGCATGAAGTTAGAAGCCCAAGACCCCAGAAACACCACGTCAACTTGTATTGCCACTGTGGTGGGGCTGACAGGTGCCCGTCTCCGATTACGTCTCGATGGCAGTGACAACAAGAACGACTTCTGGCGCCTGGTAGATTCTGCAGAAATCCAGCCCATTGGCAACTGTGAAAAAAATGGGGGGATGCTCCAGCCTCCTTTAGGTGAGTTGAATAGAATAGAATAGGACAAAATTCTTTACTGGCCAAGTGTGATTGGACACACAAGGAATTTGTCTTGGTGCTCTCAGTATACATAAAAGATATATTCATCAAGAGTCAAGAATCATTAGGTACAACACTTAATAATACTTAATAATAGTCATAGGGTACAATAAGCAATCAAATCATAGTAGGAAAGAGTCAATAAAATCGTTAGGATACAAGCAACGAGGTTACAGTCATACAGTCATAAGTGGGAGGAGATGGGTGATAGGAAGGATGGGAGGATTAATAGTAATAGTAATGCAGACTTAATAAATAGTTTGACAGTGTTGAGGGAATTATTTGTTTAGCAGAGTTCGGGGAAAAACTGTTCTTGTGTCTAGTTCTGGTGTGCAGTGCTCTATAGCATCGTTTTGAGGGTAGGAGTTGAAATAGTGTATGTCCAGTTGAAGCTTCCTTTGGCCCAAAACAGGATTACTGCTTTCATCAATATCAGGAACAACCAGCATTGTGCTGCAGCTACCAGAAAAGCCAACACAGTTCTAAGCTGCATAAACAGAGGGATAGAATCACGATCACGTGAAATATTAATACCACTTTATAATGCTTTGGTAAGGCCACACTTGAAATATTGCATCCAGCTTTTGTCACCATGATGTAAAAAAGATGTTGAGACTCTAGAAAGAGTGCAGAGAAGAGCAACAAAGATGAGTGGGGGACTGGAAGGTAAAACATAAAGAATGGTTGCTGGAACTGGGTAGGTCTAGTTTGATGAAAAGATGGAATAGGGGCGACATGATAGCAGGCTTCAAATATCTCAGGAGTTGCCCCAAAGAAGAGGGAGTCAAGCTATTCTCCAAAGCATCTGAACGCAGGACAAGAAGTAAGGGTGGAAACTAATCAAGGAGAGAAGCAACCTAGAACTAAGAACATTCCTAACAGAACAATTAATCAGTGGAACAACTTGCCTCCGGAAGTTGTAAATACTCCCAATACTGAAAGTTTTTAAGAAGGGATTGGATAACCATTTGTCTGAAATGCTATAGGGTTTCCTGCCAAAGCAGGGGGTTGGACTAGAAGACCTCCAAGGTCCCTTCCAACTCTGTTATTCTATTCTATTCTAAATACAGTGTTTGCTAATGCAGGTGATCTTTAGTTTTACTAACTAACTAACCTCTTTGTTGTGGTTAGTGTTGCTAGAGGAAGTCCCATCTCTTTTATATAAATCACTCACCATTTTCAGAAAAGCTCCTGGCCTCTTCTGCTAATGCTGAAGAGGAGAAAAAAAATCCCTCATGACTTCAATAAACCACAAGCACCTGGTGCTCTTGCCATATCTAACAGAAGACTCCTGAAAATGAACTCTATAGGAGTCTTGCTTTGTCTTTCTGAAAAGCACATTCTGTTATTGATTCCTAAATTTGCTGAGGTTAATTCTGCTTTCCCTTTGCTGTCCATGGTGGATTCCAGGGAATTACTTCCCAAGTTGTAAGCAAGTCAACTCATATTAGCTGAGGACTGCTTAGCCATTCTCAAGGACTCTCTTTTGTTTGCTGTATTGATTGCAAAAGATCTTAGTGTGGTCATTCTTATGTCATTTTGTCCTTATCACAAGTAACTAGGATAGCAGCTAGTCCAAAAGTCAGTTTAAACTAAATTTAAATATTTTAAAGGCTTTTGATCCAGTGTAGCTCATGACATTGAGTGTAGCTAATTGATTATTCCTTGAATATTTGACTTACTGGTCTGGAAGTGTGTTTTCATATAATTCTTACTGTTTACCTGAGTAAGGGTGGTGCTATTGGAATTGATGGTAGAATACGTTAAAATTAAAGAGTCATCATTCTGTTTTATTGAACTACATCAGCACCACTTCCTTTGGCTCCCTTTGTTTATTGCCATTACAATTATGAATTTTTCATTTTGCACTAAAGTTTTCTTGTCAGGATTATTCCATTCTGTTTCTCATGTCTGTAAATACTGTACTTCCTTTACGCTTTCATAGATTAATGCCCTGTTGAAATGTTTACTAAGCATTGTTATTGGGAGATCAATATTACTGAATGCTGTATTGGTGCCTTCATAATGGAAGGATGACTGCTAGAATGCCCTCAATTGCAGCTACTCTTTTAACTGCCTCCGTCTCCACTTCAGGTTTTCGTCTGAATGCTTCTTCTTGGCCTATGTTTCTTCTGAAGACTCTGAATGGAGCAGAAATGGCTCCCATTCGGATTTTCCATAAGGTACTGTAGCATGCAGCCTTTTCTGATCCCTGGTTCCATTTGTTGTGATAAATACATCTGACTACCTCTGCTTGATATGCCACTTGCTGGAAAAAATATATTTATTTGGTATAGTTATACAGTTGCCCATCTGCTAAGGCACACATAAAAACAGAACAGGTAACAACCGAATACAATCACAATCCATTACATAAAAAATACAAGTCAAGGCCCCTAAAAAAAATTCACTAACACTTAACAGATTAAACTGCACCCACGTGACGGCTCCATTAACCCCCTGGTCTAGTGCTTCTGGAAGGCTGACTGGTTGTCCATATTTGGGAGGGGGCTGTTCCCCAGGACAAGTGCCATGTTAGAGAAGACATGTTTCATTTGGGGCCCAGAGTTTGTTGACTGTCCAGTCTGATGGAACCGGCAGAAACCCATCAGGGAGAAGTAGACCCACCAGTAACTTGGCCCTAAGTTACTTGCTTTATGTACAATCAGCATCTTGAATTGTATTTGAACATCTGCTGAGATTTCTGGATGAGGTCCCTGTGAGTAATATCTGTAGGCTGAAGAGATAAATCTTGGGAGAACTGTGTCTCTGTAGGCAATAAAATGAAATCAGGTTGTCAGGATTCATTCTATGTGAACATGTTTGTATTAAGATTAAAGGCTAACGAGGGAAAGCTGAATATAGAAAAATCCATTTAAGGATTAAGGTGGGTGCAAGAGATACACTTGAGAAAAGAATGGCTACCAAACAATTGAGATCTAAGGGTGTGGGGGTGTGAGAACCAAGATTTTAGGTTGTGTTACACTTATATAGATGACTGGAGTCTAGCTTGGTAGAAACTGCTCTTTATCTTTTTTGGCTTGCTTTAACTGCAACAAAGGAAATTTAAATAATCAAGTTGAGTCTTACATTTCCTTAGAGTGTGCCAGGTTTTAGTAAGAATTATTGCAGGTGTCTGACAGCAACCTTGACATTTGCGAGAAACAGTAATTCAACCTAACAACAGGAAAAGGGAAGGAATGTTAGAAGAGGGAGGGTTGGTTGGCTATTTCAAGAAGTCTGGACTTGCAGTCATAATGTTCAAGCCTCCTTTTTAAAAATCAGGATGTATTTTTAACCCCCTTACTTTAATGCTGCCCCGATGGAACAGATACTGCTCACAGAGCAGAATGCTGTTTCTCTTATTATACTGTGACATCTCTGTACTCCATAATGATTCTCAAATGGGGCACTTGATACTTTTCAGCACATCTCTGTTCTGTCACCATTCAGGATAACTTGGTTTGAACTAAGTTATCCTTTCAGTGAACTTAGATAAAAACTTCCCAAATATAGCCCTCCTATGCAGCATGATTTCTTAAAATCAAGTCAATGTTTTAAAAAATGGTATCTGGCTATTATTTCTCAGATGTAGAACCTAATCAGATTTTTTAAAAAACCAGAATTTCACAATGCATCTGAAATTGAGCTGTGAAGCATTTGAGTCATTCTGATGCAGAATCTTGACCTTTTACGATGCCTTGTGTATGTTTTGAGAAACATGACTAGACAAGTCTGGACCTATGGTTGACTTAAGGATGCTTACTGGACTTTCTCCCCTAGGAGCCACCATCTCCATCCCAGAATTTCTTTAAGATGGGGATGAAACTTGAGGCTGTAGACAGGAAGAACCCACACTTCATCTGCCCAGCCACTATTGGTGAGGTACGGGGTTCTGAAGTCCTTATCACTTTTGATGGCTGGAGGGGAGCCTTTGATTACTGGTGCCGCTATGATTCTCGTGACATCTTCCCCGTTGGCTGGTGCTCACTGACTGGTGACAATTTACAGCCCCCTGGAACAAAAGGTAAGTGCACCATCACAGTTTCTACCACTGTTCACCCATCTATATCTCATATCTCTATGAGATTGATCAGAAAATCAGAGAGGGAGGCATTGAAAATGGCCTGGGCCAATCCTTAAAGTACTCCCTAGTAAGAGGATGCTACACCTTGGTCATTTTAGGAAAAGGAGGGTAGCCAATGACATCTCTTCCTTTCAGGTGTAACCTAATCTAGGAAGACAAATCAACAGTGATGGTGGCTCCTCCAAGCTAAAAATGGTTGTTTAATTCCAGATCCTTTAGTAAAACGTCTCTATTAGACATAATTTAATCTTGGGTGAAAGTGCCAACTTGCCATGCGTCTCAGAGTCCTGACTGATATATAAGGGAAGTGTGTCTCTCTGCCAGCTTTGTATGCCAGGGTGTTTTGTCATATAGCCAGCTAGGATTGAGGAACAGGGCAAGGGTTGGCTCTGGTTTGTAGAAATTCTCCCTGATCAGAGAGCCTACCAGCATTCTGCTGTATTTTTATTTTTTGTATTCTCTTTTCATTTTCGATTTTGTTAAGTGCCTGGTTTGCCAGAGTAGAAAGGCAGGGTATAAATCCAATAAATAAACAGCCCTGAAGAAAAAATGGCAGTGGAAGAACAGCACAAGAATGAATATATATCTCCAATACAGCAGGTTTGGATTAAATCAGCTTTTCTCTACCTTTAGAAGACAACTGTTTTTTATTTTTTTTTATTTTTCCATGTATTTATTGCATTGGTTACAAATCTTACTAGCAGCATACTTCATCAGTGTCTGAATTAAGAATTATTAAGAAAATTTTATAGTTGTAATGTTCAGCCTATTTCAGTAAACACTCCTAGTAGTGATTGCTATAAATCCATATTTTATAAAAAATATGGTGACAGAAAGAATAATAATACCTTCAGTGCCTTTGACAGCAGAACATCTTCAAGCTGTCCAGGGAACCCCGATGTTCCATGGAACATAGTTTATTACACTCTAAGTTACTTGTTAAACCAAGCTAATTTTAGTGAAGAAAATGTTTGTTTGCTCATTTATCTATCTTTTGAAAAGTCCCAATTATTGCACTAGTGCATTAGTGGCCACTTTACTGTCTTCTCTTGCCCAGAGTTAGATGATTTGTAACTTCCCAGGGAACTATTTAGGATTTGTAAAGGTGTCTTACAGGCCATTAGACTAAAGAACATTGCTTTGAGTGAACATAGCACTAGCAATAGCATTTAGACATCTATATCGCTTCACAGTGCTTTACAACCCTCTCTCAGTGATTTACAGAGTCAGCATATTGTCCCCCAAAATCTAGATCCTCTTGAGGTCGTAGAAAGGATGGAAGGCTGAGTCAACCTTGAAACCCTGTCAGGATCAAACTCCAGGCTGTGGGCAGAGTTTGCCTGCAATAGTGCACTTTAACCTCTGCGCCACACTACATTTTGATAGTATGAAAGATAGACTCCACTGAAGAACTACCTATCTCTGTCCTGCTCCTTCTCTGCATCCTTTTCTCTTTTGGGCTTTGTCTCCATTGGTACTCACCCCATTAGATGCTTTGAAGTCAAAACCCTGCTCCAGTTAGCATCAATAACAACAACTGCCATGTATTAGTGCTTCCTATCATTTTTGTTTAGGTTGACTGTTGCTGGATCCCCATAATACTAATAATATATTGCAACTCTGATCTGAGTGCTGGCAATTCCACCACAAACATTGAAATAAGCAGTAGCAATGCAGTCACACATTTTCCTTGATTCCTTGAACATACACCAAGTTTAGAAGCAGGTGTGGAATATTCTCCTGGATTTTCTGGAATTATTGACTAGGATAAAGTGCAATAGTAAAGGGCCCAAAGCATTCTTTTCTCAAGATTGCAAACATATTCCCCCCCAAAATATACAGGATTGCAAAGGAAAATGCCATTACCTTCTGACACTTTGCTGGTGTGCTGTGCTGCTTTTATCAGTGCTGATAAATCTTCCACATCTCTTCAAATCATCATAAGATTTACCAGAGGTGGTATTCAGCAGGTTCTGACCAGTTCTGGAGAACCGGTAGTGGAAATTTTGAGTAGTTCGGAGAACCGGCAAATACCACCTCTGACTGGCCCTGCCCCCATCTATTCTCTGCTCCTGAGTCCCAGCTGATCGGCTGGGTCTTCTTTTGTTGCCCTGCACAGAAGAATGGAGCTGGAAAGCAGGTTAGTGGGGTGGGGAGGGAATGGGATTTTGCTGTAACCCCCGTGGAGTGGAGAGGAAATGGGATTTTGCAGTAACCTTCCCCCAGGAATGGGGAGGGAATGGAGATTTTACAGTATCCTTCCCCTGCCATGTCCACCAAGCCACACCAACCAAGCTACGCCCACAGAACCGGTAATAAAAAAATTTAAATCCCACCACTGGCAGAGGCCCTATAGGGCTTAGAGTTGCCCACCGAACAAAATTGCAAGTTTTGATAGTGTTTTAGAAAGCAAAACTTTGGAATCTGTTGGAGTTGGGTGGCTTGTAAATTCAGATAAATAAATCAAATAAATATGTCCACTAGTTCTGTTTACAGTATATGATAAAAACTGATCTCATGTAAATTAGAAGATTGTAGTTCAAGTTCATTCTTTGTATTAATTTATAAATCCACTCCATCCCTTCAGCAGCAATAATTAATTTTCCCAGCTATTGAGCCATGCAAGAAATGATCTATAGTTGGATTGTAGCTTAGTGGTGGAAAATGTGATCCCAAGTTCAACCCCAGTTCAACAGTAGAAGCTTAAATGGGCAGTGATGTCATACAATGATATGAGTTTTCTCTAATCTGATGTCCTCCTAATTAGTTTACACAATCCCATGCCCTTGGGCATGCTAGCTGAGGATAATGGGAGGTATGGAAGAGCTGAAGGCAATTATTCCACGGATATCTGCAAATTGTGCTTCTTTGGTTATTACTGTTCAAAGCATATCAACTGATAATGCAAGCCTTGAAAATAGTTGAAAAATGAGTATATGCTGATATTTTAGGACTAGAGTTGGCTAGTTGGCAGCAAAAAAAGTCTGGAGCATTTTAGTTTCTTTAGCACTAGTGGGAGCAGAAATGATGACATTTTAATGGACATATATATGCATATCACAGGAACAATTAATCATCTTTTTTTTTAAAAAAGGGATTAAAATTCATTCTCCTCTCTGTCTGCATCTAATTTTCAAAGATGATTTTTTTTTCAGGGAGTGAGAAACTGGCAAGCCAGATCCTCGGTTCCTATTTTTTTAGCATGATCAACTAACAACTGATCTTGCCTCAGCTAATGATCCCTTCGCGTGCCGCTTGGCTGGCAAGAGGTGCCATCCATGTAGTTCTTTTCAGACAGAGCCTTTCTGCGTAATCTTTGTTGCTGTCTTGGTTTTAAGACTTACGCAATGATTGTGTGCTGCTTGTTGCCCTGTTGTAAGCCCAGATCATGGAGAGCAAAATGAATGGTTAGTTGTAAAGGAGGATGGATGCCTTTATCAGCAAGAGCAGCTCAGGAAAATAATCTTTGTTATGGAGCATGGAGAAATTCTACAGAAAAACAGTTTGTTTAGTCGCCATTCAAAGTTTACAACGATACTGAAAAAAGCGGCTTTTGAACAATTTTCACACTTTTATCCGCCACAGCATTCCCCTGGTCACATGATCAAAGTTCAGAAGCTTCGTAACTGGCTCATATTTATATTCATATTCAGCATCCCGGGGCCCCTTTTGGTGACCTTTTTACAAGCAAAGTCAGTGGAGAAGCCAGATTCATTTAACAATTGTGTTACTAACTTAACAACTGCAGTGATTAACAAAGGTGGCAAGAAAGGTTGTAAAATGGAACAAAACTCACTTAACAATTGTCCCACTTAGCCACAGAAACTTTGGCCTCAATTGTGGTCGTAAGTTGAGGACTAACCATAGTTAAAAAGAAATGTTCAGAGTTACTGGCAAAAATCGACATGTACTGAATTTTTAACTGTAACATGCACCGCTCTGGATCAAGCTGTACTCTTTGGATTCAGAGTGACCCCTGCTAAAGTTAGTCAACACTAATGAAGCTGGATTGCCTGGCATTTTTAGCAGCTGGGAGACAGGATCATAAGAGTTAATTGTCTTTGGACAGGCTGTGAGCTAAAGGCAATTTTCTGCATTATCAAGAGATCTGGAATGTAAAGAGTAGAGTTTCAACCTTGGCACCCTTCCAGCTGGCAGAGACGCAGGAAGGTCTTGCCAAGCAAAGGAGACTTTTTAAAAGGATGCACTCTTTTCATTGCTGTGCCAAGGGCAATGAAAGTTACAGCACTGGAGCACAACTATAGGCATCTATCCCAGTTTTCTTTGTTCTAGCTGATGCAGTCACCCATTCAAACAACTTCATCGTGCTCAGCAGGCATGCAAAAGTTAATTGTTTTTAAAGTTACTATAGCTATGTGTTAAATGGCAGCTGACATTCTTCCCGTACCTGTCAGCCTTTCCCTCCCCCCAAATAACTGTGAATGGATTAAGGGTTTAATCAGCTTTGATACTTCGGACTGGAAGGGAGAACAGCTTCAGGCAGAAATTGGTAGGAATGAAGTCTCTGTCAGAAGACCTGTATCTCTATTCCTCCTCGTCATTCAGTTGAATTGCCAGAAGATAAACCCTGACATAATTGTAGATTTGTCTATCTAGACTTCACCATTTCCCAGTTCTCTGCCTGTTTTGAAAGTTGAATGGAAAACTTGGTATCTTACTGTATTGGTGGCAGAAGATGTAATGAAGTACTTTTCATTTCACACATTTTTACACATTTTCTCTGTGTGGCTTGTTTTTAAAAGCTGTCCAGATCGCTGTTCAGCAAAGCTTTCAATTATTTAAAAAATAGAAACATAAAATATAAAACACAATAAATGGCAGCATATTAAAAGTATGTGCTTGCCCACTGTCATTACTTTGTCTAGATAGTATGATTGATGATAATCGGTTTGGATAATTGGCTTTATTAAACGCTGCCCAGAGTCACCTTGTATGAGATGGGCAACTATATAAATTTGATGAATAAAAATAAAATCATTAAAATCTCTAGAATTCAACATGAGTTTATTTTGGAGTTGTGCATTCTGCATTCCATAATAGTGTACAGAGGCATCTAATCCTGTTTTTCATTGGTGCTATTAACATTAGGCAATAAATTATTGCAGACTCTTGGAACTTGCACTAGAATGAGGCACCTGTCATCTATCACAATTATTTTCTTTTTTAATTTTCTTTATTAAATAAACAAAACACAAAGACACACAATTTACAGTAAAAAATGTTGAACGTGGTACAGTGTCCCTAACATCAATCACTGTCATTACATTGCTAAATCCAATAATAATATTACATAATTTTCATCTATACGCTTTAAATACATTGAATCAGAAAAGATATGAATAATTATAACCAAAAGAAGAAAACAAAGTTAATGACCTTGCAGAATGCAAGGAAGCAGGGGGCTGCACCTACTTTGGGGGTGACATGTTCCAGAGTATCAGCAGATGAGCATCCTTGCCAATGGTTTTGTGCAGTGTTTCTCAACCTGGGCAACTTTAAGAGATGTGGACTTCAATTCCCAGAATTCCCCGGTCAGTAATGCTGACCGGGGAATTCAGAGAGTTGAAGTCCACACCTCTTAAAATTGCCCAAGTTGAGAAACACTAGTTTTGTGGATTTCATATGTGCATAGTAGATATGCATCCTCCTGTTGGTTGAAACTACCATACCTAGCTCACTAGAGAAGGCTTGAATGCTGAGAACAGTAGAAAGAAAGTGAAGAAGAGAACAACCAGCAACAAGGTTGATGGATTCAATTACAGTGATGATGAGTGATAGTTGGAAGACCTAAGAGACCAAAATATGGACAGATTGTCATGGAGAGAATCAAAAATGAGTTGCAAAATGACTTGATGGTCCATAATCAGTCAAATATCCTGTTCCAAATAATGGAAGTAACAGTAGGTTTAATATTGTTGGATTGCAACGTTTCAAATTCAACCATAAATTTGTACTAACTTTCCCTTAAGATTTTGGTAAGAAATGCTTGGAACAATGCATTCTGGAGATAAAGAACATAGATTTTAGCAATCATCAAGAGAGTTATGACGGCGAGATTTCTGTTGTCTGTTTCAAGTTAAAGAATTCCATTTTAGAGGATAGATAAAGGTAAAACCCTGGGCTAAGAAAAATATTTGGTGAGCTCAATTTTTGATACCTGAGGATTATTTAATGCCCTGTAACTAATATGGGACTGAAAATAGGGATTGAACTTTACCCTGGTCTTGTGGCAGTCATGGCATATAATATTAGCATTGAGTTGGAGATACCGATAGCTCATAATCATTTTATGGCTTATTTAAAGTAGACTTTGATGCTGTACAGATTGCAGAGTGTTAGCTTACATCCCATGTGTATTTCTACATGTTGAAAAGAGACAGCATTTATATAATGGCGAGATGCTTCATGTGCAAATCATTAGCATCCTCCCTTTTAAGTATGTTCAGGCAGTTTGGGTAGCACATCAGGAGAAATCCCTTGAAAGTACATAAGGTGATAGCGAAGACCATTTCCTAGAAGAATATGGAGTCTCCCACTCCCTGAACAGAGACTGGACATGTTGTGAGGATATTCTAATTCTGAATTTCCTTCAGTCGCCTTTCATATAGACAGTTCTATCTCAGGTTGAGTGACTTCGTGTTTTGAACCATCCCATGAAAAATAATCTTCATTAAATGGAAACAGATTAAAAGGGTGGAAAAAAGTTGTACAGCTAAAGCTTGTCGTTAGACCCTGTGAACACTGGGTGCATGTTCATAACATGGATTCATGTTGAAAATGCAGGAAAACTGTGACATTATTTCAAGGGGTCCATTCATTTTGCTGATTTAACCAATCGTCACATTTCTTTACTTACTGAGACAAATTAAAAGAACTACTCATGTAGAAAACAAGTAATTATTTTACAAAAGGTTCAAAGTGTTTAACCAGGGGTATCCGACTTCGGAAACTTTTAAGACCAGTGGACATCAACTCCCAGAATTCTCCAACCAGTCCTGCTGGCTGGGGAATTCTAGGAAATGAAGTCCACCAGTCTTAAAAGGTGCCAAAGTTGGACACCCCTAGTTTAAACCTTACTTACAAGCACACCAGCAGAATGATTGCATGTGTTAGGTCCTCCAGACGGTCTTTTGAATGAGGCTGTGGTGGTCTTTGACCGTTTGCTCTCCTTCCTCTTTTATGCCAGTTGTCATTCCAAAGACTCCGTTCCCTGCCCCTGACGTGATCTCCGAAAAAAGCACCATGCACAACACCCCAAGGAATATCCTGGAACATCTGCCTGGACAAAGAGGCCGCAAACCTGGTCGTAAAAGAGGCCGGACACCCAAGGTGCTGACCAGCCACCCCAACCCCAACCCTTCCAAGGCAGTGGAGCCTTTAAAATTCCCAAAAAAGAGGGGGCCAAAGCCTGGTGGGAAGGTAGGTGGTCAATGTGCGGGGCTGAACTATCGGACATAAGCCTCCCTCTTCGATATGGCCACTGCAGCAAGATTAGTGGACGTCCATCGATGGAAGAATAATGCTTGCTTGTTGATTACCCCAACTTTATTTTTTATAAATAACTCAAGGTGGCAAACATATCTAATATTCTTTCCTCCTCCTAATTTTCCTACAACAACCCTGTGAGGTGGGTTGGAGTGAGAGAGAGAGTGGCTGGCCCAAAGTCACCCAGCTGATTTGCATTCTTATTGCAGAACTAGAAGTCACAGTTTCCTGGTGATTGGTCCAAAATCACCCAGCTGGTTTTCATGCCATGCTTAAGGCAGGACTAGAAGTCACAGTTTCCTGGTGATTGATCCAAAGTGAGCCAGCCAGCGTTCATGCCTAAGGCAAGACTAGAACTCGTGGTTTCCTGGTTTCTAGACCAGCACCTTAACCACCAGACCAAACCAACGATCAATTAATTAAACATTTGATTAGATACAATATACTTTTTGTGTACTCCTGCTTACTATCTTAAAATCACTGGAAGGACTCCCCAGGACTGAAATCTTTGAAAGAGCTTTAATTCTAAAGCTGAGCAGGCTGTGTACAGGTCAGGGTTCTTTGTAGGCTGCTTTCACGCTCCATAGGGGAAAAGCAGGAAGCAAAGACAGCCGACTGCTTACAATCTTTGTCAACGCTATAAATCACAATATTTATGCCAGTCCCTGTGGTGGTTGCTGTTGACTCAAGATATTTTTATTGCTCGTTAGCCTTCGTACACTTTTGTCACAGAGGTACCATTTCCTCTTTATGTTCCTGAGAACCTATCCTTGATGCAGTAATATCACTTCTGAACAGCTTCTTCCTTTTATCTAATAGACTTTGTTCCTCCACTGAAAGCCATTGAACTTTTTTTATTCCTTTCAGAGAAAGCAGCGAATGTTACTAAATCCGGCACCCACTTCCCCAACAACTAGCACTCCTGAGCCTGACACAAGTACGGTACCCCAAGATGCAGCTACTATTCCCAGTTCTGCTATGCAGGCCCCTACAGGTAAAGAACCGCCTCCTATTAATTCTGAAAGTTCCTGCTATCCTCTGAGAAAAGCCTTTAAAAACTGGCTCCTCCCGTAGGCAGTTTACTGGGATGATTAGTGAACTCATGGCAACGGCAATGTGTTTTGAGTTTTCTCTTCCTCTGGTGTGGCTGTTCTACTATCTTGATTTTGTGGTTTATTACAGTATCTTGACATTTTCAAATTCATGTTCTTTGTAAGCCACCTGGAGTCATTTAGCACTTGGATGGAACTAGAAATTGAACAAATGAACAAATATATAAACCTAATAAGGGAGATTTTTTTGAAAGTAGCAACTTTTAAATATGATAGAAGAAAAACAATTAGGGCAAAAGAATAATTATCCAAAATAATTCTTTCCTTGGGTCTTCACATTGAGTTCATGTAACTGGCATCAAACTAGAAATATTGGAGTGCTTTGTGGTTGACCTGTTTAAGTGGACAATTTTTCCAGGAATTATGAGACAGCATTTCAAGATGAATTCATAAGCATGTTAAAAAGAAGAAGAAAGTTATATCTTCGTTGCATAGGCTAGAAAACATTGTTTTTAAAAGAGCCATTTTGTATTTACACATGTTCATGCGTTAGGAATAAATTAACCAATTAAGGATAAATTTCACTATTATAAAGGAGCAGAATCTGAACGTTTGACATGCATTGAACAATTGATTCTGTCGGGTTAAATGTCTCTGTTAGAGCCTGCTGAATGGGTTCCTAAACATAGCTACTTAGGATCACTCACCCTGAAGAATCTCCAGGAGACCTATGCAATTAAAAGGTGCAAGGCTGTTTTGCAGATACAGGTGCAGTGCTTTTCATTCACTACAGAGGGATGCTGGATGAAAGGATTCTGGGAACTGAACACATCTTAAAGTTGCCAAGGTTGAGAAACAGAGCACGTATCTGCAGCTGGAGTCTCATCCTCTCATCTTCGTAGTTTATCAAGCAGCTTTGGGCAAAGTAAATTATATAATGGAGGAAAAAAAGAGCAATTTTCAGGATGTATAGACTCTCAAAAACTAATGCAGCATATGGATCTGTTCTCTGGAACTCAGCCATGTTAGAGAACTCATTTGCAGAAAAGAAAGATTAAGGAACTGTTGCCTGATCCAGAGTTTACAAGACATTTATCTCTGCTTTTCCAAATTAAGTATTGGGGGCTTCTTATGTGTTTGCTTCTCCTGTCTCCCCTCCGTTTCCCCCCTCCCTCAGTTTGCATCTACTTGAATAAAAACGGCAGCCCTGGGCCTCATCTGGACAAAAAGAAAATCCAGCAATTGCCTGACCATTTCGGTCCAGCTCAAGCATCCGTAGTCCTACAGCAGGCAGTCCAAGCTTGCATTGACTGTGCTTACCACCAGAAGACTGTCTTCTCATTCCTTAAGCAAGGCCACGGCGGAGAGGTTATTTCAGGTAACACACATGTTGATCTGTCCTACTTCGTTGGCAAAATATCTCCCAGGAAACATGTCTGCTAGCCACAATCTAGCCATGAGGTTCTAATAGTAGCAATGCAGCATCATGTGCTCTTCAGAAACCTTTCGAGCAAGGGTGGACAACTGTGGCCCCTTTTCAACCTGTTGACTTCAACTCCCAGAATTCTGGTTGCCTCAGGAATTCTGGGACTTGAAGTCCACAAGTAGTAAAGTACTCCACCCCTGTACTGGAGTAATCTTCTAGTCCCGTGATGGTGAACCTATGGCACGCGTGCCGGAAGTGGCATGCAAAGCCACTTCTGCTGGCACGCAAGAGGTCGCCCGGAAGAGCCCCAGTTTGCATGCGCGTGTGTCACCACGCGACAACTGATTGTCAGGTATCTGGCACGCATGTGCAGTGGGTGGGGATGCACAGGAGATGTATGTGTGTGTGCAGGGGGTGTGGGGGGGCCCCCAGCATGCATTGCCTTCTGGGTGCTGGCACGCGAGCGCGCAAGCACGCGTGAAATTTTTGGCACAGGAGCCAAAAAAGGTTAGCCACCACTGTTCTAGTCTAATGGAGTAATGTTCTAATTTATTCTGGCTGGAATATTGAAATCCCAGCAAAATCTGGAAGGCATTTTATTACACTGAATGACAAGCAGACAGCTGGGGGTGGAGAAGGGGGTGAGTTTTGCTAGTCATCTCTGTAACGTTTTTATGTATTTGGCTTTGTTGGTTTCCTCTTCCAGCTGTGTTTGATCATGAGCAGCACACTCTAAACTTACCAGCAGTGAATAGCATTACTTACGTCCTCCGTTTCCTTGAGAAACTTTGCCACAACCTGCGTGGTGACAACCTATTTGGGAACCAGCCCTTCACTCAGCACCACATGCATCATTCCAGGGAATACGACCATGATAAATACCTACCCGGTAAGGATTGGGGCAGAGAAAACTCTGCAGGTGGAATACAGTGTTTCCCCAAACAGATTCCAAACCAGTTGTCCATCATTAATCATTTTGAACCTATGCCTACCACCTGCCTATTCTTGTGTGCCTCTTTTAAACTTGGAGCAAAGCTATATGGGTAGTTCTCAACTTATGACCATAACAGAGCCCATCCATTTCAGTTGTAACTCACAACAGTCATAAAACAGATAGCGCACATGACTGACCTCATGTTATGACCTTTTTTGCAGCGGACGTTAAGCAAATGCCATGGTCCTAAAAATGACCATTGGAATCTTAAAAGCAAACACCCTAGTTGTAAAATGAACCCATTGTTTGCTATGGGGTGTTTTTTTCCTGAAAACCAGAAGTAAATGCTAGTTTTAGCAAAAAAAAAAGTTGTAAAACGTGCTGCAATGCAGTGCTGAGTACCTGACATATGGTCACAACTATTTGTGAGGGGGCTTCCTGTTTTCCAGTCTGAACTTTAGAATCAGGTCATAAATAGCTTTGTGGGAGTCCGTCATAACTTTAAATGGCTGCTAAGCATCCAGTCAAGGACTATCTGTATGCATTTTATTTTACTTGATACAGCACAGAACATATTGATAGGGCCTTTCTCCTAATGATATTATTTAGATTCTATGTTCTACGTACATTACCTGAGACAAAATTGCAATGACAGACTTACTATTGTTTATGGGTTGTTTTTTGGTGGCGACAATGATAATTAATATGGCAGATAGCTCACTTGAAAACTAAAAAGTAATGTGTTATAATAAAAGTTTGATTGAATAGACCAGTTGGGGGGAAGAGACTGCTGATTACTCCAAATATCTGTGGAAATGGAAGTTTTTCTCATTCATTGCAATTATTTCAATTGTGTCACTTGCATCATTAGCATAAATGTCCAGACTATTTCAGATACCGTCAATTTATCAGCTATTTCACAAGAATCTCTGGATGGAAATTTGTTGCATCCAAAGTCCATTAAGTTCCATTAAGTTGAAGTGTCACTTTATTTATCTTATTTTTGAACAGCTTTCAGAAAAGTAATGCTTGCCTTCGAATTCTCTTTTGACATGTGGTATGTGGGTTTTTGAAATAATTTGTGTGTGGTTTCCCAGTTGCAACTGGACATAATACTTGAGGATTATGTTATTAGAATGACTTGGAGATATTACATTTGACCAGTTGAGGTGGCCAATCATCAGATACCCAGGCGTTATATGTAGGTTGTATAATATTGATTTGTTCTTTTTTATCATATTGTTATTGATCCATCTTACAGTGACTGAAATGTACATGACACTGAGTCATTTCTGATTACCAATAATTCCTGTAAAAATAAGATTAGAACAAGTATGCCAGTCTTAAGAAACTTGGGTTAGAAAAGTAGGCATTGCATGAAGAAGGAAATGTTGAATATTTTGTAGCTTCTTTATGTATTTTAATATTGAGCTTTACACAGTTTTCACAAATAGCTGTCTTGCCATTTAGCTTCATATTCTGAAGTTTACCCAGTCAGCCAAACAAAGGGCTCTGAAATTTCCCTGTGATGAGCAAAAATACATTTAAGAATCACTTTGAAAAGCACCACTGCAAACAATCAAGGAATAATGGCATGCAGGAAGCTTGAAACCAGCAATTGCACAAAACAACTGAGGGGAGCAAATTGACAATAAAGAGACATTTTGTCATTCCTCAACTCTATTAAGAGCATGCAATAGATTCCCCATCACGTGTATAAGAATTAAGATATATGGGAAATGGTACATAATAATGCTTTATTGAATTTTTTCCATTTATACATAATACCAATAGTTATTAAACAGCGCTGTGACATTATATATACATTTATGTGTCCTATCAAAACTTACAATGCATAATACTTTCATACCCTCTCATGTATTATATACATTATTTACACTTTCTATTTTTATATCTATTATCTATCGGTACACCAATTTTTCAGTCAGGAGAACAAAAAGACTTTTTTAAAAAATTAAAAGTTCTCTCCAAATAAAGCAGTTATTGGCCTTGGAAATGTCACTGTCCCTTTCCTGAAATTCTCCAATTATTGTATAGAACCAATAATGAGATGGTTGGTTGAAACACCCAGAGTTTTCGTTTCTGCTGGTGGAATGATAGGTGCTGGTATAGGCCATTTGAGAGAAGCAAAAGAATCTTTATGGCAGCCAACGACCAATCTATGGCAACTCTGCTGACACAAGGCAGCACGTCCCATTTCCCAAAGAAGGTGCTGATCTTAAGCAGGGCTTCTTCTCTCTTCCTAGACAGGAGCATTTCGTTAGACGGCTCTCTGCAGGGACCAGGCCGGGGTACAAAGAGGTATTCCCAAGAGTTCCTTCCATACAGTGCTCCTCTGTCCCCCAAGTTACCAAAGAATGACCATCACCCTTTGGAAGGTGAGCACAGCCTCTTTTCCCAGCCTTGCTGATATTATTCCTTTAACAAGCAGCATAGGTTGAAACTCATGTCTGCGGTCTACTCCTAGCCCAGCTGTGCACTGTAGACATGGCCTTCTGCTCTTCTTTGTCAAGCTGGATTGCAGACAGTGGGCCACAGCAAGGCAGCACATTTCCTTCCTTCCTTCTAACTTCTTGGGTGGGCTCCTTAATCCCTGTGCTCCCCATTATCTGTGCATAACTATGAGAACAACAGCTATCTATAAATTTAAATTACTAGAACTGAGATTCTTTCTATACATCATCATCATCATCATCATCATCATCATCATCATCATAATACTTTATTGCCATTGTACGTATATACATATACAACAAAATTCACATAACACCCAGAGACCAGACCCAACACACACACACACACACACAATCCCCAAACACACCCCTACCCACTCCCTAAACACACACACAAGCATCCACACAACAGACCAAGTAATACTATCCAACGCTCACTGATGGTGGTCCTTAAGTTCATTGTTAAGTGCAGTCATAGCCCTGGGATAAAACCTGTTCAGAAAATGTGTGGTCCAAGTTTTAATTGTTCTGTACCTTCTGCCAGAAGGCAACAGTTCACAAAGATGGTAAGCAGGATGGGAAGAGTCTCTGAGAATGTTGTGCGACTTCCTTAAACAGCGAGATGCAAAGATGTCATCCAAAAAATGTGCTATTATAGCAATAGTACTTAGACTTGTATACCACTTCACAGTGCTTTAGAGCCCCCTCTAAGCGGGTTACAGGGTCAGCATATTGCCCCCAACAATCTGGGTCCTCATTTTACTGACCTCAGAAAGATGGGAGGCTAAGCCAATCAAAATCGAACTGCTGGCAGTTGGCAGAGTTAGCTTGCAATACTACATTCTAACCACTGCACCACCCTGGCTCTTCTAGCAATCACGATATCCTGAAATAAAATATCAGCCTCTCCTGCCCCCATACAAGGCGTTATTCGGTTGTGTTCAGATGGACAAAATGCCTTTTGATTCTTGCATGTGATCAGTTCTACCATTTCTGTGAAGCTGGGGTGAATGGTCTTCTCTAGTACAAGCTTATTTCTCAGTGCAAGCAAGCACAAGAAGGATCTCCTTGCAAGAAGTTTTTTTTTAAACAAGTTTTATTCAATTTTTAAGGGTTCAAATAAGGCTCTTTTCAGTAGACAGCATATTCCCGGGTCATCACTTTTACATGCAAATATGACAATAGTTCTATATTCATTTTTGACATTTAACTTCCTATTTTATCCCATTTTTACTTCCATTCCGTTTTTGGCAAACAAAGGGCCAAACAAATTAATCCTAGTCTCAAATCTTAATCTCAATCTGTATAACCCCCATTTCATTTCAAATTAGTTGTAAATATTTTTAAACATTTATATATCTTAAAAATAACAATATGTTTGCCCATCATATAGAAAATAAAGTTTATCTATATCTATCCTTTAACTATCTTCACATTGTTAATACTCTTTTATCATTTACATATTTCTTTTATCCATCAGATTTGCCTTCATCACATATTCTCTCCATAATTCTAAATCAATACAAGCTTTAACACAAAAAGAATAAAAGAAAACCTAGACTTGCCCCCTTTACTACTTTGAAAGTGACACCTCAGTGGTTAACATATTAACATAGTGATAATCATTCCTTTAAAGCAAAAGATAGAATAAAAGAAAAAGAGAAAAGAAAAGCTACATAACATTATATCTCTTTTCAATCGGGTTCTGCAACACATATCCCCCCTAAAGTTTGTTTATAGTTCCAAAATAATAGTAAAAAATAACTAACCTTGGTTACTGACAAATCTGGTTTTTAAACATCTTCAAAAATCATTTCAGTTAATTCAATTTATCTAATCAACATTTACCTTTCTTTTATAAATAAAAGTAAAAGTGTAACCTTCATCTAATAAAATTGTCAGTAGCCCCCTCTATTGTTTTACATTTTTATGATTACAATATATTCTCATCACCCCTCTTCTCCATGCAGAACCCCCCTTCTTAATACATTAACCATTATCTCTATGTAAACGAGTTTCTTTCTTCATTATATAATTCCCATATTTCTCTATCTTCTGCTCTTGTTTCTTGTTCCCTCTCCTCCCTTTTATCCTGCTATATCCCTTCTCCATCCAATTTGAATCCCCCTCTCTTTGCCTTTCTGCTCCTTTTCTTCTGGACCTTTCTAGCATGCCTAATTTCATAAATGTTCCCCTTTTAATTACTTTCTTAGGTTTCATTTTTTAACCACCTTCCTTTCCCTTTTATTTGTATTAATCTTTGTGTTAATTGTCTCTTTAAAATGGCTTTCCCTTGTGCTGGCTCCTCCCTTTCCAAGATTCCTTCTTCTTGTTCTTTGTTCACCACTTCCATGCCCATGTCTTCTGCAACGAGCCAAATTAGTTCAGTCACTTCCTGTAGCAGTTCTTTCATACTTTTAAATTCCATTTTTAATTCCTTGGATGGCCACCAAAGTTTTTATTTTCCTTATTTCTTCTTCTTTAAATTTTCTAAGATCTTAGCCCAAGTCCAGAGTCTATATCAATATCACCAACTAATCCAGCAGTCTGTCTTTTATTTTAATTCAAACTTTCACCTTCTATGGGTCTTGCTTTTTTGTTTCAATGTCTCTTTAAAATTGTAACAACTCCAATTCACAAAGGAACAAGATATTTTCCTTCTTCTTTAAATTCCAATTTTTATCCACAAAGTGGCACTTTCTGTTACACGAAATCTTCTCCCTTTCCTTTTATTTTAATATTCAGGATTTTTCGAGCCCCAAACTTAAGTTCTTACGCCGGCTTCTTCCTTTCCCGGTTCAAAGCCCCTTATAGCTGTCAAAGTTATTTTACTTATTATTTTTTTCTTCACTTGACACTGCGCCGCTTCTTCTTTTTTTAAAAACTCATCTTTATCTTAATCCCGGGGTGCCTTTGTTGATCTTACCATCCGATACTCCCGGTTCCTCTGCTGTCAACTTCTTTCTTTCCTCCTGCACCGATCTTAGTCCAGTTGAGACCTTCTCTTCAAGGTGGCCATATTGACCACCGCTTCTTGTCGCTTCGAGGGAAAAGACCAGACCCAAAAGGGGGGAGATGCGGCTCCCCTCACTCTGGCTGGCAGCTTGCCCTTTCTCCGCTGCCCCTCCGAGGCAGCTTCAGCCCCGAACCGTAAGGATCGGAGCTCTCCAACGCAAGAGCCGGGCTGCGGTCGCGGACAATCGCAAACCGCCGCCCGTTAGCGAGAAGGCTCTCCTTGCAAGAAGTTTTGTAGGCTGAAGATGAATGTTCAGTTCCTGTCTGACATTTATGCCTACTGGTTTGAAAGGCAAAATTAGACCTTTTGCCCATGACTTTTTGTCATTGTTTCTTATCCATGATAACTGTATGGAACATGTTTCTTAGGGCCTTTGGATACAAGTTATTAAGAACAACAACAATGTCTTCACATTCTAGTGAGCTTCCCAGATAGCATCTAAGGACATACTTGGGAATAGGATTCATGGTTGGATGGAACAGGTCTCTGAGCTAATTGAACTCTTAGTTAATGCTGTTTCTTTCTTTACTAAGACAAGTAAGCGAGCCCTCAACATTCATAACATCTTACTTCTTTGAGAGTCCTCTCAGCTTCTGCCAGACAAGTAATCTCTGCTTGCCACTAATGGCAAATGGTCTCTTCTTAGTAAAAAGGTTTCTTCTCATCTATGAATGTATATTGCCATATGACGATGGAACACATAAGCCTCTACAACTGTTTTAGGAGGAAAAATAGTACTTTCTTGTGCTTGCAGTAATTTTCCTTGCTTTCAGTAGGAAAGTGCCAGGAAAACAGAACCACACTTGGAATATTGCATCCAGTTTGGGTCACCACCATATAAAACAGATGTTGAGACTCGGGGCGGGGGAGGAGTGCAGAAAAAACAACAAAAATGATTAGGGGACTGGAAGTTAAAACATAAGAAGAAATGTTGCAGGAATTTGGTATGTCTAGTCTAATGAAAAGAAGGACTAGGGATGACACAATAGCAGTGTTCCAAAGTTTGAGGGGTTGCCACAAAGAATAGGACAGTCGACCTATTCTCCAAAGCACCTGAAGGCAGGACAAGAAGCAATGGGTGGAAAGTAAACAAGGAGAGAAGAAATCTAGAACTAAGGAGAATTTTCCTGACAGAACAGTTAGTCAGTGGAATGGCTTGGCCATAGAAATTGTAGGTGCTCCATCACTGGAGGTTTTCAAGAAAAGATAGGACAGCCATTTGTTTGAAATGGTATAGGGTTTTGAGGAAAGGCTTGGACTAGAACAAGGGTCTTCAAACTTGGCAGACTTGTGGACTTCCAACTCCCAGAATTCCTGAGCTAACATGACTGGGGGAGGAATTCTGGGAGTTGAAGTCCACAAGTCTTAAAGCTGTCAAGTTTGAAGACCTCTGGACTAGAAGATCTCTGATTTCCTTTCCAATTCTGTTGTTCTGTATAACCAAAGGGAAAGTTTGTGTGGACTGTGGCTTGTTTACTATGTTTAAAAACTTAGGATGAGCAGCTCGAGTAAGATGTGATTTTTTTAAAAAAATAATAGTGACTTGAACGTATCTCATTAACTGAACCATGAACACACACTCTGATGCCATTGGGTGACCAGTGTGTGACACTCCTTTGGGGATGTTTTAAAGATGATGCCATAGCTCAGCAGATCAAAATCTCACACACACAGGAGGGCGGGCCTTGTGTCCCAGTGGTATTACGTGCGATCGGGAAGCTCCTGGATCGCCGTAGATATCTTCTCAGTTGGACAGTCCATTTGGACCTAAACCGTCCCGAAGAGACGGTGAAGGGAAAGAGCACGTCCTGTCAATCCCAGGGACATCGCAAAGTCCCTGGTTGATCCAGGAGAGGCTCTTTTTGCCGGCGGAAAAGAGGCAGCCATCAAGCTGCTGAAGCTGGGACAGCTCGAAAGAAAGGCAAGATCGGATGAAGGTGTGTCGGTTTGGTGAGAGGTTCTTTTTTATTTACTTATTTCTGAAGAGAACACCCCAATAACTGGAAAGTGGACTTAAAAGTAAAGAGAACAGTTTATAAGCAGCGAGATTAAGCTTTTCTTAAGATTGATGGCTTTTTCTTCCTTTTTATCTCTTCTGGAACTATTTGATTTTAAAAGGGACTGGCTTTTCCTCTATGTAAAATAATCTTTTGTTCTGATGGTCTTTTTCCTTTTTTTCCACCAATATTTTTTGGATTAAATGCTGTTTATGATTTTAAGAACTTTTTAGAAAAGAGAGCAATACCAATGTGCCTTTTCTCTTTTTTTCCTTTTTCTTGCTCTTGAGGGGAGGAGTGAAAGTGAAAGCACTGCCATTTAGAGGCTTGGATATACTGTATTCCTTTCTTCTTCATTTGTTTATCTATGTGAGCTGCATTCAAGGACATAGAGTTCCTTCTTGAAAGAGATAGTGGGGTGAGCACGACGGATTGTATACACAGGTGCCCATCTGTGAACTATTGATAGCAGAACCCAGAGTTGGAACTGAAAGAAAGAAGACTAAAGTGACCTTGAAAATATATTCTACTGGAAATTTGACTTGATATTCTAAAAAGCCTTGGACATCTGGTGGCAGTAGTTTTCTTTTTCTCTTTGGCTGGATTTGTGGCTGCTCTATCTTTTCACACCCCCCATTGATTGAATTTTTATTGTTTGGATTATCCCTTTTTCAATTTTTAGCCAGGAATTTTTCTTTTTTCCTTTTCTCTGCCTATGATTTGCTCCCCTTTTCGCTTTTTTTTTTTTTTCATCTTGTTGATTCGCCATTGGATTAGGGTATATAAATACCTGAAGTCTCTTCCCTTTTTCCTTTTTTTTTTTGAACCACCTGTTGTTGCTTTTGAGACCTTCCTTTTCTTCTTTACTTTTTTTTCTATTTTTGTATACAAGTGGAACCAACTGGATTAAGGTGTACAAGAACCTGAAGAATTTTTTTGTTTCTTTAATTTTTTTATATTCCTTAATATTTTTAATTTTTACTTTTTTCCCTTTTTGTCTACTTATTTTTATTATTTTGGAGGGCCCTCTGCTTTTTGGGGCCCTACTAGGAAATAACTATAAAATGAGTAGAAAAGCAATAGCTCCAAGCTCTCAATCAACAACTCCTGCTTCTTCACCATCTGGAGGTCAGCGATCAATACAGGCAATGTTGCAACAGGAAAAGGAAAAGAGAAGGAGGATACATTACAGAAGATTTTGCAAGGAATTCAAATTCTACAGACAAAAGTAGAAAATGTTGAAAAGAGTAATGAGAATATCTCCCAAAAATTGAACAGACAAATCAAAAGGTGGAGAAGATTCAGCAGAAAATAGATAAGACGGATGAAAAAGTTGAAAATATTCAACAGAAAATTGGAAAGACAGATGAGAAAGTGGAAAATATCCAAGAGATGATGACCAAATATGATGAAAAGATTAAGAAAATTGAAGAGCAGGATGAACAAAGAGATAAGGAAATTGGAAATATCAATATCAGATTGAGTGAAGTTGAAAAAGACAGGATTGAATCATTGAGAGGAGAGATGGATAGATCAGAATTTTACTTGAGATTTCAAAATGTGGAGGAAGAAAAGGGTGAAAACCACTGGAAAAATGATAGAAATATTGGCGGAAGCACTAGAAATAACAAAGAGAAAATGATGGATGGAATGGATGAAGTGTTTCGTGTACATACAAGATATGCAATGAGGAATAAGCTACCAAGAGAAGTCCATATTAGATTTACTAAGAAAATTATTAAAACACAAATTTTGCAAATGACAAGAGAAAAGACATTAAAGTATAAAGACAAAGAAATTGTGGTGCTGAAACAGGTACCAAGAAGAGTAAGGAGACGAGGAGAGAGTACCTCTTTCTAACCAAAGAACTGCTTAGAAAAGGAATAAATTATAGATGGCTGATACCAGAAGGCCTTCTGTTTACATGGCGGGAACAAAGACATAGAATTGACACGGTTGAAAAGGCAGAATCATTTTATTATGAATATATTAGAGGAAAGGAGGAAGATACAAGAAAAGAAGAGCCCCTGATTGAACCTCAAAAGGAGTTGATAGCAGTAATTGAAAAAGAAAAGGAAAAAGAAGAAGGCAGTAGGCGGGCCCAGAGAACGAAGAGAAATAAGATCCACCAGAGCAATAAATCCCTCTTACAAAATCTAAAATGGAGGAAAGAAAACTGGTTACGATGAATATAAATGGACTCAATTCAATCATTAAAAGAAGGAAAGTATTTCACAAATTGGAGAAATTAAAATTTGATATAATTTGCCTACAAGAGGTACATATTAAAAACAACATGAACACGTACTGAAACAAAAAAATTAGGAAAATTGTTTACTTCATTGGCACAATGTAAAAAAGAGGTGGTTCTATATATTAAAGAAACAATTTCGGCTGAATTAATTTATACAGATGATGATGGAAGAATCTTAATGGTAGAAATAATGGACAATAATACTAAAATACTTTTAATAGCAATATATGCTCCAAATGACCACCAAGAGGAATTTTATAATAAACTCCATAAAAAATAATTGAACTGGACTACGTTAATTTATGCATGATGGGAGATTTTAATGGAATAATTAATGAGCAGCTGGATTATAAATCACAAAAAGCCACAAAGAAAGCTAGAAAGAAACTACCAAAACCCTTTTTCAAATGATAGAAGAAATAAATTTAAAAGATGCATGGAGAGAGAGAAATATAGGAAATAAACAATATACATTTTACTCAAACAGGCATGAATCATGGTCAAGAATAGATATGATATGGACATCAGCTGATCTATTTTTAATATACAAAAATTGAAATAGAAGCAAGTATTTGGGCCGATCATAATCCAATGATTATTATTTGGAAAGGACAAAAGATGAGATCTAGATGGACATTAAACAATAAGATATTAAAGGAAGAAGATTTTAAACAGAAAATGGAGAGAGAACTGGTATTCTTTTTAAAGAAAATAAGAAAGAGGATACATCGTTACAGAATCTCTGGGACACGATGAAGGCCTATACAAGAGGCTTGATAATTGATTATACAAGGAAAAGAAATATCAAACAAAAAGACTTTTAAAACATTAGAAGAAGAATATAAAAACTGGAAAAAGAACTACAGAAATTTCCACAAAAAAGATGTTAAAATCAAAATGGATATAACCAAACATAAAATGGAATTAATGGAAAAAGAAGAGCTAGCCCAAAAGATTAAAAATGCTAAACAGAATTATTTTGAGGACGCAAACAAACCAGGAAGATGGTTAGCCTATAAATTAAGAAAGGAAAGAGAATCAAGGAAAATTAGCCATTTAATAGATGAAGAAGGACATCCTTGTTACGGAAATGAAGGAAAAAAAGAATTATACAAGACTATTATGGAAAATTGTACTATCAAGAGAGTATTCAAGAAGAAAAATTAAACAATATATACAAAAGGCAAAGTTACCACAGATACCTAAAGATATCGAAATAATGTTAGAAGAGAATATAACAATGATGGAGTTAACAGAAGCCTTAAAGAAACAAAATACAGGGAAAGCACCAGGCCGGATGGTTTACCAGTGGAATTTTATAAGACTTTTCAGGAGGTGTTAAACCTCCAATTATTAGAAGTTATGAATGAAGTCATGCAAGAGAAGAGAATACCAAAGACTTGGTCAGAAGCTTATATCACACTTATACCGAAGGAAGACACAGACTTACAACAAGTTAAAAATTATAGGCCTATTTCCTATTAAATTCAGACTATAAAATTTTTGCTTCAATTTTGGCAGAAAGACTGAAAAGATACTTAAACAACTTTATACATGTTGACCAAAATGGGTTTCTGCCAAAAGACAAATCAAACATAATATGAGAATAATCCTGGACACTCTGGAGTACTATGAGGCACATCCTGAAAAGCAAATGGCCTTGATGTTTCTGGATGCTCAAAAAGCCTTTGATAACGTGAGTTGGCGCTTCATGTTACTACAATTGACACAAATGGGCTTTGGCAAAAATTTTATACGTGCTATTGAGACTATATATTCTGAACAAACCGCAAGGGTTTTGATAAATGGAGAATTGACAGAGCCTATAAATATAAGAAAAGGGACTAGACAAGGCTGCCCACTGTCGCCCTGCTGTTTGTGTTAACCTTAGAAGTGTTAAACAGGTGTATTAGAGAAGATAAACAAATAAAAGGAATGAAAATTAAAAGAGAAGAATATAAGTTACAAGCCTTTGCAGATGACCTGGTATTTATATTAGAGGACCCACTGGAATCAGCTTAAGCTAATTGAAAGAATAGAAGAGTATGGAGAAGTAGCAGGATTGAAAATTAATAAAGACAAAACAAAGATATTAACAAAGAATATGTTAGCGAGACGGAAGAAAGAATTGGAAGAAGCTTTAGAAATACAGGTCACAAGTAAGGTTAAGTATCTAGGGATATATATTACAGCAAGATGTAGTACACTGAAGGAGGATAATTACATTAAACTTAAACAGCAGATAGCGACAGACTTGGAAAAATGGAAAAACTTACAACTATCGTTGATTGGGAGAATATCAACAATCAAGATGAATGTATTGCCTAGAATTCTATACTTATTCCAGACAATTCCAATCAGATTAGGGAAAGAGTTTTTGAAGACCTAAATCGAATGATGTTGAAATATATATGGCAAGGCAAAAAGCAAGAATAAAACTTAAGTTATTGCAGGATGCAAGATTAAGAGGAGGGTTTGCTTTGCCCAATTGGGAACTATACTATCAGGCGGCAAATTTGATGTGGGTAAAAGATTGGATAACACTAAGGAATACTAGATTATTGACTCTAGAAGGACATGACTTGCTATTGGGGTGGCATGCATTCCTTTGGTATAAGGGAACTAAAACACAAGGGTATTTTAGAAGACATTATATTCGAGAAGCTTTGTTTTTAAACTGGGAGAAGATTAAAAACAACATTACTTGAAAATTCCAATATGGATATCTACTATTGAAGCCTTTTCATATCCAGTAATATATAAAAGGAACAAACAGTTAGATATGGTGAGATATTGAATGAAAGGGTGAACTTAAATCTATGCAAGCGTTGGAAGAACAAGGTATAAAAATGAATTGGTTTTCATATTTGCAAGTACAATCTAGATTTGATAAGGATATTAAAGTAGAAGGTATTTATAACAAGCAGATTGGGCTAGACAAAATATTGATGGGTACTGATGAAAAGGTGATTAAAAACTTTATGGATATTTTTAGAAATTAAAATGGAAGAGGAACAAGTTAAAGAAACAATGATTGCTTGGGGAAAAATTTTGGATATGGGATTGATCTAGAGAAATGGGAAAAATTATGGTCCCAGAATTATAAAATGACAATGTCAACTGCTTATAAAGAAAATTTGTATAAGATGTTTTACAGGTGGCACTTACCCCGACGAGAATTGCAAGAATGTTTAAGAATAAATCGGATAAATGTTGGAAATGTCATCAGATACCTGGATCATATTACCATATGTGGTGGACTTGTTCGGATGCAAAAAGATATTGGACTAAAATCCACATATGGTTGGAAAAATGATACAACAACACATAGACTTGAAACCAGAAATATTTTTATTGGGAATTATACCAGATATCTACAATAAAGAGTTGAAATATTTGATTGTAAATGTTTTAACAGCAGCTAGAATTGTATTTGCCAAAATTGGAAGAATGATAAAATACCTATGCAGGAGGAAGTGATTAGGAAAATTATGGACTGTGCTGAAATGAGTAAATTGACATTTGAAATTAGAGAACAAGAAGATAAACAATTTTACAAGATATGGGATTTGTTTTATCAATGGTTGGATAAAAAGACTTGGTAATGCAATAGACTATATAATTTTGTAATAGAAATATAATAGGCTGATATAAAATATAATGTTGATATATATAACCATTGGATGAAAGTATAACATAAATTTTAGATTAAAAATATATCTCGTATATATGATGAAATAGTTTAATTGTACACAAGTAATAATTAATACATGTTTTATTGATAATATGAGAAATTTTCTTTTTGATAAATTGTGAGTGATGAATATGAAAGGATGACACAAAGGATTTGTAACCAACTGACACACTGTATGTATATATGGAAGATGGTTTTTATGTTTTGTATGTCCTGTTTGTATGTTTGTATCAAAAATAAAAACTTTTTAAAAAAATCCCACACACAGAAGATGGGAGGGCTTGATGGCATATACGGTCCAGAAGCGTTACTGGCAGAAGCTGTTCTCTGCATTCTTCATGTAGCATTGAACCAACAGCAGCACATAAGAAATGGCTGTTTGTTGGAATTTGGCTTGAATATTTCATGGCTGAACTTCAGAGTTTGTGGAGAGTTTCTTCCTTAACCACAATTTACTTTCTGTCAGAATGAAATGAGGAATGGGTGCCAGATGATGCTCCATGTTTATTCTGCCCAAGAGCTGGCACCGAATACAAAAAAAGCAGCACTATTTAGATGAAGGAATGTCTAGATAGCTTCCTATTTCAAACGAAAAAGCAGAACCAAAGTTATAGGTTTCTTAGTGCGTTGTTTTAATGCAGTCCTGCCATAACATGCCTAGGGAATGCCAAGATAGTCTCTTTTAACAAGACAAGATTTGGCCTTTCCACTGCATTGGCTGGTCCAAGAAATCTCAGGGGTGCTCCAGGATGAACGTTGTTTTCCATGCAGAAGAACTTCTAGGACATGAAGAGAATGACTGAACTTGGTTTCGTAGGGAGAATAGCCATAGTAATAGCACTTAGACTTATATATCACTTCACTGTGCTTTTACAGCCCTCTCTAAGCGGTTTAGAGAGTCAGCATAATTGCCCCTAACAATTTGGGTCCTCATTTTACCCACCTTGGAAGGATGGAAGGCTGAGTCAACCTTGAGCCTGGTGAGATTCGATCTGCCAAATTGAAGGCAGCCGGCAGTCAGCAGAAGTAGCCTGCAGTACTGCACTCTAAGCACTACACCACCGCAGCTCGAGAAATTATCTCGAAGAACTTGATACAAAGTGATGAACGTAATTCCTCCTCCCCAACTTTCTAGCTGAGTAAATTTGCTCCATGTTGTTGACTTACAACTCGAGATGTTTGTATACACGACAGTACCATCACTGTTGCTTGCATCTCTCTCACCAGTTGTTTATGTCTTCCAGGTGAAACCTTTGTCTTGAAGGACAGTCTCCCTGGTCCTCTGGAGCCTCGCTTGGACCCGATCGACTCAGCCTTGAATGCCGTTAGCGTTTCCAGTCCCATTCGGAACTCAAGGGACTTCCGACTTCAGGGATACCGACACCTTCATCAGCCCTCCAGCCTCACTCAGTGCAGTACTCCTGCTGGGCATAGGCTGAGTGCTGGGGGTAAGAGACCTCAAAACCCTTCTTCTATGAAGCAGTCTAGCTTTACCTTTAGCCTACTAACAGGTGGGCAGGGACTTCATGAATCCTGGGCAGTAAGCGGCACTCCTGTTATCCCTCTAGAAGCGTTCGGTGCAAATACAGGCAGTCCTCAACTTAAAAGTTCATCTAGTGGCTTAGAAATTACAGTCCAGCCGAAAAGTGACTTAAGACTGTTTTTCACACTTGTGACCTTTGAAGCATTCCCATGGTCATGTGATCATAATTCAGATGCTTGGCAACTGACCCATATTCATGATGGTTGCAGTGTTCCAGGGTCGTGTGATTCCCCTTCTGTGACCTTCTGAAGGCAAAGTCAGGGCTTCAAAAAATTTAGCAAAGGGTTCTCTGCCCGGTTGCTGAGTGGGAGTGGCCATGGTGGGCGTGGCCTAGTCAGCCTCCTGCACCATGGTGGGGAGGGTGTTTTTATTTATTTATTTATTTATTTATTTATTTATTTATTTATTTGAACTTGTATGCCGCCCCATCTCCAAAGACTCGGGGCGGCTCACAACTAAAAACACAGAACAATAAATATTTAAAAAAGCATTGAAACAAAACAAGCCCAAATATAAAACATGACAACAATATACATTAAAAACCATCCCTCCCCCAGGGAGGGGTCACAGCCCGGGTTGGTCGAATAACCAGGTCTTTAATTCACGGCGGAAGGTGTGGAGATCAGGGGCCAGACGGAGCTCCAGAGGCAGTTGATTCCAGAGGTCAGGGGCCACGACAGAAAAGGCTCGTCGTCGGGGAGTCACCAGCCGGCATTGACCGGCCGACAGGACCCCGAGGAGTCCTTGCCTATGAGCTCGCACAGGTCGGCCGGCACTAGCTATCGGAAGAAGACGCTCCCTCAAATATTGAGGACCCATGTCATGTAGGACTTTGAATGTCAAAACTAAAACCTTGAATCTCACCCGGAGCGCAGTCAGTAGCCAATGCAGGCCGCGCAGGAGGGGGGTAACATGGGAGAACCGGGTAACTCCCATCACCACCCGCGCGGCCGCATTCTGCACCAGCTACAGTCTCCGGATGGTATGCAAGGGCAGTCCTAAGTAGAGAGCGTTGCAGTAGTCGAGTCTCAAGGTGACAAGGGCATGAGTAACTGTGCATAGGGCGTCCCGGTCCAGAAAAGGGCGAAGTTGTCGAACAAGACGGAGCTGGGCAAAGGCCCCCCTGGCGACGGCCCCCACCTGCTCCTCCAACCGGAGCCGTGCATCCAGGAGGACCCCCAGATTCCGCGCCCTATCCACAGGGGGCAACACCTCTCCCCCTATGGCCAAGGATGGACAATCTTGACTGGGCCGAGACGCCGGCACGCAGAGCCACTCAGTCTTGGCCGGGTTGAGTCGGAGCATGTTCCTACTCATCCAGATCCGTACCGCATCCAAACACCAGGACATCAGGGAGAGGGCATCTGGAGGCTTTAATTGAGCCTCCGGGAGGGCAAAAACTGCCTCCCCGGGCTCCGGAGGCTCTCTGGAAGCCAGGAACAGGCCCATTTCCGGCATTCTGGAACTTCCGGGAGGCCCACTTTTTTACCCTCCCTGAGCCTCTGCACAGGCCCTGCACCCAAAACAGGCTGCATAGGGACTCCTGGAAGGGGTGGGGCGGGGTGGGAGGGCCCAGCCAGGAGTGGGATTTGGGGGTTCTCTGAACTGCACAGAATCTTAGCTAGGGGCTTTCCTGGACCCCTGTGAACCCCCAGCAGCCCAGCCCTGGTCAGTACGGAAGTCAGATTCACTTAATGCCACCAACTTATCAACTGCAATACTTCCCTCTAACAACTGTGGCAAGAAAGATTGTAAAATGGGGCAAAACTCACTTAACAAATGTGTCACATAGCAACATAAATTTTGGGCTCAATTGTGGTCGTAAATCGAGGACTACCTGTAATTCATTAAATTTGACAGAGTGGTGGTTGTTTTTAAAAAGTGTCAGCAGAAACCACTATTTCTTTTTAATAAATTGTATTAATTTTCTATTGTTCATTTGTTAGTGCTTAATAAGCATCGTGTTGTCTGGGTGTTTAATTTGCTTAACAATACCATTTACATTCTTAATCTCCACCTCTTTTTTCCAGGCATTGGTAAAATAAATTCCATGTTTGATCATATTCTGTATCTTCTCTCTGTGTAATTTTCAATGCAAGTCTGTCCATTTCTGCACAATCTAGTATCTTCCTAATTATCTCTTTGTCTCACGGTGTTTCTTCATTTTTCCAATATCGTCCCAAGATCATCCTCGCTGTTGTTAAGACATGCAATATTATATTGTTTGCTTGTCACGTTTTTCTGGTATTATGCCTAATAGAAACAATTCAGGTTTAAAATCTGCATGTTTAGAAATTGCTATTTCAATAGCATTGTATCCCTGAGCTTCTGCGGCACCAGGGTTTATTTGTATTTTTTCATTGTGCCCTCAGGCTCTGACAGATACCTGAGTTCTCGAGACACTTCACGGTTGGGTACCCGGGATCCCTCTGCCTGGACAGTAGAAGATGTCATGCAGTTTGTAAGAGACGCTGACCCCCAGCTGGGACCCCATGCAGATCTCTTCCGAAAACATGTAAATATGACTTCAGGGTTATCAGACTTGGCCTGGGTAGTACTTCCCTCCTGATGGAAGTGCTGCCACCTAGCATATGGTTCCTGCATTATTAATAATTCTGTGGGGCTTTCTTCTATTTAAGAAGGTCAGTGTCTCTTGGTGACACACTGAGCTGGCAAAGCTTTGGTGTCTTCCAACGGTAAACAGGATTACTTGGGCAATGTTGGATGAATATATCTGACCATCAGTCTTAGCATAAGATTTGAAGTAGAACAGGGGTGTCAAACTCAAGGCCCGCAGGCTGGATCCAGCCCATGGGGTGCTTAGATCTGGCCCATCGGGCCGCCCTGGAAACAGCGAGGGACTGGCCCACGGTGCCTCTGCCAGCGAAAATGGAGCTCGGGCGGGTTGCATGCAGCCCTCCCATGCTCCATTTTGCTGGCAGAGGATTGCAGGAGGCCATCGCAGCCAAAAACGGAGCTCGGGAGCCACTTTTCACTGGCAGAGTGCTCAGGCCACCATGAGTGATGTCGAGCTGGCCACACCCACCCTGGCCACGCCCCCGTCTCCCCCATGACCCTGCGGCCCTCCATGAAAATGAGTTTGACCCCCCTGAAGTAGAGAGATGGACTGATACAGTGCAGATGTAAACAGCTGTTCCCTTTACTTGAGTGTTATCAGAAGGCTGAATTCCACTTTTAAAGACTTTCCCCCCAAGTAGCTAAGAAAGAAGCCCAATCCTAAGCCTCTAATCTCTACGCAAATGAAGGGGGTTTTGATATAGTGTCACTCCTAGTGTCAAGGCACGTGAAAGAAATTCTTTTTTTCTCTGCAATCGATGTCTAAGTCAGGCAGCCCTGTCATGTATTACCTCATAGATCAGCAGTTGCCCTCATCCAGTCTCTTCTTATTTCTGGCACAGCACAAACATGCCTCTTTCTGCTCTATGCCTATAGGAGATTGACGGCAAGGCCTTACTCTTGTTGCGTAGTGACATGATGATGAAGTACATGGGCTTGAAGCTGGGGCCAGCGCTGAAACTCACCTACCACATTGATAAGTTGAAACAGGGCAAGTTCTGAAGAAAAGAAAAAAGAGACTCTACCTGGCACAATCATGGCCCTCTCAGCTCTCCACGAAAGGCATGTAAAACACGTGTCTCCCTTCTGCAGCCACCGCGTCCATGGAATCACTAGGACACCTTTCTTAACCAGCAGGAGAAAGGTGACTTCCTGCAGGAGGAAGGTCCTAGGCACCCCCAATCATTGTATGAAGCTTCCAATGGATTCTCACAAAGGGAGAGGTTTCCTCAGCTCTCCGCTGGTGGCCTCTGGGACCGTGTCTGACAGGGGCGAGGACGCCTCTGGTGGGTGGAGCTGTGGCAGGGCCACCCCTCGCATTCGACTCGGCTGTATGGCCCGTTTCTTGTAATCACACCCCTCTTCTTTTGCTGCTCTCTTCGAGAAGCCTCTTCATGCCACAGGAGGAGGAGGAGGACGTCAAGAGGTCCCTTTCCTGTGCCATACAGAAGAAACTGATTAGAAGGAGCCACCTGAGGAGGACAAGCAGCTGCTGCTCTCCAGATGATGCACTCCCTTGGGTGCAGGGATGGGGTGGGCAGGAGCCGTGTCCAGCAAGCTGTACTCCCTGCCTGCAGATCACTCTTTTTACTTCTCACTTGGTGCTGTTAATCTCTTCCTGTACTGAGGACTCAAGCTGGCTTTGTTTTATACACACACACACACACTGCTGGCTGATGGGCAGTCAATTCTTTATATTTATTTTGACACAAGCAGCGGCTCTGCATTTGTGTTGTTTACCATTCCAGCACTACAAGTGAGCCAGGAAGATGGGAGGTGTGTGATCTTACACCGAAGTGGCCCAGGGCATAACAACTAAGCAACCCCCCACCCCCACCCCCCATTTCCCCCTCACTCTTCCCCTCCAGTTCAAAAGTTTTCTCTTTGCTCTTGAGATGGCAACCATTTTAACTTTTCCCCTGGGGAATTCCACGTCTCCTCTTTCTACCGTGGTACCATTTGATATACCTCCCACTTCACCCTGGCGGGGCTTCCTGCATCACTACCTAGCAGGCACGTGGGATAGCAGAGAGATGCAGAAACGGGCTTTTTTTCACATGGCTCCACCAATTCCAGTAGGGAAACCTGAATCGTTGTATGTGTACGCTGGAAAATAACGTATTTATTTTTTATGGCACTTGAGTGGGTGGCCCCAATGTCCTGTAGTTAAGAGCGGTTTTGCTGCTGGCTGGTGAGAATAGGAGGAGGAGGAGGAGAGAGGTCGTAACCTGGTGCTCCACAATTCTGCTTTTTCTCCAGACCCTCCCTTGAAGTGGGCTTTGTGTCTGGAAAGCAAGTATGTGATGTTTTTTTTTAATTCTTCCAGAATAACCATAGCAGCTTGTCCTTTGGGATGCAAACAAATGAATGCTGAGACTCAGTTGCCCATGGCTGTTCACCTGCTCTGATTCCTGAACTGGGAAAAAAATGAGTTAGGCAAAGATACAAGCCTTTCATAGCATTTCTTTCTGCCAAGTTACACACTCCGCCGCTTCTTCCCAGGGTCGCTTCTTTCTCTCCCAGACACGTCGGGAAGAGGAGCTCCGCAGGCCAGGCCAGAAGGCAAGGCAAGAGGGCCTCTGAAACAAAGAACGAAAATTCACAGGCAATAAATAAATTCCAGGAAGGAGGATCCAGCAATGACTGCAACTAGTGCTGGAATGGAGCGACTCGGCCACCATCTTGGTTGTCCAGTTTAGCCCCCTGGGGCAGGCCAGCAATGTTTCTGCTATTACTGCCTGGTTGCAGAATACCATTTCTGTAAGCACTGCCTACGGCAGGTAGCAGGAAGAATCCTGCCAGTGTTCTGTTCTGCACTTACTCTGATGATTTTGTTTATAAATAAAATTAAAAAAGACGAGCGGGTTTCTGTCGGCTCAAGTCAATCACAAGACACTAAATGCAGGCCTTCCAAGATCCCAGTTCATGTCACAGCCCAAAAGGTTAAAGTTGCTTCAAAGGTGCTTTTTCAAGAGGCAACTGGACTTTCTGGTTTTTCTTTGAAGACGTTTCACTTCTCCAAAAAGAAGCAGCTTCTTGGGTGAAAAGTGAAACCTTTTCAAAGAAAAACCAGAAAGTCCAGCTGCCTCTTGAAAAAGCACCTTTGGAACACCCATAACCTGGATGACTGAGAATCTCCAAAGACTTCTTTAAAGTTGCTTCAGAAAGCCAGTAATGTTAGAAAACAATTTTACTGGGATAACCGCATGGTCTGTTTGGTGGGAATTATTGCTTTGTACTTCTACCCCATGGACTGTCAGGACATATACAATAAATTTATTTATTTAGAACATTAATTTAGCTGCCCATCTTATCACCATTTTGGATGGCTCCCAATCAGAATAACTACAGGTCTACCAGTTGCTCAGCAGCCATTTGAAGTTACAACAGCCTGCCTCCCTCCCCCCCCCCAAATTACATCTGGACCAGTGGTGGGGTTCAAATTTTTTTACTACCAGTTCTGTGGGCTTGGTGGGTGTGGCAGGGGAAGGATACTGTAAAATCTCCAGTCAGAGGTGGTATTTGCCGGTTCTCTGAAGAACTCAAAATTTCTGCTACCGATTCTCCAGAAATGGTCAGAACCTGCTGATCTGGACCCAAAACACATGATAAGGTTGATCCGCATTTTGGATGCTCAGCAACCAGACTACATTTACAACTGTTTGCAGCGTTCTGTGATCACGTGATCATAATTTACAACTTTCTTTCAGAAACCAGGGTTTATGGCCAGTGTCTAGCAACAAAAGTCCTTGGCTAACACAATAGGATTGCTTAATGACTAACAATTGCTTAATGGCCACAGCAGAAGCAATTTGTGACACAGGTTTGCTATACTCTGTTTACCACCTAAAGTAATACCAGTCTTAAAACTGGTTAGTTTCAATAGCAATGACTATTACTTTCCCATAGTTCTAATATCTCTGTAAGTTGATTTTGTTTTTTTTTAAGACATTCAAATTGGAGCCAATAAAGGACATCTTTTTATATGGGGAAATACCTCCTAACCATGTAATCTACTATGGGCTCAAGCGAATATGTTAGAATTGTCACAAGAACATCTATGACCTCACAATTTAAACTCTTAAGAGAGACTTGGAATATATGCCTGAGAAATAGCATGGTTTAGCAGCAGCACAATTTTTGAAGAAACCTGGAGCTATTAAAGAAATGCATGAGAACCAACTCCTTATATGGCACAAGGTTTTTAAGGATGTGAAACTGAAGGTAAGACAAAAGCTTGTTCAGCTTTGGATGGCGTGTCAATTGTGCTACAAGCTCAGTAATAGTAACAATAACTGGCTTGTATTCATTTTTGCCATTTATTCAGGCCATTTCATCAGTCTTTCCATCTCTTTTCATCGACCATACAACAAGCCTCTGATATTTGGCCATGGTGATATGATAAACATGGGGTGGAAACAAGGCAGATAGACAGGCAGTGGCTGGCTTGCAGCAGAACAATTGTCATTCCCAATATCTTAAAAACAGCAACAAAGGAAGGACTTCACCGGATGCAAATGATTTTGGTGAAATTAAGAAAGATGATAAAGGGAAGGAAAAGAATACCCAAGCAGATGCACATATGGAATGACGGTGATTCCTGTTCAACCAATTCTTGAATTCATAATGTTTCACTTTTTACAACCACAAGCAGATAGATCCCAACATTCTAGTAAAGGATAGAATAAACATACAAGCTGGAATTAGTATAGATGACAGAATCACAATTGTAGCTAACCCTATTCCTGAAGTTATCAGTATTAACCTGGGAGAATGGACTAATTGCAACTAATGTCTCCCGGAGACAGAAGTTGCTTCATCCTGAAGAAACTTCTCAGAAGTGTGGAAAAATAACAATAGAATAGTCACTGAAAAAAAATAATTAAATATTGCATCAATCTAATATCTGAATCTTCATTATATGATCTATTACGTCAAATCTGATTGTAAACTTTTGTAGTCTATTGTTTGGGAGATAGCTGTTAAGTAACACCAGCAGCAATCTTCTATGTTACAATTAACACCCCTCATTCTCCTAAGTGTTATTTTTTGTGTGGGGGGAGGGTTGCTTCTCCCATAAGCTTTGATCTCCATACAGAGATGTTATGCCCTTGGCCATTTGTAAGAGCAAAATCCTGTTTCTACTTCGCAGAAGCAAGCCATAAAAGAAGAGGTCATTCTTGAATCATGTACTACGGATACCTTCAAGCAAGACCAATGTAGAATGACCTAATAAGCTCTTCTATGCTCCATCCAGCCACCACTGAGAAATACAACCAAATGCAAACCTTTGTTAAGGTCTAAAAATGGAAATGGACGTAATTCCAGAAATCGTAGTAGAAGCCATACAAGTAGCTGGCAATGTAGATCAGGTTCCAGAGGCAGCTTTGGAAGAAGCAAAAGCTGAGAAAGAAGATCATTCTGGTCAGACCCAAATCTATCTCCTTTACATTGGAAACTTAAACCCCAAACATTCCAGCGAAGATCTTTGCAGTATGTTGAAGGACACCCTCAGTATGGCAAGTGTCACACTCCAAAGATACGATATTGAAGTGATCAAGAAACGTAAGCAGGCCTACGCTTTTGTTCAGGTGGCCACAGAAATCAGCCTGGAGCAAGTCCTCAAACAACTGCTGCTTGCTTCCGAGGCAGAACACAACCTCTCCAAAGAGCTTGTGCAGAAGGGGAAAAACCTTGTTGTGGGACAAGGCAAAAAGCCTGCACCTGCTATCAAAACTAGCAGAGAGGTAAGGTGGCAGAAAGCTATATTATATATCTGTTACACTAGGGATTCCACACTGTGGGAAAAGAAGGATAGCTATTATATGCTAAAGTCTTGAGAATATATAAGAGTTTCCCAGCTATGCAACGCTGAGAAGAAAGAAATCAAGAATCACACAGACTGCACCAGCTAGAGCATTCTTGTACTTAAAATTCCGCTACAAACTTCCATTTAAAATCAACCATGAAAGGTGTTTAATATCAGGTTGCATTCTTGAAGCAGGCCAGAACAGTGGAAAAGTCCAAGTCCACCGGTGAACTGCTACCGGTACTTAAAGTTCTTGGAATCTTCCCCTTCTCCAAGCACACTAGGAGAAAGATATACATATATGTGCAAGAAGCAAGGTGCATGAAATGTACACCTTTTGCTTTTTTCCTCTCCCTTGCAAGGAAATAAATTCCCTTGCACCAGAATAGCAAGGAGAAGCCTGGCTTTTCTAATAAGAGATTTATTCCTTGCCACATAAGCCCTTTTTCCTTTTCTCTCTCAGCAAAACGATAGCACCCGATCTAATTCACCATGACATGTATTACAAAATATTTCTAGCGCACATAGATATTTTTCCACATTTCTTTAAAATAATATTAAAGCAAAATAGTCTTAACTGTGCACCCACCATGCGCTTAAAATAAGCATGTCGCGGTAAATCTAGGCATTGTTTGCAGACAGTACATTTTGCAGCAATTGTTTTTTGTTTAAAAAGGCTCCCCAAAGATTTGTGATTTAGCATGTTGCCTGGACCCAGCTACCTTCTCTCAAGTCTATCACCACAATTCTGTGTTCCCTTAAGCAAGGTTTAATCTGCAGCAGGAAGAGTAAAGTCAGCTTTTAAGTGTCAGTTCAAACGCAGAACAGGTTTGTTCTCTGGAGATGTCATTGGTTCCATTTGGCTAAATAACTCCCAAGTTATTGCAATAAGCTTCAGAGCACATTGATGCCAACAGGCAATAAGAAATTTAGACAAATGTGGTCATGATTATTATTTCAAACTGACTTATTTTATATAGGCCTCACCCACAATATGATACGTCAACACACCATGTATTAAATGTACTGGATTGTCACACCCATAACTGCTGAACCATATAGCTCTAGGAAACTTGTATTTGGGGGGGGGGGCTATTAGTCACAAATTTTGGGGAAAATATGTCCATGGCATACTAGGATCCAAGGCCAATTATGATTCCTCAACAGAGACCCAAAGTATCCTATGTATATACATATTAACAATTGGCTATTCTAAATCAACAAAAAAGACAAACTCAGAATAGATCTGGAATTATAAACTCTTCCGTAGTTTCAGAGTTTTGATCAATGACAGCCATTCGGTGTCTATGGAGATTCTCAGTCATCCAGGTCATGGTTGCCTCAAAGGTGTTTTTTCAAAAGGCATCTGGACTTTGTTTTTCCCTGAAGACGTTTCGCTTCTCGTCCAAGAAGCTTCTTTCGTTCACGAACTGAAAAAAGTGCTTGGATGAGGAGCAAAGGAAAAATAAAGTTCAGTTGCCTTTCGAAAAAGCACCTGTGATGACCTGGGGCTTGGCACAAAGGCAACACAGTCAGATAATCAGTAAAGTCCCTTTGTTAGCTCCAACTTTGCCCCCAATGTCCTGGTTACCTTCTGGGCTGGAGAAAAATTCTCCCAGGAACAGCCTTTGGCTGCAGAGAATCAAGTCCAAAACATGGTCAACAAAAACTGTAACTATAAGTCCAATTAAGTCAAAATGAGATAATTAGTCCAGCAGGGCAAGAGAAGGAAGAGAAGGGCCTTGGTGGTGCAGGCTGTTAATAGCCTAGCACTTAGCTCCAGCTGCCTATAATTATTGCAGGCTCGAATCCCACCAGGCTCAAGGTTGACTCAGCCTTCCATCCTCTCGGGGTAGGTAAATTGAGGACCCAAGATTGTTGGGGGCAATAAGCTAACTTTGTAAAAATGCCGCTTAGTAATAAGCAGGCATATACAATGGAATGAAGGCTATTGCTGAGCACATTGGGTTGTATCCCAAAATTGTAAGCCACCCTGAGTCTCCGGAGAAGGGCGGGATATAAATATGAATTAAAAAAAAAATTCCAGACATGAAGGAACAACAGTAATTCAACATGGTTGGGAGGATGCCAGGAACGCAGATAACCAAGGTCAACACAAGATAGTCATGTTTGCTCCCAGCAGCTGCCACAGTCAGCATTCAGTTCTTTTAAACTCTCATTCCCAGGTGTAGCTAATGAAGGGAATCAGGGCCCTTTTCTCCCCCGTAAGCCACGCAACCCACGTTGCTCTCTTCTCCGTTCCTGCGTTCCCTAGGATGAAGAGGGGGTGGGCCTGGGTCTTCCTCTGAACTCCCTCTCCCTTGTTCTACCTCTCCCCTGCTCTGCCCAGCCAGACTTTGCCCTTCCCCAGTTTCCTCCACAGCCAACGGAGCCACACTCTCACTCCGTCAGCTCCGTCTTCCTCCTTGGATTCAGACTCCAACAGGGGCATGACAGCACCATTGGGAAAGCCATTCAGTTTTTAGAATTAAAAAACAATCAGAGCCAATACTTAAACCCTTCCTTCCTCATTTAAACACCAATGTTTGTACATAAAGCACAACAGGAAATATTGGATCAATGCAGGTAGGTAATTTTTATCACAATTGCTCAACCAAAACAGGAACCTACATTCTTGCAAAGCCGCAAGTCTTTTTACTGGTGACATTTGATTATACACTTGAATTTTACTCATCATGCCTACAGAGTGATTCCATGGGAAGCAGATCAGATGCAATCCTAGGAGGATCCTCGGGACCCGAGAGAAGGAAGCCACTGCCAAATGACAACAGAGCTAATCCCCTCAGAAAAAGCATTCGTTACCCTTGGAGACTGGTCGACTGGCCAGTGACTTTCCTGAACAGCACCCGCTCGGACAGTGCCATTGTCCACAAAGAGATTGTTGGGAGAGAATGCCTCTTCTATGGAGCTTTCATTGGTGGAGAGACGCGGAACGTGGAATTCAAGCAAGGAAGCGGAGAATACCTGACGACAACACTGAAGAATCACTTGCGGAAGTACACCTGTGCTTTTCTCAACAGTGAAGGGGGCAGTCTTTTCGTGGGGGTTGAGGACAACGGCTTGGTGCGTGGCGTCAAATGCGACCACAAAGAAGAAGACAGAATCCGCCTGCTGACCGATTCTCTTTTAAAAACCTTCAAGCCGCAGGTTTTCCCCACCGCCTACACGCTGAGCTTCGTTCCAGTTGTCAAAGCAGAAGACACGGGCATCTTTCTCAAAGTCATCCGGCTCAGCGTCCATCCTCCCAAGCCTCACGCAGAGCCTCTCCTGTACGAAACCGATCAGGGGGAGGTGTACCTGAGGCGAGATGGCAGCATCCAAGGACCCCTCTCTGGGAGCGCTATCCAAGAGTGGTGCCGGCAGGTAATGTTCAGATTTTGCAAATCTTGTATAAAGCGCTTGGGGACCAAACCAAATTCTAGCTGACACACACACACACAAAGGCCTACAGGTGGAGCTCTCATCTCACAGTCAGGAGGCTGTGAGTTCAATCCTAGGTAGAGGCAAATATTTCTCTGGGTCCAATGAGAATATATCTGCTGAACAAAACTCCACATTGGTGACAGGAAAGGCATCTGGCCATTAATGGCTCTGCTAGCTCCATTCAGTTGCCCAGACTCCATCCCGCAAGCGATTATGGGGTAGTTAAAAGATGACACAAAGAAGTAAGTTTGAAAGTTCCCCAACATATAAAATTGGAGGGAGGTGGTGAAGGAGGCGGCTTGTATCAGAATTGATGCTTTTTCTCAGGAATATTTTCATTCTTGAACAGCAAGCTTAAAGCTCTCAAAGGCCATTGGAAGGAAGCAGTTTTATCTTACTGCTAAATCCTTTCCAATTAAAATCATAGGTAGAGTTTAGCCATTGATGAGCGCTGGGTCAATCTTCTCTCTAGCAACCCAGTGATTAAAATATTCAGGACATTTTTTTTCTGCTACAGTGCTTTGCTTTGAAGTGAACCTTCTGCAGATTAAGGTGTTCCAAAATAACTAACACATTGTTCCTGCTAGGCTTGTGCAAGAAAGAAGGGCAAGCCAGATTATCTCCTTACACTTTTAAGAGACTTTCTGGCTTTCCTGATGCCATCACCAGAGTCCAACTTGCAAAACAAGGTGGTCATTGGGCCATCGCTATTATGGGGAAGGGAATGACCATGACTTTCTAAATTTCCCAGAAATGGACACAGGAAATCAAGAAGCTGGAAGTGAAAACAGGTGACTTGCTGAAGGAGAAAGAAAACCTGCAGCAGCAGATACGTTCGCAGAGTAACAGTAACAAATGCTGCGTCATCTTGTAACATTAAGCCATGCCGTCCATAATCAGCTGGAGGACAGCTACATATCTGGGCAAAGAAAACGTGGCCCAGTTAAAAGCTTGGATCTACCTACGGCCATCTTGTGCCAGGAGTATGGTGGCCATTTTGGGCTCTGCTTATCTCTTTCCAATACATGTAGAGTATCCTATGGCAATCAACACTGGAGAAAGCAATTTTTCCCTCCTCTCTGCGTGTATGTGTGTGTGTTATCCAACCAGTCAGGTTGATGAAAGTGAAGGAAATCCCACCCCTTTTGCACATGCACTGTTGTGCATCAATACATTTCATGTTATGGGTATTTAAAGGGAAAAAACATTATTTGCAACTATATTAACACGGCATCATCCCCCTTCTCTAACCTGCCCTTCCCTCTGCCTCTTTTCATTGTGTGACTATTACTGCTATGGGAAATTCTCTCCTTAGGGGAAAAAAACGGTTACTGCTGGGATTTTAGTGATGTTCAAGCAAGTCTAAACCTGGCTTATGGCTAATATTCTTTAACTGACATCTACCTGCATTTATATGGGTGGATGTTTCAGATTATAAAATAATAGCGACCTCCTTTCCGTGTGTTAATAAACAGCAGCCAAGCTAATTCCTTGAGTAAGCATTAGGCAATGGGTCCTGGGAAGTTTTCAGTTGGCCCTTTAGTGTGATTTGGGGACAGTGGAGTTCGGATGGTACTATTTCTACCATCATTTTCTAGTATTCCAGGTATGTCAGCAATAATTGGGAGGGAGGAAGAAAGGAGGGAGGAAGAAAGGAGGGAGGGAGGAGGAAGAAAGGGAGGAAGGGAGGAAGAAGGTAAAAGGAAGAAGGGAGGGAGGGAGGAAAGGAGGAAGAAAGGGAAGGAGGGAGGGAGCGAAGGAAGGGGAAGGTATTTATTTTAAACCCTATCTGTATGAAGGAAGGAAGGGGGTGTATTTATTTTAAGCACTATTTGAATGACGGGAAGGAAGGAAGGAAGGAAGGAAGGAAGGAAGGAAGGAAGGAAGGAAGGAAGGAAGGAAGGAAGGAAGGAAGGAAGGAACAATGTGATGTAATTTCAAAAGAAATCCCACTCTTTAAATAAGAGAAATGGAGAAGGCATGGGGGGGAGTTTTCAAGTTATATGAAAGGGGGGTTTTAAATTGATTTTATGTGGGCTTGTAGTGTTTAATTTGTTTTTAATGTATTTATTGTTGTTATTTTTAGTTGTGAGCCGCCCTGAGTCCTTTCGGAGAGGGGGCGGCATACAAGTCCAATTATTAAATTAAATATAAACACACAGAGCAGACCAATTGTTTTCCCAAAGTTTTAATGAACTGAAAAGGATCTGTACATCCAATATGTTTGCACTAACACACTGTTTCCCCTAACTTGCTGGAAAACCACGTTTAGAACCTGCCCCTGGGAAAAGATCTTAAACCACATTTTTCTTTAAAAAAAATAACCCACATCTGCAGGCTCATCCTTTCTCTCTCCTAAGGCTGCATCTGCGTGTCGCTGGGCAGGTGCATCCCCCTGTAAATAACAAGTGCCTGGGACGGCCCACACGCCAACAGAGGCTCTTCATTCCATGTAGGGAGGTCTCTCTCCGAAACCCTCAGTGCTTCTTTCGAGTCCAAGGCAAAGCTCTCAATGAGAGATGCAAAAGGCAACTTCCAAAAAGTCACTTTTTCATACACGTGTACCCACACCCACACCCCCCACACCCCTTGATGCAAGGAATTAGGATCAGTTCAGGAAGCTGAACTAAAAGAAAACCATGCTCCCCCTGGTGAATGTGTAAAATGGCGGGGGGCGGGAGGGGAATTGACACACTCGCATTTTCGAAAACACCTGTGAATGTGGGGCCAGACTTGCTTAGCATCAGAGTACCCTGCATCTCGTGAACAGGAAAATCATACTCTCGGGAAAGGTTAATAAGCAATGTTAGGTTTAGTAGCACCAGTTTGGTTTTAGAATACTTTAAAAGCTTGGGATAGCCTGCTTTGTACGACTTTCCATGGTGCACCTCCAACAATGGAGAAGAATCAAAACCTTGAAGAGAGATTCTATGTGGCCTCTTCTGCGAGCATCTACACTGGCCTGTTAAAGCTTCTTATGTGTCCTCCTTATGTCTCTTCCCGCCCTCAACCTCTGCTCTTCAGGTTTATGAGCTCACCGCTGAGCACAAGTAAGCAGCAGTGCCAGTTTCTCAGAATCAGTTCTTTTTTAAAATAAAATATAAAATAAAAGTAATGACAAGATGTCTCCCAAAAATAAAAACAATTATAATAACATGATCTACAAAATCCTCAGGATGTAGGGTTGTCCAGTGAAGAATTTCCAAACACCTGGATGGTGGCTAGGTTGGGATGAAGAGAGAGAAAATGAGGAAGATCAGAGATATTTATATTTAATTTATCAGTATTTTGAAAAATACTCTTTAACCTGGTGATTTTGACTGCCACACCATCCCCTGCTCCCAGGAAATGTGATGCAAGCAAAGAGGGAAAGAAACCATTTTAAAAACCCGGAAAATGAAAAATAAGATTTTACCAGCAGTTTACTCATGATTCACTGCAGTCAGTTTCAGTTCTGTGATCTCAGAATCAGGGGAGCTACTTCCACTTCTGTCACTATAGGTATCCCTGTAAAATTCAGGCTGTTAGAAAAATAACAAGATTTCTCTTATATATATTAACAAACTCTGTTCCTGGTTTACTGGTTCAGCTAGAATTCCTGGCCACTGAGGCAAGAGAAATCAAGAGAAAGAACATACTGTGATCTACCCTCAACATTCCAGAAGATAAGGTTGCTTGGTTGAATTTATACAAAAACCTTTTTACATAGTGGGGATCCCTTCTTGTTTGGTAACATAATGATCTGTTATAGGAGGACTCGGCATTAGATAGGCCACAAGGGTCTTGAAAGTTTTTGCTAATTTTTTAAATGGAATACATGAAAGAAACTTATTTTGATTAGTTGCGGAAAACAAAATACTTGGAATTCATATATGAACATAAAAGGCAGAAAAATAAATTGTAAATTAGAATTCATAGTTTGCACATGCATGTGTGTATGGGAGGGAGGGAGAGACAGGGAGAAGGAGAGAGGGAGAGAGAGGGAGAGGGGGAGTCAGGAGAGGGAGAAGAGGGAGAGGGATGGGGAGGGAGAGGGAGGAAGGGACGGGGAGAAGGAAAGAGGAGAGGGAAGGACAAGGAAGGAGAAAAGGGAGAGGGAGCAGGGAGCAGGAGAGGAGGGAGGGACAGGGAGAAGGAAGGAAAGAGAGAGATGGGGAGAGAGAGAAGAGGGAGAGGGAGGGACGGGGAGAAGAAGAAGAGAGAGAAAGGGACGGGGAAGAAGGAAGGAAGGAAGGAGGGAGAGAGAGGGAGGGAAAGAGAGAGAAGTTTTCTTCCTCCTTTAACCTTTCTAATATAATTTGACAAAGAAGCCGTTTCTGGTCTGTCATAACTTTTATCTTTTGCCAAATTTACAGAACTAGACCTGACTTGGGAACAGAGATCCAAGTTTTTGTTAACAGCAATGAAAAAAAAGTAGAGGGATAATCAAAGAACTGACCTTCCTTTAACCATGAACCGGCGCCCTAAATCTTCCCAAATATATAATCAACATACCATCATTGATGAGCACCGAAAAAGACTAATTTATCTTTAAAAGACTAATGTTATCTTTCAGAGAGAATCAAAACAGACACAGTCAGGGCATAGAGGCCTTTATCGTGTACTTACGTTCCCCATGATGCACTATTAATATTTTAGTCCAGGTGCAAGGGGAAAGGGTGTATCGTGAAGGCTACAGTGCCAGGCGGATGTAAACCTTGACCTCACACACTCCCAAAGCACATTCCAAAGGTGTACGGCAGGCTGGACTTACCTGGGAGAGAGTCTGCAACCTTTCTGGAGATAATGTGAGAGTCTTCCTGCAGAAGCCAGGAGGAGGCCAAAGTAAGGAGGAGAAGGTTTTATGGGTCTGGATAGGAATTCTGGGTGATACTGAACCCCCACAAAAAAGGGATGCTCTGGAGGAGAAAATAAGGCATGCTTTATTAGCTTAATGGCCAAAACTATTCAGAAGGCTACATGAATATGCTATAAAAAACTACCAAGTGTGTAGCCATGGAAGAGAATATTTATACTCAGGATTGAACTGTGGGGTCCTTGGTGCTCTCTGAGCTCGGTTGGAGAAGGGTTTTTTTGCAGACTGGTGTTACCTAGTTTGGTAATGAAATGTCAGTAGGAAAACCAAGCTCAGAGAGTACCAAGGACCTCACGTTAGCCATCGCTGATAAATTCATTTTTTAAAGAACATAGCAAGGCTCACTTTTTTTTCTATCTAAGGAAAGATCACTTCCACAAATCTCAAGAGAAACCCCTAAAACTTTTCCTCAATTAACAATAGCAACCTTCTGGTGACAGATCAGTGCTCACCTTCCAACTCAACCACTTCCATTCGCTCTCCTTCCACATCCTGGCCCACAAACTTCATACCTTTCTCCTCAAATGAGTTTTTCAGCTCTGGGTTTACCTATGAAGAGAAGATTACACCACATTTTTTTTAAACTGGACTTTGGAGAAAAGGGGCCCTCCCCCTGCCTTTCACTACTACAAGTAGCCATACCTCAAATCTGTGCCTGTGCCTTTCTTCCAAGTAATCACCATCGCCATACAGTTTTCCTATTGATGGAGAAAATAAATGGCCATTTGCTTATTTGAAGCATGCTTATTAATACTATACTTTCCCCTTGCCTTTTCCTGTATAATGTTGATTCTCTTCCTCTTACAGAAGAGTTTATTAGAAAGCAGTTCCTGTGCTTAGCAACATACCACCAAAGAAAGAAGGCAGGAGCCTATCTTCTAGTCTAATATTTATTCATTTGCTTACATCCTGCCTTTATTGTTTTCATAAGTAATTCAAGGCAGTGAACCAACAAACCTTCTTCTTCCTAATTTCTCCACAACAACCCTGTGAGGTGAGTTGGGCTGAGAGAGATAGGTTGGCTCAAAGTCACCTCAGTTGGCTTTCATAACTAAGGTGGGACTTGAACTCACTGTCTCTTGTTTCTACCCTGGTGCCTTAAACCATTAGACAAAACTGGCTCTCAAATATGCTATATCTCTAAGCTTTTCAACTGAACTAGGACATCAAGAAGTCCATCAATGGTGTGAAGACAATAGCTTTTCCCACCTGTGATACCACAGCAGCTGTTATTCAGTGATGCCATATACCCTCTCTATACCTGGAGTTTCATGTTACAATTAACAATGGCAAACTGACTTTTCCTCTGTGAATGTGTTCAATTGCTAAGTAGCTATCACAATAGCTTGCTGTTGTCTATATACTAAAACTCTCATCTGTAATCTTTAATTGAAAAAACAATGCATCATAGGGCAAAACGTTTTGAACCAAGGTGCCTCAAATGAGCTAGTTTACAGAATGTATCTAAAATCCAGGATCCATGACTCCCATGGAATTGAAATTTGGCCACATTTATATAACATTTTGTGACCTAAATCATTTTATGACCTGATCCTAAATGTCATAGAACATTTCCTGTAGTCAACTCCTGATGTTTGACTATGCTATGCCGTTCAACATGGATGACTTTCAAAACAAATAGATCTCTGAATATTTTACAGAACTTTTCAAGTACACACTAGAATCTCTGCCATTGCTGAAAGCACTGAGGAATCTGGTAAGGAAGTATCTCTGAAACTATGACACATGGGTTCACAGGTGGTCTAGCAAATACCTAAGTTTATAATACAAAGTTTGAGGTATATTTTTTTTCTTTGTAGAGCTACTACCAATGTCATCAAATTGCCCCAAATGCCTAGGAAAATGGGACTGCTGCTAGCTATAATTTCCCATACTTTAAGGCAGCCTAGGCATTTGTATAATCAACCTACCATCAGGAGTCAAAAGAAAGGAAGGGGGGAACAAAAGTAAGGCCAAGAAAAACATACTCATGACTGAGTTCTTGGTTTGGAAGATAGTTCTTCTTTTGCCCAGCCTCATGGTTCCACCCATTTGACCTGGATTGTGTTCCGGCATGTCAATTACCTGAGAAGTCGAAGAGTATGATGTGATGAAGAAGAAGTTAAGACAACTAAGGATGTTAAACAAGTATGCAGGTATGCAACAAAATCTGTAAGCTGTTTCATTTCCATGGGTTTAGTAGCATCTAAAAACAAAATGATGGTTTCTGGCATCGGTAATCCATCAGAAGGGCTTAAACCCCATTCTAACTGCTAATACAATATTTTTCACATCTAACATGAGTTTTAGAGTGTATTCATATGTGTAACATATGTGTACGTAATATACACGTACACATATACAAACATGCAAAAGTTTACTTTTACGGTATCTAAAGCAATAGAAAGTCAAGTAAATGAAAAACACACATCCTATTTGGTCAAATTGAGAGTCACTGGCTTCAAATAAAATAAAATAAATATGGGCTTTCATATCTATAAAAAAATGGCAGAGCAACTCTGAGAAACTACTAGCTTCAAATATCAGACATCATTTAACAGAAGTTCATGAATTGTAACACTAAGGGGAAGTCTGATTATTCTCATAATCCATTCTAATTAGGCCATTTTTTACATTTCCTTTCAAAATAATTGTTGTGAGAAGGGAGGGAAAAATATTCTTGGCATACATGAAAAGAAAGCTCAATGGATTAAAAAAGTATCATCACACTTACCACTGGGTGTGTAGTTTTGGGGTCAAATTCTGTAGAGTTGGCATCTGTGGATGATAGGCTTTGATCACATAAAGTCTCGGGTCTTAAGAAAAAAAATCTACATTTCCAGTAGAAAGCAGCTTTTCCATTAATTTGCATTAATGACAATGTAACCCAAAACTCGGAGCAAACGCTTCACATAACATGGTCAATGCAGTCCTACCCAAGTCATTAACATACCATGTTGTATATTTTAATAATCCATTACTTAAGTTTGAATGTTGTAAATAGGCGCTTTCTTATTAAGACCTCTACACTTAGGCTAGTATATAAAGCAATAAATACAAGGAGATTTATATTTTAATTTGCAAACAATTTAGAAAATTAAAAGCTCATTCCTTTAGAAACTCTTGTAAAAACTGGGTAAAATGAAATAGGTACAATTACCTTAAGAGTATAAAAAGCTTTATTAAGGTTTAAATGTTCCCAGTATACTGCTACCTTACAGCAATTATATCACAAACAGATAACAGATAATCAGAGTTGGAAGGGACCTTGCAGGTCATCTAATCCAACCCCCTGCCCAAGCAGGAGATCCAACACCATTTCTGACAGATGGCAGTCCAGTCTCTTCTTGAAAGTCTCAAGTGATGGTGCTCCCACAACTTCCGAGGGCAAGCTGTTCCACTGGTTGATTGTTCTCACTATCAGAAAGTTTTCCTTATTTCCAGGTTAAATCTCTCCTTGTTCAGTTTCCATCCATTATTCCTTGTCTGGCCTTTGGGTGCTTTAGAAAATAGCTTGATTCCCTCCTCTCTGTGGCAGCCCCTCAAATATTGGAAGACTGCTATCATGTCTCCACTGGTCCTTCTCTTCTCTAGACTAGCCAGGCCCAGTTCCTGTAACCATTCTTCATATGCTTTAGTCTCCAGTCCTCTAATCATCCTGGTTGCTCTTCTCTGTATTTTTTCTAGAGTCTCAACATCTTTTTTATAGTGTGGTGACCAAAACTTGATGCAGCACTCTAGGTCTGGTCTTACAAACAATTTTAAGGATTAGCATTCTTATAGAGAGGCCCAAATGTTTATTTTCCCACACCTTTACCTTGCCAGCCAAGGACATTGCGGGCAAACTCCACAACGGCCAACTGCATTCCCAGACAGACTCCTATAGAAAACAGAGACAGACGATGTATTAAAAAATATGCACTGGTATTCTCATATACCCAACCGAATTCCCTTTATTTCTTTATTAGACTCTGCATGAGCAGTTGAAGATCAGGTACAGGAGGACCTTTGGGATAATTTATGGCCTTACAATTATGCATCAGTCTGGACACACATGATTTCAAATACATCAGATACAGTTTCTTGGGATAATACTGAACAATATTTCTCTAACTTATCATTTTAAGCAAGCTGGTACAGAAAGGACCATTTCAATTCTGGTTCACGCTCAAAGCAATTAGTTGAATGTTATTTATCTAATCGAGCAATCGATTGATTGATTGCAGTAACTTTAGAGGCCACCAAACAGTTTATGCTGTAATAAAGAACTATGAGAAAAAGATCAGGTATGGGCAGAAGGAACAAGCATCAACACGCCAAAGAAAATTCAGCAGACTCAACAACCACTCTATCCCCAGGCCTGGGAGCAAAGCCAAGTCTTTAAAGACTTTGGGAACATCACAAGGGTGAGTCACGTGAATCTCTGCAGAGATGCTCTTCCAGAGGGCATGTGCCTTGACAGAAAAGGCATCCTTCTTAGCTCTCAAGAGATGACATCCAGAAAGGATCCGGAGGGCACCCATTCTACTGGTCCTACTGGACAGGCAGAAACTGTTGGACACAGAGATCTCTCAAAGAATAGGCCCAACGCCTTGTAAACTAAAGTTCTGCTATATCTTACTCCATACAAAAAATAACATTCAAGCACATTTTCTCACCTAGGAAAGGTTTCTTCTGCTTTCTTGCCCAAGAAATGGCTTGAATTTTTCCTTCTGTGCCTCGAACACCAAAACCACCTGGAACCAAGACTCCACTAAACAAAAGAAGGAGGAAGCCTATTGGATAAACCTGAGCATTCACTTCACTTTTGCAGTATATTTTATCCTAGACCTCTGAAAATGAATTGCATTCACCCAGTAAAATACACACAATGCACTCTGCCTAGTTTGAACTAAGGAGGCTTAATGAAAAAACAATCCCAGTCATGTTGTTTGTAAACCACAGCCATGGTGCTTTACTTAACAACTTTAGTGGAAATCACCATGAATGAAGACGTTTCAGCCAAGCAGGAATTTGCAGCTGACATTTGAAAGATCATAGTAACACCCCCCTATTGAATGTTGATTGTCCAAAGTTCAACCTCTAGAAACCTCTAGGAAAACTACTAAGAGCCACGGTGGCACAGTGGTTAGAATGCAGTATTGCAGGCTACTTCTGCTGACTGCCCGCTGCCTGCAATTTGGCAGATCGAATCTCACCAGGCTCAAGGTTGACTCAGCCTTCCATCCTTCCGAGGTGGGTAAAATGAGGACCCACATTGTTGGGGACAACAGGCTGACTCTGTAAACCACTCAGAGAGGGCTGTAAATGCACGGTGAAGCGGTATATAAGCCTAAGTGCTATTGCTCCTTGAGCTTTAAAGAGCCCCTGCCACCCGTATCAAGAACCCCGGGACATCATTTGTTCATTCTGTGGCAGAATCATATGATCATCACTCAGAGGCAATCTGCAGCATGTGATTTGTGAACAGGGAACTTCTCCATGGCATTTATTTATAATGACATTTATAAACAAAAAAAACAGTTAAAGGAGCTTGCTATGTTTAGCCTAAAGAAGAGAAGGGAGCTATGATAGCAGCATTCCAAAACATGAAGAGGTGTCACAAGAAAGAAGGTGTGGATTTGTTATCCGGAATATCAGAGGATAAGACAAGAAGCAATGGGTGGAATTTTAATTGTGAGAGAACCAAACTTGCAATATGGAGGAATTTCCTGTCTGAGGGAGCCATGAAGCAGTGAAACAGCCTGCTTCATGAAAATTTTTTGTAATTACATTTATATGCCGCCCTTCTCCAAAGACTCAGGGCTTACAATTTTGGGATACAACCCAATGTGCTCAGCAATAGCCTTCATTCCATTGTATATGCCTGCTTATTACTAAGCGGCATTTTTACAAAGTCAGCTTATTGCCCCCAACAATCTTGGGTCCTCCATTTACCTACCCCGAGAGGATGGAAGGCTGAGTCAACCTTGAGCCTGGTGGGATTCGAGCCTGCACTAATTACTAATTACAGGCAGCTGGAACTTAAGTGCTAGGCATTTAACAGCCTGCACCACCACTGAAAGTCTTCAAGAAAAGACTGACAAACATTTGTGCTGGATAAAATGAAGATTTTGGGCAGAGAATTGGACCGGAAGATCCCCAAGGTTCTTTCTCACCCTATTATACTATATGTCACCCTAGATGTTAAATAAAATTCCTTGTTTCTGATATACTTCATCCTGTTGTTCAGAAACAGAAATCAAGGCCTAGCACCAATATCATAAAAGGAAGGTATTTAAACACTATCTCAACTATAAAAATGAAGTTATCTCTGGGAAAAGTACAAAAACAGCTTCAATAAAATGAGGAGACATTTTCTCATCATAGAAAGGAAGACAAATGCCTTACTCAGCACTACAAAGCTTCTGCCAGGCTTCGTGGTATCGAACTGGTTCTTCTTGTAATGTAACTGGTTCCAAATTAGCAGAATCAATATACTGGAAAGAAAGAAGATTGTCTAATTTTAGACCTTGAATGTCAATGTTTGTTGAACATTGCCTTGATTACTCTATTAACTGACAAAACATTGACCAAATGATTTTCATGCCTAATCCTTATGATTTTTTTTTTAAAAACCAACAACTTCTGTTCCAAGTTATAGACCTTGGAGGCTTTTTCATCTTAAAATAGTTTAATAATCAACAAAAAAGATCGCTGTAGGAAGCTGATTTTTTTAAAAAAGATCACTTAAATGGTCACATCATCATGATGCCTTCAAAGCAATCAACATTCCTGGAGAGGGTTCAGTCCTTTTTTGAGGAACAGAAGAAATTCCCAATGTCAATCTTTAGCTTTTTGCTCTCAGGACCCTTTCTCACTTTTAAAAATCATGAAGGACCCCAAAAGAGCATTTGTTTGTGTGGGTTACATAGATTGATACTGTATTAAAATTAACACATTCATAGAATATTTATTTATTGAATCATGTAAAAATAATATTAAACATATTAACGTAAGTATTTTCAGGAAAAAACTATTTTAACAAATAAAAAAATAATAAGACTGATATGTTTTACATTTCTACGTACATCTTCACTATCTGGCAAGTAGTTCTTCGTGCATCCAAGAGGGTCAAACTCAAGGCCCAGGAGCCAGAACTGACCCGCAGGGTGCTCAGATTTGGCCCACAAGGCTGCCCTGGAAACAGCAAAGGACCAGTCCATGGTGCCTCTGCCAGTGAAAACAGAGTTTGGGAGGGCCACGCACGGTCCTCCTGAGCTCAGTTTTCGGCTGTGACACCCTCCTGCCACCCTCTGCCAGTGAAAACGGAACTCAGGAGAGCCACAAGCACTCAGGCCACCACCGGCACCCCTGACATGAGTGATGTTGAGCTAGCCACACACTCCCTGGCCACGCCCCCCCCCAAGGTCAAACACAACCCTGATGCGGCCCTCAATGAAATTGAGTTTGACACCCTGGTGAAGGACCCTCAGGAGTCCTTGAACCACACTAAGAAACGCTGGTGTACAGTGTGTCTTTTGATCCATTTTCCCCATTGTGTTTATTATAGCTACGGAAAAGTGTACAGTAGTAGCCAATTGAGGGATTGACACAACATCAACATCCCAAAGATTTTCCTATACATTGTGACCAATGCTTGCATCGTTGGTATCACATTAATAAGCTCCATAATTTCTAACATTGCTGGAATATATGAGGTGGGGTTGTTTTTGTTGTTGTTGGTAAATATAGTAGAATTTTTGCCAGAAGTAGCATTTTAGATGCAATAGGAGTTATCAACTCAGAGCAGACACCCATAGATTTTAAGTTTCAAACTAAACCAAGCAAGAAAGTTTTTTTGTAGTCAGTGGAAAAAGCATACCTTTATCTCGAGTTTGTGATTGATTGCTAGAGCAGAATGTTCCAAGGCTTTAATGACAGAGGCATATGAATCTGAAAATTTTGTATATTTGCCAACCAGGGCAATAGAACAGGTTTCCAATAAGCGATCGTATCTGTGTAAAAAACCAAAACCACGTCTTTAAAAAGTGAATATCGAAAGTATGGAATGACAAAGCCAGTATTAACATTATCATCTCACAAGACAGTTTAATGGTTAATACGCTGGACCAGAAACCAGGAAACATGGATAGGCACAAAAACTAGCTGGGTGACTGACTCTCAGCCCTAGGAAGAAGGCCAGAGCAACTGTTTCTGAAACTGCTATCTAAAAAATGACAAAAACTTGCCACATAGCTGCCAGGACTCAATTCCAACTCAAAGCACCATAACCATTACCACCCCATCAAAATCCACTTAAGCCCAGCCCACACATTCAATAAATTGGACAAAATGCAAATTATTAACATTGCTAAATTTATTATTAAATTTATATGCCGCCCCATCTCTCTGTCCAAAGCAAGTAGACTGTAACATCTAAAAAGGTACACTATGCACTTGGCTGCAGAGGTGGCTTCATTAAAGACGTTCTGCAAACTATAACTTAGTTCAGCCAGAGCCAAGCTAAACAAATTGGGTCTACAAGTCAGGAGATATCCCGTTTCCTCAAGAATACGACCCGTCCCAAAATTAAGTCCTGGCTTGATTTTTACATGTGCGGCCAATATAAGCCCTACCTCCAAAATAAGCCCTAATTAAGACCCCACTCACTCCAGGGTGCATGGGTAAAAATTAAGCTAGGGTGGGGATAGGGGTTGGAGCTGCCCTACTACTTACCTTCAGACAGTTGCAGCCAGGCCTCACACACTCTGACCCCTGCCTTGACAGCTCATTTCTTCTGCAGCCGGCAAGGTTTTCCTGAAGGTCTCTGCAGCCAATAACAGAGCTTGGATCAATCCGGAGCTCTGTTATCAGCTGCAGAGACCTTCAGGAAAGCCTTGCCAGCTGCAGAAGTTCCTGAAGGCCTCTGACAGAGAAAAGGGGGCTGGGGGCGACACATGCAAATGAGATGAATCAGTGGACGACACCCCACCCCAAAATTAAGACCTGGTGCCTTTTTTGTGGCAAAAAAATATAAGACAGGGTCTTATTTTCGGGGGAAACACAGTACTAGTCCAGCATATCACTCCAAAAGATCCTTTTAAAAAATAGCAATAGCATTTATATACCACTTCAGTGCTTTACAGCCCTCTCTAAGCGGTTTACAGAGTCAGCATATTGCCCCCAACAATCTGGGTCCTTATTTTATCAACCTCGGAAGGATGGAAGGCTGAGTTAACCTTTAGCCACTCAGGACTGAAGGCATTGAACTTCTGGTAGTGAGCAGAGTCTGCCTGCAATACTGCATTCTAACCACTGCACCATCATGGCTGCACCATTATAATAGAGGATTCCTTTTCATCTGTGGTCTGAAGTGGTGCGGTCTACACTACGGCAATCTAAGTTTGGGTGCTGTATGATTCATTGTTGTGAGAGTCCAGTGGTTGTCTTAACTGGTTGGGGTAACCAGGCCACCACTGCAAGCAAATAATATGCTTTCTTTGAGCATATCGAACTGCACAGCCATGGTGCTTTGTTGTCTTAGGTTTAAAGGTTTACTGTATTGCTTGAAAGTAACCAGAATTACTGTTTGCCCAGAGAAGCTCTCACCTGTCTGCCATCTCCTTCCATTTCATCAGCATTCTCTGGGGCTGCTTTTCAATGGGAAGATTGAGCCTGTGTCGAAAATAATCTACCACTCCTTGCTCCTCTAGCAACAGAGGAACCCGATAGATGGAAGAGACATCATGGACACAGATTACCTGTTAAAGCAAAGCAAATTATTTGGTTAAGCAAATATTACTAAGATCTTAAGAGCTATACACATAACGATGCACAGAATTAACTGCTGCTCTGGCAAACCGAAGATCAAAATAAGGTGCATTGCAAGTCACAGCTAACTGGAAAAAAGGGGGCTTACATACATAAAACCTGCTACACCGAATTCTCTGATTTGACCCAGATGTGGGTCTCCCAAGCTTTGATGAAAAGGGAAGATAGGCTACCAGCAGCCTACAGGCAATGCTTCAACACCTGTTTTACAATTCGTCACCACCATGATCTGGTCATAAATGACTGAAAATCCACGCTGTGCTTTTTTTTTTTCTACATAATTAATAAGTTACATAGGAGTTTGTAACTTTGATCTGTTCTGTGCATGCAGAAACTATTACATGAAATCAAAAGCCTGCAGAAAACACATATATATTCCCAAAGTTACTATGCTAACGTGAAGCAACTTTACCTGTTCTGGTTCTACATGACAAAACATGGAAATTTTCTCTTTCACTGAGGTATCCAGAGGCGTGGAACATCTACAGACAATCTAGTAAAGAAAATGGTGAAACCTTCAAAAGATTTGTCCAAGGTTTAACTCTAACCTTCAAGCAGAATTTGGTTAGCTCACTGAAGAACAATTAACCACATTATCCTTTCTCAGCTTCTTTGAACAGATTATTATCTCTTTCACAGCAATTTATTTTATATTTCTCAAATCGCTGAAGAACATCTTCCCATCCTCATCCTGACAGCAGTTTGAAATCCAGCCAGTAATTTTTACATACATTATAGCAAAACTTACTAGATCTGGTGATAAACCCAGGCCCCGAAGTTCACGAACACTATTCTGAGTAGGTTTTGTCTTCTGCTCCCCTGTAGAACTTGGCTAATAGACCCAGGCCAAGAAATATAAACAAGAAGACAATGTGTCAAATTAAAATCAGATTCATTTTCCAACCTCTTTGAAAACCCTCAGGTCATTCCTGCAATCTGTTTATTCATTTGTTTATTTGTTTATTTTCTAGGCCACCCAATTCCACAAACAGCTTCATATGGTTAAAAACAGAACAAACAAGATGAAATAAACAATTCCCAACCCTTTGGATGTCCTAACCCAGAGCCTTAGAAAAAGACCTACCTTGGTTCTCTAGGGCCAACACTACAAGGAATTGCCTTATGGAATCTTACCTGGGGAACTAGACTGACGTGAATATTACAGAAGTTCTCGCGCTTGACTTTGAATTGAAATTGGCGGAATGCTTCAATGAAAGGCATGCTTTCAATATCTCCCACCGTTCCTCCGAGCTAAAATACAGACATCTAAAATTAAATGCAATGCTCTTTTCTTAAAAGCACAAATCCTGTCCCGTCCCATCTCCTTTTACCATATTCAAGTTTAGCAATATTTCAGCCTAATCCCTTCATGTACTTTTCTGAACTATAGCAATAGTAACAACACTTATGTACCACTTCATAGTGCTTTACAGCCCTCTCTAAGTGGTTTAGAGTCAGCATATTGCCCCCAGCTATCCTGGCATTATCAATTTACCTTTGGATAGTTTGAATATTTGCCTATTAATTTTCTTGTGCTGATTAATGACCATAAAGTATTGTAATGGTAATAACCGTAAAGCATCTTTAAAAGCATCCAGGTGGTAATCATCAACCAATATCTTACAGGTTTAGTAAGTCTGAAATCCTGGCAAGAGACATAGAAGACCATGGACACTAACCTCTATCACACAGACTTGGGGTTCCATGCCATCTTCATCTACTGGGATCCGTGCTTGTCTCATCACCCACTCCTGGATGGCATCAGTAATGTGGGGCACAACTGTAAAAACATTTTTAAAAAGATATTGTTTCAATAATTTCTGGCTACATACTTGGTTTCAATCAGAATCATCTCATGTTAACACTGAACATTCATTTCTTGTGGTGATTTGATTGTATGAATTCAATCTGGATGCTATCCAACTCTAACCAATTTGGCTATTTTATTTTACCCAGTAAGGTTACTGGATACCTTATCATTCCTGTTGGCTAGTGTGAGTGCATTCTCGTGAACATGTTCCTGAGTGAAAATCCCAAACTCTCCACTGTTCTGGCTTACAGCAACATGCAAATACAACTAGAATAGTATTAGGTGCTCCAGGGATGCCAGCAGGGTAAGGTCAAAAAAGTTAAGATGGCAATTTTAACAATGCAATTGAAGCTCCGTGTACATGACACATATAAAAAATTATGAAGCTTTGATCACTATGAAGCTTTGTTTCATCGTGGCTGATATCTTAATTTCTTTCTAACCACTCCTAAAAACATCCTTGAATTGCTCTAACAATTACCCTCTACTTTATTTATTTATAGTACTGGAAAGAAATGTTTTTTAAATAAGGTTTTCAATTGTGTCTCAAAGTGCCCAAATTTCTCATCTACAGGTTATAAAAACAACCAGGAGAGACAGTAGCTACAGAACATAACTAGCCATGATCTTTATGGCTGAAATTAAACAAAGTCTCCAGCCAAAGGCAGCAGCCAAAGGAGAATGAATCCATGTTTAATACTTTACCTTGCACAGTTTTACCTAAGTAGTCTCCCTTCCTTTCCTTGTTGATGACATATTGGTATATTTTCCCTGTGGTCAGATTATTGTCCTTTGTGAGTCGGATATCAAGAAACCGTTCATAGTTACCCAGATCCAAATCCACTTCTCCTCCATCATCCAACACAAAGACCTCGCCTAAAACAAAATGGCAATCACAGGTAAGCTTTCTGTCAGCTTCTTCCGTATAGCTGTGTTTGTGTACTGAAAGCGTCCTCCAAAACATCTTTCCCAAGCCTAGCATATTCCCGATTGGTTAGCAATGGCGAGGGCAGCTGAACATCCTAGAACCTACTGTACAACCTTCTGAAGGATTATCAACATTTGCTTCCCACTGTAGACCAAACCCCAGCAAGGACTCTGCTGCCTGCCACTTTCATTGCCTGAACAATCTACAGCAGTGTTTCTCACTCTTGGCATTTTTAAGATGAGTGGACTTCAACACACTGAAGTCCACATTCAAGCCATGTATATGGCTGCCCATTTTCTGCCCACATTCAAGCCATGTATATGGCTACCCATCTAGGAGAGGGGCTGAGGTTCAAGAAAATAAAATTAGAAACACAAAAGCAAAAATTATAAATATAAATAAGTTAAATAGCCCAATACACAGATTGGACACTCTATATTGTATTGTTTTTTTTTAAGTAGAGAAATAAGAGACTGGACTGCCATCTGTCAGAAATGGTATAGGGAAATGGTCTTCAAACTTGGCAAGTTTAAGACTTGTGGACTTCAACTCCCAGAATTCCTGAGCTAACATGACTGGGGAGGAATTCTGGCAGTTGGAGTCCGTAAGTCTTAAAGCTGTCAAGTTTGAAGACCCCTGGTATAGGGTCTCTTGCTTGAGCAGGAGGTTGGACTAGGTGACCTACAAGGTCCCTTCCAACTGTTCTGCTCTACTCTACTCTATTCTACTCTACTGTACAAAATGTACCTTCAATATTAGAATGTGGAGATACTCAGTCCTTGCTGCTATATTAAGAAGAGATTTTCACCTCATCTTACCGTGCTCATAAGGAGAGAATGTGCCCGCATCAATGTTAATATAAGGGTCAATTTTAATGGAAGTGACGTGTAATCCACATGATTTGAGGATTGTCCCAACGCTGCTGGCAATGATTCCTTTTCCAATCCCAGAGATGACACCGCCTGTTACCAAAATGTACTTCATTTGTTTCAATGTCTAAATGAAGAAAAATGTTAAATTTCATAAAATATAGCTACTTCGTTATTTTTGGCTTTGATCAGTCTTGCTGACCAATACGTATCTCTTAATATAAAACAAGATTATATTTATTGTATATCCTGCAGATTTAAAGCCACAATTCATTTTTAAATTGTTATTGATTTTGTCTGTCCATTTGTTTTCCATATAACTTTACACTTTAACCTTGTTTTGCACTTGTCTTTATGTTTTGCAACTACTTTGTCTATATATGCAGTACTGTTTAATAAAGCACCATGCTAACAGTTCATAAATAAGATACTAATGAAAATCAGACTCACTTTTCACTTTTGCTTCTCTCCATAAACTAGCACTTTTAAGGAATTAGCAACAAAAGTGCCTTTACCCTTCGTGGCCTCTACAATACATAACCAAGTTACTCACTTTGACAGAGGTCAGAACAACTAAAGACTTTAGCAAATTGTTCTATTTACAATCCTTCATTTTCTTTAAAACAGTGTGTTTCAACCTTGACACACATCTTAAAGCTACCAAAGGTAAAAAACTATGTTTTATTAAGACGATCATGAGACAGCAAAATGCACGAGTTCCCACATCAATATGAGGCTAAAGAACAGAGTGAAAATGGGAGCAATTTGCTAATTCATTTTATATTTTTTATTCTACAAAAGAACACAAGATGGGTCCATTATATACATTGAAATAAACAAAGATCACAATGGATCAGGAGAATGATTAAGAAGACAGCAGCAATAAATATTTTGTCCAAAATTAAAACTCTGAAATAAGGAAGCCTCAGTTGTAGGTATATAAACCACCTAGAGTTGCTCAAGTGTGATAGGTGGTGTAGAAATTGGATGGACAGACAAACAGATAATATAGGATCTTCTAGAGATATAAGAAAATGTTCTCAATGAAATCATGGAAAAAGCAATATAGGATCCACAATTATTTCATGCTGATCATGGCAAGAGGCTTCACATAAGGAAAATTCATATAAGCACAAGCAGCAATTCAGCTGGGAAGGGACACACTATCAGGGTTATTGAAGGACTATTGCCAAGCATAGCCAGGAAAAGAGAAAAGTAAAAAGAGAATATTTTTAGATCAGAAGTGAGAGGGATAAAGATTTAGTAAAACAATACAATAATTCAATAAACAGGAATGCTGCCATGAAAAATTAGAGGGGATATAGAAGGTAAGACCTGCCAAAAGAAGATGCTCCAGAATTTCCCAGATGTTTGCCTCACCATAAAGGCTGGGATATACTTTTAGGCAGAGTTGGTGACAAAGAATGTGATCACAGGTGAGGTGGTGAACCAGAAGAACCTGAGTCTTGAAATCTCCACTACTTTTCAGTCTGTTACTCCCTAACTTAACAGGGCTGCCAAAAAGTTATACAAGGCTAACAGCTTCTTCTGGAGCAATAGCCATGCATACATGTGTGCACTGGGAAGCATGTGGTGGGCAGCATGTGCTTCACTTTGCCTCATGTGGCCTAGAGGAAGAAGGGAGGCCTTAGAATGGAACAGTGACAACAACCTGAGTCACTGCTTTCCTGCCTCTCCCATTGGGATGCAATGGGAAAAACAGAGGGCATTTTCATCCCCTCCCCGCACAAAGTCCCGGCTGAATGTGGTCCTTTTTTAAAAACTCAAGTCTTTCTTCTCTCAAGTTTCTTTTTCTACACCAAATATGATCCCATTCTGTGCTATTTTGAGAGATTTATCCTCCATGTTGTATAACAATAATTTTTTTAAAGGACAAGATGAAAGCTTCTGGACTGGGCTTTATTGTTCTTGAACAACAACCAATCCCCTACAAACATTAGAAATAAGAGAGATATTTCAGGTCATTGCTGAACAGAACCCAGTTAATTACCAACTGGGAACCACAAAGGAATTTGGAAATAAGAGTTTTAATATAAGATAGCCTATTTCACTAAAAACCAAGGTTGCAATTAAACACAAATTTGCAGGTGGGGGGATGAATGAAAAGACACAACAGAAAGACTGAGCATAATTAAATGCATTACATTTAATTGATGCTAATTTTCACATTGTTGATTTCATGGTGTTTTCCCTCACCCATGTTATTCTCCTCAGCCAGTTTTTCAAAAAATGTGATCTGAGGACCTCTGGGGATCCCCAAGACCCTCTTGGGTTTGCAATATCAAAATACCCTAAAAAATACTTTAGACTCCCAATTTGGTGTAGTGCTTAAGACACTGGGATAGAAATTACAAAGGCTGGGAGTTCCAATCCTGCTTTAGGCATGAAGCCAGCCAGGGGGATCTTGGGCCCGTCAGTCTTTCTCAGCTCCAGGAAGCAAACTATGGCAAACTCCTTCTGAGCATTTGGCACAAAAACCGCAGGGACGAGTCCAGGCATTTGCCAAAGAGTCAACCTTTTGACTTGAGCATCCCAAAGGTCCTTTTTTCAAGAGGCAACTGGACTTTCTGGTTTTTCTTTGAAGATGTTTAGCTTCTCATCCAAGAAACTTCTTCAGCTCTGACTGGAGGGTGGTCAGAAGTCTTCAAAGAAAAACCAGAAAAGTCCAGTTGCTTCTTGAAAAAAGCACCTTTGGGACAACCATGCCCTGGATGACTGAGAATCTCCATAGACCTTTTGACTTGAACATACACACACACAAATAGAGGTAGAGAGGAGTAGAGGTAGAGATGAGAGAGACATCAGTAGATACATACATACAACTTTAAAAAGTAGGACGGAAGGTGTCTCGAGAGACAAGAGTTGAAGTCTATCCTAAGCCAGCTAAGAAAGGAAAGATGGCCAACGAGTGACAGAAGAGCTGGACTAGGAGGTATCAGGCATGGAGGGTGACCAGAACCGCACCCTGATGCTACCTTAGTGCAGCCCCGCATTTAGGGCCACCAGTGCAAAACCTCCTGGAGCTTTTTCAAGAGGATCCGCTGACTTTTCCGGGGCTTCTTTCCCACGATCAGTTGCACCCAGTTTACCCAACAAACCCACTTCCAGGCAGGTCATGCAGTGGTCATGCAGAAGACCAGACCGAAAGGACGTCCCCGGGGTGGCCCAGCGCAAGGGGCTCCAAGAAACCGAGCTGACCCAGCAAGCCGCCTGCACTTCTTGCTGCACACCGTGAGAACCCGAGCAAACCGCTTGTCTGCAGACGCCACCCGTCCTCCGTCCACGTGGCAAACGGGGGTCGCCCAAAAGGATCAGGGGAGACCCCGAAAGGCAAGCGAGGGAAGCCACTTTATCACCCTCCCTCCCCCGCCCCGAAGATCCAGGGTTGGACTCATCCCCGCGCAGGCAGCCGGGAACGATGGGCTTTGTAGTCCGAGGACGAGGTGGAGGTGAGGGAAAAGAGCCCCCCCTTCTCGTAGCCGTGTCAAGGGCCAGCCCCGGTGCAACTGCTGTTATCCCAGCACGAAGCAGGGCGGCTCCGGCGTTTGACAGCCGCTGCCCGAGAGCCTCCCCTCCTCCCGAGCCAGGCCCAGGAAAGCCCTCCCACCCCCCGCGCCCAAATTTCTCTCCCCCCCAATACTGACCCTCCACCGGGCCTGTCCACTGCGCAGGCGCGTGGACGCGGAGCCCTCCCAAGGCTTTATTCTTAAATTTAAAAAAAAAGAGCCCGTCCGCGTCTGGAGAAGAATCTTTGCGAGGCCGGGACGAAACCAGGCTACGAACGCATGGAGCCGGCGCGCGCGCGCGCTTAAAACGCACGCCGGAGGGGGAGAGAGAAGGGCGGAGCGAAAGGCGGGGGAGTGCATTATATATATATATTCGGATTGGGTCTATACGCCTGCGCTAACTTGGAGAGCGCGGTTGGTCCGCCTTCTTCCCAAAGTTGTTTTCTATAGGCTGGGGTTTAGGGAGGAGGCGGGGTGAGTGGGCGGGTCTCCGAGAGACCAAGATTGAGCACAACAGAATGAATGAATATATGTATGTATTGCGCTATTCTCTCGCTGTCACCTTCGCTCATATATATCTCCTGGTAGCAAAGGTTTTCTGTCGTGCGGAACTTTTTTTGAAGCCCTGATAGTGTGTCTGTGTGTGTGTATCTCTTATCTATCTATCTGTATCTTTTAATTTTATATATATATATATAATTAAATATATATAATTAAATATATATAATTATATATTATATACATATATATATAATTATTATATACATACATATATATATAATTATATATTATACACACACACACACACACACACATATATATATATATATATGTTTTCTTAAGTTTTCGCAGGTATTTATATGTATGGTATTCAGCTTCGTTCGGGTATTTTCCCATGTCATAGTTGTGCTTTTAAAGTTGTAGCGACATTTCGGCAGAATCTCATCTGCCATCATCAGGCTTGTGTATTGGGTTCATCTGTGTGTCAGGCTTTCACAGCCGTTTCAGTTTTAAATTTGGTGCTAGTCTCCTGCTGTGTTAGAATGTTTTTTTCTTCATCCTGATTGGTTGGGAGTCTTGGTCTGTGTTTATTGGTCTTGAAGTTTGCTGTGTTCTGCTTGATTGGTGTTTCTAATATCTTTTGTCTGTTTTGTAGCATTTTTTGTCTTGATTGGCTGGCAACATTGTGCTTCCTGTATTGGGGTTTTTTAGTGGGGCTTGGCTTTGGGTGAATGGCCGGCTATTATTTATTAGGAAGCTAGGTTTCATCTGGGTGGCTGATTGGGGTGTGTTTGAGCTGGAGGTATAAGGGGGTTCTGTTTGTGCCCAGGTATTTCCTTGCCTTGTGGTGTGGAGATGTTTTTGTTTGTGAGTGCAGGCTTCCAGATAGTTGACAGTCTGGTGGAGTCATCTCTTCTATTCATGCTTTCAGGTCTTTTTTCAATCTCTATGGCTTCTCTGATAATTCTGTAGCTGGGGTTTTCTATAGTGTCTAGGGTTTTGGTGCCATTGAAGTTAATGCTATGACCTGTGGCTTTCATGTGTTGGACTAGTGAGGAAGTGTGTTCCAGCTTTTTTACTGCATTTTTGTGTTCATCCAGGTGGGTACTTATATTTCTATTGGTCTGTCCGATGTATGTGGCAGGGCATGATGTGCAGGGGACTTCATATATTTGGGACTGCCCTTGCATACCATCCGGAGATTGCAGCTGGTGCAAAATGCGGCGCTGGTGGTGATGGGAGTTACCCGGTTCTCCCATGTGACCCCCTCCTCGCCTGCATTGGTTGCCGGTTGCTCGGTGAGATTCAAGGTTTTAGTGTTAACATACAAAGTCCTTCACGACATGGGTCCTCAATATTTAAGGGAGCGCCTTCTTCCAATGTCAAATACCGATCGCCTGTTCGAGCTCATAGGCAGGGACTCCTCGGGTTCCGTCGGCGAATGCCGGCTGGCGGTTCCTCAACGAGCCTTTTCTGTTGCTGCCCCTGACCTCTGGAATCAACTGCCTTTGGAGCTCCACCTGGCCCCTGACCTCCGCCCTTCCGCCCTGAGTTGAAGACCTGGTTATTTGACCAACCCGGGCTGTGACCCTTGGGGAGGGTTATTTTTAAATTTTTAATTCATTTTATACATATTTGGGCTTATAATTCTGATTTAATCGTTTTTTAATGTATTTATTGTTCTTTGCTTTTTAGTTGTAAGCCAGTCTTGGAGATGGGGCGGCATATAAGTTCAAATAATAATAATAATAATATATGCCTTGGTTTTCCAGGTCAATTTTATCTTTGGGGTTTCTTAGGATGGCTGCTATTTTTCTGTCTGTTTTGAAGGCAGTCTTGATGTAATGCCTGTGTAGTATCTTACTGATTTTGTCTGTAGTACCTCTTATGTAGGGCAGGACAGCTGTTCCATAGGTCTGTTCATCTTCTAGGTCTCTATTATGTCTCAGTGTGTTTTTGTGGATCAGGCCTGTGATTTTGCTTTTGTGGAAGCCGTTGGCTATCAGTACTTTAGTCAGGATGCATAGTTCAGTCTTTATGTGGGTCTTGTCTGCCTGGTGTTTGGTTCTAGCAATTAGTGTTTTGGCCACGGAGTTTATCTGTGCTGGGTGGTGGTGGGATTGGGCATTGAGGTAGCAGTTGGTGTGTGTTTTCTTTTGGTATATGGTATGTCCTAGTGTGCCATCTGTTTTTTTGTAGATTAGTACATCTAGGAATGATAGTTGTTTGTTTGTTTCCATTTCCATGGTGAATTTGATTTTGGGGTGTGTGCTGTTTAGATGTGTTAGGAAATTGTTTAGGTTTTCTTTTCCATGGGGCCAAATAACAAATGTGTCATCTATGTATCTTAACCATAGTTTGGGTTTGTGGGTGGCATTTGCCAGGGCTCAGGATTTGAATTCTTCCATGAACAGGATGAAGAAAAAAACCATTCTAACACAGCAGGAGGCTAGCACCAAATTTAAAACTGGAACAGCTGTGAAAACCTGACACACAGACGACCCCAATACACAAGCCTGATGATGGCAGATGAAATTCTGCTGAAACGTTGCTACAACTTTAAAGGCACAACTATGACGTGAGAAAATACCCGAACAAAGCTGAACACCATACATACATACATACATACATACTTATACGCACACACATATACACACACACACATATATATATGAAAATAAAGATAGCAATACAGTCTATCAAAGTGAAAGTTGGACTTTTATACAATAACTTTAGGCAATAATGACTGCACTCAAACTATCTTACTTCAGGTACATTATACAAAGACGTACTCAGGGGTTCCCCCAAACTTGGCAACTTTTAAGACTTGTGAACTTCAACTCCCAGAATTCCTCAGCCAGCTGGCTGGAGAATTCTGGGAGTTGAAGTCCACAAGTCTTACAGTTGCCAAGTTTGGGGACTTCTGACATATCTCCTTGGAAAAGACTCTAACACTAGGAAAGCTGGAGGGAAAGAAGAGGATAACAAGCAGTAAAATGGATGAACTCAATTACAGTGGCAATGGATGCACCTTTGGAAGAGCTGAAGGACCATGTTAGGATCAGACCACCATGGAGGAAATCTATCTAAGTCAATGTTTCTCAACCTTGGCCACTTTAAAACGTGTGAATTTCAACTCCCAGAATCGCCAACCCTACATAGTTGGCTGGGGGATTCCGGGAGTTGAAGCCCACAGGCCTTAAAGTTTGCAAGGTTGAGAAACACTGATCTAAACTGTCCCTAGGAATCAAAAAAAGACTGTATGGCACATAATTAAGTGAAAGCTCTGCAGCTTTCATAAGATTTTCTAAATGAGGGGAAGGAAACATTTAATAGATTCAATTTGACTGCTTGAGGAATTATGGGTTGAAAGTTGTGACATTATTAAAGAAGACAAATAGCTACACATGTAGAAATGAAGACAAAAGCTCTGTTGAGATGCTTTGCTGCCTAATATTAAAAACCCTAACATCGTGATAAGTAGTGTCAACCTTACCTGATGTTTAAAGGTGGAGCAAATTTAAAAATGGACAAGTTTCATCTTTCTAGGCTCAAAAATTCACAAAGATGGTAACTGTAACCATGAAATACAGTGGTGTTTGTTACTATGACAGATCTAGACAAAATATTGAAGACATCACAATGAGAACAAGAGGTGTATTGTTAAGACCATGCCTTTGCCAGTTGTAACAGATGACTATGAATGCTGGACATCAGAGATGCTGAATACAGAAAAATAGATGTCTTTGAATTGTCCCAAAAAGCAACTGGACTTTCTTTGTTTTTCCTTGAAAACGTTTTGCTTCTCATCTAAGAAGCTTTTTCAGTTTTCATTGAATGTTGGGGTAATGGAAGGATTTATATACCTTGCAGTTATCATCTTTGCCTTTCAAAAAGCATCTTTGGAGCAACCATGACCTGGATGATTGAAAATCTCTTTTGGACCGTGGTGCCAGAGACAACAGTTGAGAGTATCTTTGATTCAAAAAAGAACTCATTCAAAAAAGAGATGAGGTGAAATCAGACTGGTTTTGGATTACAGGAATAATAAAGCTAAAAAATTATTTGGCCATATGATAGGAAGGCAATAATTATTGGCGTAGATCCTAATGTGTGGGAAAATCAAAGGCAAACTAAATAGAAACCCAAAGAGGACAAGATGACTACAGGTGAAACTCGAAAAATTAGAATATCGTGCAAAAGTTCATTTGCTTCAGTAATGCAACTTAACAGGTGAAACTAATATATTAGATAGACTCATTACATGCAAAGCAAGATAGTTCAAGCCGTGATTTGCCATAATTGTGATGATTATGGCTTACAGCTCATGAAAACCCCAAATCCACAATCTCAGAAAATTAGAATATTGTGAAAAGGTGCAATATTCTAGGCTCAAAGTGTCCCACTCTAATCAGCTAATTAAGCCATAACACCTGCAAAGGGTTCCTGAGCCTTTAAATGGTCTTTCAGTCTGGTTCAGTAGGAATCACAATCATGGGAAAGACTGCTGACCTGACAGTTGTGCAGAAAACCATCACTGACACCCTCCATAAGGAGGGAAAGCCTCAAAAGGTAATTTCAAAAGAAGTTGAATGTTCCCAAAGTGCTGTATCAAAGCACATTAATAGAAAGTTATGTGAAAGGGAAAAGTGTGGAAGAAAAAGGTGCACAAGCAGCAGGGATGATCGCAGCCTGGAGAGGATTGTCAGGAAAAGGCCATTCAAAAGTGTTGGGGACTTTCACAAGGAGTGGACTGAGGCTGGAGTCAGTGCATCAAGAGCCACCATACACAGATGGATCCTGGACATGGGCTTCAAATGTCGTATTCCTCTTGTCAAGCCGCTCCTGAACAACAAACAACATCAGAAGCGTCTTACCTGGGCTAAAGAAAAACAGACCTGGTCTGCTGCTCAGTGGTCCAAAGTCCTCTTTTCTGATGAGAGCAACTTTTGCATCTCCTTTGGAAACCAAGGACCCAGAGTCTGGAGGAAGAATGGAGAGGCACACACTGCAAGATGCCTGAAGTCCAGTGTGAAGTTTCCATATTCTGTGTTGATTTGGTCATCTGCTGGTGTTGGTCCACTGTGCTTCATTAAGTCCAGGGTCAAAGCAGCCGTCTACCAGGAAATTTTGGAGCACTTCATGCTTCCTTCCGTAGACAAGCTTTATGGGAATGCTCACTTCATTTTCCAGCAGGACTTGGTACCTGCCCACACTGCCAAAAGCACCAAAACCTGGTTCAATGACCATGGGATTACTGTGCTTGATTGGCCAGCAAACTCGCCTGACCTGAACCCCATAGAGAATCTACAGGTGAAACTCGAAAAATTAGAATATCATGCAAAAGTTCATTTATTTCAGTAATGCAACTTGAAAGGTGAAACTAATATATGAGATAGACTCATTACATGCAAAGCAAGATAATTCAAGCCATGATTTGCCATAATTGTGATGATTATGGCTTACAGCTCATGAAAACCCCAAATCCACAATCTCAGAAAATTAGAATATTACATGCAATCAATAAAACAAGGATTGTACATAGAACAATATTGGACCTCTGAAAAGTATAAGCATGCATATGTACTCAGTACTTGGTTTGGGCCCCTTTTGCAGCAATGACTGCCTCAATGCGGCATGGCATGGAAGCTATCAGCACTGCTGAGGTGTTATGGAAGACCAGGATGCTTCAATAATGGCTTTCACCTCTTCTGCATTGTTCGGTCTCATGTCTCTCATCTTTCTCTTGGCAATGCCCCATAGATTCTCTACGGGGTTCAGGTCAGGCGAGTTTGCTGGCCAATCAAGCACAGTAATCCCACGGTCACTGAACCAGGTTTTGGTGCTTTTGGCAGTGTGGTCAGGTGCCAAGTCCTGCTGGAAAATGAAGTCAGCATCCCCATAAAGCTTGTCTACGGAAGGAAGCATGAAGTGCTCCAAAATTTCCTGGTAGACGGCTGCTTTGACCCTGGACTTAATGAAGCACAGTGGACCAACACCAGCAGATGACCAAATCAACACAGAGTATGGAAACTTCACACTGGACTTCAGGCATCTTGCAGTGTGTGTCTCTCCATTCTTCCTCCAGACTCTGGGTCCTTGGTTTCCAAAGGAGATGCAAAAGTTGCTCTCATCAGAAAAGAGGACTTTGGACCACTGAGCAGCAGACCAGGTCTGTTTTTCTTTAGCCCAGGTAAGACGCTTCTGATGTTGTTTGTTGTTCAGGAGCGCTTGACAAGAGAATACGACATTTGAAGCCCATGTCCAGGATCCATCTATGTATGGTGGCTCTTGATGCACTGACTCCAGCCTCAGTCCACTCCTTGTGAAAGTCCCCAACACTTTTGAATGGCCTTTTCCTGACAATCCTCTCCAGGCTGCGATCATCCCTGCTGCTTGTGCACCTTTTTCTTCCACACTTTTCCTTTCACATAACTTTCTATTAATGTGCTTTGATACAGCACTTTGGGAACATTCAACTTCTTTTGAAATTACCTTTTGAGGCTTTCCCTCCTTATGGAGGGTGTCAGTGATGGTTTTCTGCACAACTGTCAGGTCAGCAGTCTTTTCCCATGATTGTGATTCCTACTGAACTGAAAGACCATTTAAAGGCTCAGGAACCCTTTGCAGGTGTTATGGCTTAATTAGCTGATTAGAGTGGGACACTTTGAGCCTAGAATATTGCACCTTTTCACATTCTAATTTTCTGAGATTGTGGATTTGGGGTTTTCATGAGCTGTAAACCATAATCATCACAATTATGGCAAATCACGGCTTGAACTATCTTGCTTTGTATCTATGTATCTATCTAATATATTAGTATATATGTATCTATCTAATATATTAGTTTCTAATATATTAGTGTCACCTTTTAAGTTGCATTACTGAAATAAATGAACTTTTGCACGATATTCTAATTTTTTGAGTTTCACCTGTACTTCACTAAGCTATTGTGTGCCTTATCTTGATTTTTTTAAGAAAGCACAATTGACTGGATTCATACAACACACTAAGCACAAACCTTGATTTATAAACTGCAGTGCCCACATTCACATAACAAGCTGAGTTGAGCTAAAACCAAAGTTCACATTAGATAGATAGATTTTTTTATTGGCCAAGTGTGATTGAACAAACAAGGAATTTGTCTTGGTGCATATGCTCTCAGTGTACATAAAAGAAAAAATACATCTGTCAAGAGTCAAGAATCATAAGGTACAACACTTAATAATAGTTATAGAGTACAATAAGCAATCAAATCATACTAGGAAACAGTCAATAAAAATCATAAAGATACAAGCTGCAAAGTTCCAGTCATACAGTCACAAGTGGGAGGAGATGGGTGAAAGGAAGGATGGGAGGATTAATAGTAATAGTAGTGCAGGCTTAGTAAATAGTTGGACAGTGTTGAGGGAATTATTTGTTTAGCAGAGTGATGGCATTCAGGAAAAAACTGTCCTTGTGTCTAGTTGTTCTGGTGTGCAGTGCTTTATAGTGTCGTTTGTAGGGTAGGAGTTGAAACAGTTTATGTCCGGGATGTGAGGGGTCTGTAAATATTTTCACAGCCCTCTTTTTGACTCATGCAGTATACAGGTCCTCGATGGAAGGCAGGTTGGTAGCAATTGTTTTTTCTGTAGTCCTAATTACTCTCTGAAGTCTGTGTCTGTCCTGTTAGGTTGCAGAACCAAACCAGACAGTTATAGAGGTGCAGATGACAGACTCAATAATTCCTCTGTAGAGCTGTATCAGCAGCTCCTTGGGATGTTAAATTAGATGTGTGAATCAGGTTTATGGGATTTCCCTGGAACATAAAGGCTTCATTACTGGTGATTTTTATGGGCACATCTATCTAGTGTACTTTTCTTGGCACAATCCAGAAGTCACCTGCCATTGCTTTTCTGTGCAAATAATGGATGTGCAACACAAGTGTGCAAATAGAGGATGTGACCACTAGATGTCAGAACGAATCTATGAAACATGGTTAACATCAGGAAATAAGTGTCATCCCTAGAGAGCTGTCATTTGGCCCAATGCAAGAAGGTTGAAATACTTGTCCTATACAGGTTCAAGTTTTACTTTGAAATTGAGGGTCTTTAGGAGAGAAATTGATTGTGAAATCTGTTTGCCCTTAAATGTTGGCATGTCACTCAATGGACCAAACGATTTCTCTTTTCCTTAGTTATTTGCCATTTCCAGAGACAGGGATGGTGGCCCATGAAAAGGTATAGGGAGAACTGAATATTACTTTCAGTACTATGTGGAAGTATCTATGTTGAGTTTTTTTTACCGCAGAAGTGGTGAGCCATTGACCTTCCAGGGTTTCTGAAAACGTCTTTCCAAGTTAATCTACAGCCTGGGATTTCCTAGTAATGTGCCCCCTGAATATAACTTAACTTTTTGTTTTTGGGGCTGGGGGGCTTCATTCAAGAGGACAAAGTAATAGTGAAGCTTTGATAGTTTGATTGGGGGAAAGAGAATTTAAAAGTCTCCTCCCTAGTAATTCTCAGGGTATATAATATTTAGTATTGTAAGCCACCTAGAGTTAGCTTGTAGTAAAACGAGTGGTCAATTAATTTAATAAATAGTAATGATATCCAAAGCGAAGTTGCTTTCTTTTGGCAAGAGTTTGGTCTACAGGTGAGGAACAAGAAAGAAAACTGTTCAGAAGTCTTCCACCTGCTTGGTTTCCTGAGGCCTGACAGTTCCAGGTGACATGCCGTTTCTAAGCATTTCAGTTGTCAGCCAGAGCTACCTCAGCAGAATCTTATACCATTCTAGAAGGATTTCAGAGATCCAAGCCCTTTCCACTCTTACAGGTCTCCTAACCAATGGATTTTCTCTGTTACGTTGCCTGTCAGTGAGCGTTCAGATTGATGTCTATTCACAAGGGAGGGAGGAATCTGCTATCAATGATGCTTGAACAACCATTTGCAAGATGCTTGAAAAAAAGATGCTTGAACTGCCATTTGGAAGCATTTTTGGAGAGTGTGGTCAAAAAAGTCAAGATCATGGTCATAGCCATGTAACCAAAACCACACTCTTTTTGCAATCTAGGGATCCTCTTTTTAAAAACCCATTTATTAACAATACTGATATTAAAAATCCTGCATAAACTCCTGTCTCCTCCACTCCACAGCAGTTCTGCTGGCATTTAATTATCTTCCCTGATTAGGACATTTCAGAAACTGAGCTACGGTTTTGTAAAAACTCTGCAGCTTTTAAATGCTACAGTAATACTGTAAGCCTCCATTGTTGTCACTTTCAAAGATAATCACAACAAATGACAGAAAATATTACTGATGAAATGGATGAGCTCTCAATGAAGTCCAGAAATGAGACATTGGGTTTTTTTCCCCCACTTACTTGTACTAAGATATTAGTGTAAAGTGAATTATGGCCACATGGATCCGAAGGTGCAGCAAAGCCTTGATACTGGGAATGCAAATGGCTAGCTCTGTGTCTCTTGATCAAATTAACCAGCAAGTCAACTGAAACTGAGATTGAATTAGCTGGAAGGCAATTTGTCCCCTGTGCATAGTATAAAACTGGCTAATCCAATCCTTTTAAGATCACGCAACTATCCCCATGAGATGCTTTTGTTCTTCTAGCAAGAAAGTGTGAATTACAGCAAATTTTTCTCCTCTTCCTTCCTGTATATTTTATTCTTTGCCATTCCGGATGAAGGAGGGGTGGAACCTCATGATATCAGAATTTAGCAAACTCATATTCAGGGAACAGACATTGTAGCTGAGTGTTTAGTGCAGAAGTCCACCAAATAATATACTTCTAATAATGTGGCATCAAATAGTATCTAAAAACAGTGCTGAAATGTAAGTTTTTATATGAGCAAAGGGGGAAATAGTGAAATGCATGAGGAAAGAAGGTTAAAAAGTTAATTAATGAATTAAAAGGCTACATTCAAGATCATTTTATAAGGCTGAGGGTTTCCTACCTGTGTAGGAGGTTGGATTCGAAGACCTCCAAGATCCTTTCCGAGTATGTTATTTGCTGGATCTAAGAAAAAAGCAGGTGGTTTTCTTTTCTAGTTGCTTAAGAAAAGATGCCCCTTTGTGTGCAACTGTGAGAGCCTTCTGCCTTTGAAAGTGGTTGGAAGTCTGCCCTTTCACTATAAACAATAAACAGATTTGAAACGGACTTCCCAGGCATCAGGAGGCATTGTGTTTGAACAGCTTGTTACAAAAAGCAAGGGAGAAAAATGAACATATTTTTAATAATAGAGGCTAGAATTTCAGCAAGAGCGGGAATTAAGAGGTTGTTGTGGTTTTTAAATTAAGATTAATGCTGTATAAGTGTTACTGCATGGATGTGCTATTATTCTCTAGAGCAATCTTTCCTAACAAAGATACTTCGTCTTCCAGCTGCTGAAAATTTATGTACACAATTTCTATTTATTACAACCAACTAGGTAAGTACAGAATTGTAGGAATTTATTGATTGATTTACTGATTTGCTTTGGTTTGCCTTCCTCTGTGTCCCCCCACTTATTATAGACCAGCATAAATAAATGTAAAAGTTTAGCAATAAATTTCAACGTTGTGCCTACCAACCTGATGCCCCACCATTTGGTGACATTATAGTTGTCACTGATCCTAAAAGTTTTCACAGGTTTTTTTTTGAAACAGTAGTAAGATATAGATATTCAAGGCTAAACTATTCCAAAGGGAAGGAGCCATTAGTGAGAAGATCTGACATTCAGATCCAGTGCAGATGAGAGTGCAGTCCTCAGCGAGCCATTTTCTCCTTGAATTCACGAGATGAATTCAACCCAGAGAAAGTAGTCTTAGAAATATCCATCTGGAAGCTAACTGATGAACAATACAACTGTCATAGTAGTGGTGTTATATGGGCAATCCTCAGAGTGCTTATAATTAACTCGGTAGCCATCTGCTTGTGTAGCTGAAACCTCTAAATGACCTTCAAGGCCAGGTTGAAATAGAGCAAATTAATGTCTGAGCACCTGGGAGAAGTTCAAGATGGAGCCAAACTCTCTAGTGGAATGTAATGGTCCACCAGATTTGTAATTCTGTACAGGTAGTCCTGTTGAAAGTTACAACGGCATTGGAAAAAAGGGACTTATGAGTATTTTTCACATTCACAACCGTTGCAGCATTCCCATGGTCACGAGGTCAAATTCCAGACGTTTGGCAGCTGACTCATGACAATCGCAGTGTCCTGGGGTCAAGGGATCCAGTTTTGTAACCCTCTGACAAGCAAAGCCAATGGGAAAGCCAGATTCACTTAACAACCATATTACTAATTTAACAACTGCAGGGATTCACTTAACCAGGATGGCAAGAAAAGTTGTAAAATGGTGCAAAATTGACTTAATAAACATCTCACACAGAAATTGTGTCAATTGTGGTCGTGAGTCAAGGACTACCTGTATTTGGGATGAGTGGCCATATAATTTGGAATGAGAAGAAAGAGGAAGGAAGGAAGGAAGGAAGGAAGGAAGGAAGGAAGGAAGGAAGGAAGGAAGGAGCAATTCTTGGCCTACTGTATAACTAATTAGGACTGAAAGATTCAACACTATATCTGATGCCTGTAAGTTCTGCATTTTTCATGTCATTTGTAAACCAATAGTTTGTCAGCCCTCAGATAGGAAGAAAGGAATTGTAGCTGTAAAGAGGGAGGATGGATGATAAATTTATTTGCAAGTTGCTATAACGAAAATCAGGTTGCTTCTTTATACCTTCTTTTCTCTTTTCCTTAAAAGTAATCTATTCATTACTTTTCGGCACTCTCTTTGTTGAATTTTATAATGCTTTTATTAATGTATAAAATTCCTCATATATATATATATATATATATATATATATATATATATATATATATTTTGTTTTCAGATTTTCACGGGTAAAGGTATGTAGGTCTTGGTATTCGGGTCTTGTCCCGTAAGATTGAGAATACCTTGGCAACGCTTTGACAAATCTCATCCGTCATCTTCAGGCTGGTGTCTTCAGCTTCGCTCTCCTGGGAGAAGTGTGTGATCGTGGCTGTTTTTCCCTTTAAACTCTAGAGTTGGCTGTGTTGTTACTTCTTGATTGGTTTGTGGAGTTGATGTATGCAGATTGGATGGCTTTTTCCTGAGACCCTGTGTGGCTGAGCTGGCTGTGTGTCTCTCAGCCTTTGTGTTGTAACGACCTGGGTAATGGGCTGTGTGATGACCTTCTGAGTTCTATTGTTGTGACATCCTGTGTGGTGCTGTAATCTCCTGGTCGTTGTCTGTGTTGCAACCTCCTGATGTTTTGTGTTGTGATCTCCTGAGTTCTGTGATGTAGTATCCTGGGTGGAAGGCTGTGATGTGACATTCTGGGCCTTGGTTTGGCTCGAGTTTGAGGTCTGGCTATGTGTTTATAGCATGTGTCAGTTTGCTTAGTTTGGGGGTTGGAGGGGGTAGCAGCTGGTGTTGCAGCCATGGTCTGGTTTCTGGATGGTGGTTGCTTTTCATC